>BLKR01000442.1:0-522106 GCA_011170035.1 Teleogryllus occipitalis | reverse complement strand
GTAGGTTGTTATACGTCTTAATAAGTAGAACCTTTTCTTCAAGCTACTAGACAATGTCAAGATCGAATATTCAATAATTGTGTAGAACGTAGTTTCAACTGTGAACAGTATGGAATGTGATAAGTTTTGTAAAACGCAATTTTAAAACAATATTGTATTGTTAAATTCTATGTACATTCCTAAGATCTGTATGTATGTGACTGATGTTGTGCCTACGTATGTGTGTATGTATGTGCTGCGTGAATAGGTGTGAGTGTGACGAAACAGGAGAGTGTTATCTCGTTTTCTTAAAATTAAAAAAAAGAATGGATGTACTACAGTAAAAGTGACGTTTAGGGTGTTCTTGCAATATAATGCAGTGACGTGTACTTTTGTGCAGTTGCAATAGTGATTCGTGCGTAGACGTTTGTACTGGATCTTGAAGAAACTGCAAGAAATTAGCTAGAAACTATACAACGACGTCCAAGAACCACGACCCAGTTAGTAGTGAAGGCAACCAGTGTTTTATTGACAAAATATTTACTCCTTTTTATCGCATCTTTCAGAAGACGCCACTGGTGCAATGGATGTTATATTCCGTCAGATGGCGGTGCTTCTCCCCCGTGGAAGAGTTTCTAGATACAGAATGTAGCGCATTCCTTTGCGCCCCTGATTCCGCCATTTTATTTCGTTTTCAGGAGAGTTCGATCTGTGCGGTATTGTGTGTGTTGGAAACCACCAATCTATCCAAAATAAACCTTTATTAATCGTACATCTCCATATTGGCTTCAATTATTATCATTTCCCTTCCACATCTGAATGCTGCCTGGTGGAGTTATCGTGTGAGAGGATATTTAGCGGCTTCGGTGGTATAACGATTAACGTATCGGGCTGTTCTACCCAAGTTTCCTGGGTCAAACTCGATCGAAACTGGATCTTTAAGAGTGGAAAAAATCCTTCGGAGGGGAAGTAAAGTCCGCTGTCTTATCTAGATTTACTGCATATAAAATATCCTCAAGCCCAAAAGAAACCTTCTTCTTCTTCTACCCTTTATAGGTTACGCTTATACATGTTCCGTCTCCACTGTATTCGTATGTTTACATCTTTTCTTGGGTCTTCCCGAATCTCTTTTCCCTCTCGGTTTGTAAACATGTCTTAATCCTGGCAGTCTTGATACGTCGATTCCTTCTAAGTTCTGCAACAACTTTTTCATGTCTATTTTGTTTATGATATTCACATTTAATTCTCGCCTGATTTCTTCATTTCTTATCTGGTTTTCTAAGATGCAGCCTTTTATTCTTCAAAGGAACCTCATCTCTGAGCTCTGAATTTTCCTTACTTTTATCTGCGTTAGAACTCACTCACTGCCATAAAGAAATATCGGGAGAGCTAATGTTTTATAAAATTTTATTCTTGTATGTATTGTATAATTTTATTCTTATGGTCCCATAGACTGATTGAACTCGTGCTAATTTTTTACCAATGTCTTTAATGAATTAATGCTGGCAATATAAACGGGTACTAAAAAGAATGGAAAATGGCTGAAGTTGTATCAATATTTAAGAAAAAATTGTAAAAACCCAGAGAAATATAGAGGAATTAGCTTAATTCAACATAAGATTATATGCAAGAATTATAAAGAAAAGACTACTAAAAATAGCATACTTACTAGTGGACGAAGAACAAATTGGTTTTCGAAAAGTAAGGCCAACTACTGACAATGTATTTGTTCTACAGCAAACCATGGAGAAACGAAAAGAATTCAATCTATAAACGCATATGTAATTTATTGATTTCGTTAAAGCTTTGATAATGTTGATAGAAAGAAACTTTGGAACATTATGGAAAAATTATGGCTACCCTAGTGGTCTCATAGAAACAAAAGAAACCTCTGAGTTAAATTCAAATCGACTGTTTCATGGTCTTTCGTGCCGCCTTTCTCTGATAGATGGCGGAAGGAGCGTATCCAACTGGATAGGCGGAATCGCAGGCCCGAGCCTCGCCACGTAAAACAAGTTGATATTAAATGGCGGCGGTCACGCTACTCTCCGTAGGGACTCTAATCCCTTGAAACGTCAGATCCAACGCCGATCTATTTTTCGCTTACAGGTGATACTAAAGAGATACCACGAGACCTCACAATCAGTAGAGAAAATGTTCGCAGAAAGAGTAAATCTTGGATATGATTAATGTAATAGTGGTCATAGACTCATATATGTGAAGAAAAATTAGAATGTTTTCAAGTTTGTCAACATGTTTATTTTGTGAGAACATATTCATAAACCATTTTTACTCAAATGCTTTGACGCATACACTAAATAAATGGGAATTTGCTCGTTTTTACTTTCTCGTATACATATGTATATATGGGAGTATTATACGAAGTATAGAGAAAGTTATGTAATGCTTCGGAAAATCGATTTTTTTCAAAAAGTTTTTTTCAATACGTCCATCCATCCGTCTGTCCATCTGTCTTGTCTGTCTGTCTGTCTGTCTGTCTGTTTGTCTGTCTGTCAGTCTGTCCGTCTGTCCGACTGTCGTATGTGGACAAATCTAGCGCCTAAACCACACGTGCGATCTTTTCCAAATGAAGAAACCCTGGTCCATCTGGCTCCAGTTGGAGCTTGAAATTTTGAAAAATATTCTTTAAAATTTGGGGTACTTTACATGAAGCCCCCCGGTCATTTTCAAAATTTTCTCAAAAAAGCCTACAATTATTTTCTTTACATTTTTTGTAATAATAGAGTAAAAGTATAATATAAAGGTAGCGTAAGGCCCATTTTCACGGTTAACTCTGAATTTTCGACAACTGTCTTCCTACAACTATAAAATTGAAGACACAGATTTTTCCTTCAGATCAAATTTGTTACCAATAAATAATTCTTTCATTAAGGTTCTGTAGACTTTTTTGAAAATTTTAGTAGTTTTTGTGCAATAGTGTATTCAATATTTGCAATTTTAAAAAATTAAAAAAAAACAAGATTTTCTGGGAAAAGGCTCCAAATTTTTTCTCTAAATTTTTGGTAGGGTTAGTGCCCAATCAACCCTATCCGATGACATAAACGTCATATTGCTCAATTCTTTTGTTTTTTCAAAAATTACAAACAAAAATTTACTTGTCTCTCACGTCGATATTTACCTTAGAGGCGATTTCTTCACACTATTGGATTTTTGAGTATATGTGCATTAAATAATGTCAATTAAAGTTTCTTGAAAACTCAAGAGTTTTCTTTAAAAATGAGCTCAAAATTTTCAGAAATGCTAAACACCCTTTTTCTCAAAAATGACTCCAAATTTTTTCTTCGAATTTCTCCAATGGATAGTGGTAATTTCAAAAAAAATTACACAAATATAATTTTTTGAAATATCTCTCACGCCGTTAATATGCACATTTCCATTGATTTGTATACAGTATTACATTTGTGAGTGGAAGTGCTTGAAAGGACTTTAAGTGAAGTTTTTCGAAAACTCAATAGATTCCTGTGAAAATGAGCTTCAAATTTTGCATTTACAGTAATGCTTAATCGCCACGGGTTCAAAATTTTCAATGAAAATTTTTATTTCGGACAAGATTTTACTGTTCTTTAATATTCTTGAAGTAATATTTAGGATCTACTATTAAGTTACCGAAAAGTTAAGAAAACGTCAAGAAAATGTACTTTCTCCGACGATAGATGGCATCTGGCCAGAGAAAGGAAGAAGACTAAAGTCACTCCACGCCAAGGAAACTGGAAAAAATTGCTACGAGAAAGTCTGTGCCATTCTGTAGCACCTCTACTTTACTTTTGCTGCGAATTCCTGAAGTCTCAGATTCAATAAAATAGCAGCAATCGTAACATGGAAGCATACTCCCTAAATTCTTCCCAGAGGTTAATTAGGATAACCATTAATGGCTGACATAAGTGGAAGCACAAACTTAAGCGTTTGATGTAGACATGAAAGTTCATTAATTATCGTTCACATATACGGACGTAAACGTGTCGTGAAAGCAAAAGCCTTATGCCATGTCACTTAATAAATCCATTTACGACTGTGAACGGAAATTTAAGCATAAACAAGATCGCTAGAAATAAACATTAAAGTTTACAACATACAAGCTTTTACGTTTTCGATAACATAATACGAGAACCCAAAATGTTTGAGAATATTTAAATGAATGATCTTGTTCATAACTTCTTAAGTCGTGTGACCTATATAGCATGTTTACGTTCTATAAAAATGGTATTGTAGCCCATAAGAAGTTTTGTTGCAGCAATTGTATACGCAGGGCCATTGTTGATGCTACCTGGTAGCATCCGTTTGCTATTTCTACCGAAGAATTGTTAAATTGTACTGTTGGTAGAGCTTCAAAGCGCCAAACTGTTGGTATAAGAGCGTTTTTTCAATAAAATGTAGTATAACTATCATACCTTATCCACATTAGCTTCGTTGCAGACCAACACTATTTGCTTGATGCAGGTCTCTCCCTCCGACTTTATTATAGGCATATATCAATTAAGCACTGAAGATTCGAACAGCTGTAAGTCATCAATATGTTCTGACTAGAAGTGTTCAATGCTTTTGCGATCTCGGCTAAATTAACAAGTGTAAACTTGTAAACTGTGTATGTTAACTGTTTTTACGAGTATTTTCTTCCTATCCACTGACATTGTCTCCTGCTTTTAATTTCATTTAACTTTGTAGTGAATGTTCACACAAAGAAACAGATATCACACGCGTTATGCTTCTTTTAGAGTTAAATGTTTAAATTAGAGAAATTGCGGGAGTGTCATAAATACCAGAAGTTCTTATAAATCCAACAGATGAAACTTGCTATTAAATCGAGAAACCGATACAATCACCAACTTGAACGCTCGTCTTTTCCTTGCTCATCAAGATGGATTTGAAAAGCACCTTTCAAACTAATTACGCCGTTTCAGTGATATCAAACCTTTGAAAACGTGACGACAGCAAGTTATCACAATCTTTGATAACTTCATTTCAAGATAAAAGAGTGGTTCAACTGAAAATTAATTATGTTTCTTAGCGCTGTTTTCTTGTTCTTCTTGTTTCGTTTGTCAGGGGTTAAGGAGTTTCCAAGTCTTATCTAAATGAGTAATCCTCTTTATAGAGACCCTTAAGACTTTACTACGACCCGCCTTGAGTAAAGAGACTTATTAGAAGGTTTCTTTTATCAATTGTATGCTCCGTGCGCTCATTACGAGAACACCCACAACAAACCGCAACCCGTAATTGCCCTACGCAGCTCTTTCTTTTTGAGAAGCTTTCATCGCGCACGCTTCAGAGCTTTGTGGATTTAATTTTCTTTCGTGAAAGGTGCATTTCAGCGCTGACAAAGGATAATGCATGATAATTACCACGGTTCTGGTAGATTTTTCCAAGATTCTTAAAACGTAGCAAAGGTGATCATCAGGTGTGGTGAAAAAAGGTTTGACTCGCTTATTATTGCGTAAACTTGTATCCATTTCGTTCACGAGAAGAGAAATCTTTCTATTCATTCTCGTAAATTTAGAACTAGTAGAACAATTGTGTATAAAAAGTCGAGAAATGAAGTGAGTGGTGCTTGAAGCTGTGGCTTTCCAGTTGGTATGCCATAGTTGCTTTAAGACCTATGGTGCCGCGGTCTTAAAGCAAACCAGGTCTCTGGGTATGGCCCCTAGAGCCCCAGGTGCTATTGGGACAACTGTGTCCATTCGTTTACTGAGGTTATTTTCCAGCTCTACCTGGAGATCACAATATTTGGATATTTTTTATCACCTTCATCTACTCTAATCTGCTTCAATCGCGTCGACGTATTCGTGCTTTTCCTCATGGACGATGTCTGACGTGTTATGATCCAACCGATGGTCAGTCTGGATTATCTAATCCAATGTAGTGCATGTTTATTGGTGTTTTCGACCATCGAGTTAAGCATTCACCAGATATTTTGAACATATTCTCGTGTAGCGCGGGAATCGCTGACTAGTATTCCTTGTAAATTGGTCTGGTGAATTTTGCTACTGGCGCTGATTGGAGGACTAACTTACCTAAGATAAAACACGGAAGTAATTTCAACATTAATTTTAGGTAATAGAATCACGAATTCATTGGAAATTTCGAATGAATTTTCCTCATAAATAGGCTCATAAATACCGATATGCAATGCTTGATTGGTATTTAATGAGCCCATTTTATGAATGAAATTACTTTATACACAGTTTTGGGGATGTACCAAATGTTCTTTATCTAGATGTGTTGATGTCACTATAATATCTCATTAGTGGAACAATGGCCGTCTCCTATATCTAAACATGTGTAATAATATCTTATAATACGAGAGTATAGCATACGACGATGTTTAACACAGAGGTAGATAAACCAAAAAATCTCCTTTAATGTGATTGCTGTATCGCAGCTAATTTATTCACTTATAATAAGTACATGCTATAATCCCTGCACGTTTCTTGAGCTCTTGTTTATTGTGATGGCAATACTAAAAGAAAATAAAAAATAGCTCGTTTTCCAATTCAATTCATTACTACTGCAAGGGAGCGAAAATGTTTAGTCAACCACGCTTTTGCAATCTTTTATTCATAATTCGTGTAATTGAAGCGATGAATGGGAGTAGGGATCCTGAAACGTAGATAACAATCGCTTATAATAAGGAAAACTGATTATGAAAAGAGTTTGTTTTAGAATCACAGCTGCATATAGTTGCATTGTGCATTGCATGCAGCATTACATTGCATTGTTGAACGCTATTGGTATTGAATTGGATTTTTACGGAATGGCAATATTTGATTCCCCGTTTCCAAACACGGGATCTTATCCAGACATGCTCTAGCGACTAAGCCATGGAATTAAACATTTAATGTGAAGATGAAAGAAGTCAAATGATTCACGTAATTACGGTATAATTACGGTAACAATTGAATCAGGCAGAATATATCTTTAGAAAAAATTGTTGCGAAGACGATAAAACAGTGACACACCACATCATATTACTACAAATGGATATTCACGAAGTTAAATATTTATTTGATCTCGTAGAGATTCGACCCCAGTAAGAGTTTGTGTTTACAAAGTTCCACTTGGGGTAAGCTTTGAACTCCTGTGTGCATGTAGGTGTAAGTGTGTGTAAGTAAGTGGGTGAGGATAGTGTAAGGAAGGGGAAGGAAGGATTGGGCGCAGTCAATGTCCCGTTTCTCAGAGTGTTTCGGTATTCTGCTTCGGTATTTGTTTAGTATTGATTGGGGAATCCCCGGAAATGTACCGATCAGAGCAGCTGGCTGCTTGAATTCTCCTCCAGACAGCGGTTGAATTATATAGTTTCTGTCAAAGATCCGCCTTCGTCGAGGTTGAACCTTCAGACCTTCCAGTGAAAGTCGCTGTATAGCCAGCGTTATTTCTGGTTGTGTGCTAACCTCAGTCATTGAGTTGTTTATTGGTTGTTGTTGGCAGGTCTGGTGCGGCAGCAGTCGCTGTCTCGGCCCCCTGCGTCGTCGGCGGGCTTCTACCCCGGGGCCAGCGCCACCACGGCCTCCCCATCCACGCCCACCACGGCGGCGGGGGCGGCGGGGGCGGAGGGCGGCGGCGGGGCGGCGGGGGCGGCGGGCGCGCCGGCGGACGCCGCCTCCACCACCACCGAGTGCCCGCCCAACGCCACGGCGAGCGGCGGCGGCGGCGGCGGCGGCGGGGCGATGGGCGGCGGCGGTGGGGGCGGAGGCGGCTCGCCCAACGCCAACGCGCGGCCGGCCGCGGGCAAGGACGCGCAGAGTAAGTGGCGCATTTCAGCGCTCCCGGACAGACAGAACGCTCTTGGGCTCAAAAATGCAATTTTGTTTTTTTCCATACCATAAAACCATAACACCATAACATAACCATGACACACCATACCATAACATACCATAACACCATAAAATTCTTTGAACTTTTCTGATCAAGGTAGTATGTTTTGTTTTTTGATTTCGGACATTATAAGCCTTTTAAATGGGCATTTAAGTACCTGCGCCATGTTGATTTAAATGCCACTCGGGGCAACAATATTTGCTTCTTTTGTCCTTTTCTGGTAAGTTAATTTTTTAAAACTTAGGTGCAATTTTCTCTTAAATGAAACAAGATATTCACATGATTTTTTACAGTAGTTTGTCAATTTGATTTCTAGGTAACATGCTGAAAAAATTGATAATTTTGCAATTTTGAATAACAATATTAAATTAAAATAATGGAAAAAACAAGTGTAAAAAAATAGTATAAAAAATAGTAGTAATAAAAAAACTAAAATTTTACAATTTTTTCTGTTATATTATATCAAGAAACAAAATAAATTTTAGCCTGTTATCTCAAATAGAATCAGTACTTTCATTAAAAAAAAGTTTCTACTGCTAACAGTTTCTGTAAAAATGGTAGTACAGAAGTATGATATTGTTTATCCAAAGTTAAATTGTAAATGTATATTTGTTTTAGGCTTATGTCAAAACTATCTTTTGTAGACCACTGAAAAAAATACATAATGATCAGAAAATGGGTAATTTCAAAATATCAAAATTTCAAGTTCTTATGCAATTCGCAATATCAAGTTTTTATGCAACTTTATGCAATCAAAAGTTATAATAGTTTGAAATGGGGCAAAAATTGTACCAAAAGTAGGCCCAAAACGTTCCGTCTGTCTTTAAAGCTTAATTGGGCCGCTTTCATACGGAGCCACTCAGCAGCGCCACCGGGAAGTGTCAGACCCCTTCACACACAGCCACCGGCCAGCGACTCTGCGCGTGGGAAAAGAAGGATTCGTGATACATATCCCTGTTGACGCTGGCGGCTGAAAATATGTCAACGTGTAAACAGCTAAGCTTAATGGCCTAGGATTAAGGCGACGGTTTAGAATCGGAGCTCACCTCGCACGTCGCCAACTGGTCAGCGCACACTCAGTCGACAAGGAACTCGATTGAGGCCGCCTTCACACTTCACACGAAACCACTCGGCAGCTCCATCGAGAAGCGTCGGGCCTCCTCGCTCGCAGCCATCGAGCAGCGCCACTGAGCGTGGGAAAGAAAGGATTCGTGAGTCACACCGCTGTGGGCGCTGACGGCCGCAAGGGAGTCAATAAATGAACTGCTATTGTCAGTGGCAGTACCGAGTAGCCTAGTGTGAAGGCTGCTGTTTTTACCCGGGAGTGCTCGCAAGATCTGTGAGATCCAAATCAAGGCAATTTTATGTTTCTGAGTTATTGCGTTGCATTAGTCGTCTGATATTTCATGTATTCCTTCTTTGTACTTTTCTGAGATCGCCTGGCCTTTTATTTTTATCCTTTCGCTAAATAACTTCCCGTGAACATGTTAAAACTTGATCACTGCGCGGGGCGATATCTGACACATACGTTGGGTGCAATGGCGCCAGAGCATTATGAGCTCCTGGCCCGAGCGGTACGTATCATGGCATTACCTTCAGCCGTGTGTATGACACGCGACTATTCAGAATACGTAATAATGTGCTTTATCTACAATCTGCCGTCACAATTTCTTTCCAAAGAGACAGAAGGTGTGCAGGAGACATCTGTAGAGAAATTATATACTTAGTATCTGAGAAATACATTGCGGGCACTGGCGTGAGTCTATCTCTTGCGGGCACTCCCGGGTTAAAACGGCTTTCTGCTGGCAAGGCGCGGAAGTGCCTCTGATCTATTGGTGGTGAAAGTGCGCTCGTAACCGCCAGAGCAGCGTCGCTGCGCATAACCTCCATTTAACCCCGCAAGGGGGGGGGGGAGATCGCGATGGCATAGGCTGTCGTGATCTCTGGTGAAGTGTCGTAGACGACTATCCAGACGCTGAGTCTCGCGGCGCCACTCACGTTGTCGTTAGCTTCAAGATGCAGGCTGTGAGAAGGCAATGCTAAGCTCCTGGTGGCCGGGCAACAGGCCATCCACTAGTTGGGCCTATTGCGAATCGACTTTGGAGCAGGATTAAGTGAAGGATGCTCCTCGGAGTACTCCGGATCCCACTTTATAGTCTGGCGGGAAACTAGTTACCCCCCATCAGGTTGCTCCGGTACCGGCGTTATCCAAGACGTGGTAAGCATTGGCACGGGATGGGGTCTCCGAGCCGCCTGGGCCTTAGTCCAGGTGTTCCAGGTGCCCCCCCCCCCCAGTTGGGCTCTTGGATTCGTCGTGGCGGTTGCCCGATACTCTGAACAAAGAGGAGGGAACTTGATACTGGCGCATCTTAGTGGCACATTGTCGAGACTCCGGTACTAGCCTGGATAGCTAGAAGCTCTGAGCTAGCAGGGCGGCCCCTACCCAGGCATTGTATGGGAAGGTTGCCGCGAAGGTAAACTGGGTTCCGGCTGGATCCGGCCATCAGCGTGTTGGCGTTAACGCGTCGGCGGGGAGTGCGTACAAAAGCCCAAAAAGGCAAAGGTGCAAATGTTATAGGCTACATGAAGTACGTAAAAAATTCAATATGGTGGACATAAGGCAGCATTTTATTATTATTTTTTTAAGAGGTTGCCTAATGTGATATACGTTTAAATTAGTTTTAATATGCTGCGGATAATACGTTACTAAAAAATCCATATTGTAGACAGTAGGCTCCATTTTGTTCATTTATTGGCCCTTGAGGAATATTACGTTTAACCTTAGGAAGGTGGCGCGCAGCCTGGTGATTTTTTTAAACTTCTTACATTTACATTTACATTTATATTTTTTATTTGAACTGAAATTGGGTATGGCCCGGTTAAATAACAATAATTACAATAATAATAACAATATTAATAATAATAACAATAATAAAGGACTTGTAATGTTTTTTAAGTATTTTTTGTAGATGGAGGAAATAATGCCAGTTCCGCTCGTGTTTAGACAACAACCTACTGCGGAAGCTGGCGTCGAGCCACTACCAGAGCTACACGACGGCGCTGACGGTGACGATCGCGGTGGGCTGCTTCCTGCTGCTGCTCAACATCCTCATCTTCGCGGGCATCTACCACCAGCGCGACCGCGGCGGCGGCGGCGGCGCGGGCGGCGGCGCGGGCGGCGCCGGCGGCAGCGGCGGCGGCGGCTTCGGCAGCAAGAAGAAGGACGAGCTGGCCGAGGCCGGCAGCTGCAGCTCGTCGTCGGGCGACGGCCACCACTTCGAGGCGAAGCACGCGCTGCTGGTGGACCACCTGCCGCTGTCGGCGTCGCAGCAGCACCTGCACCGCGGGGGCGGCACGGTGGAGCTGCCCATCCAGGAGTTCAAGGCCTCGCCCACGGCCGCCCTCAAGCGCCAGCTGCTGCAGGCTCAGCAGCAGGTAACGCTCGGGGCGCTGGCTGGGCGGGACGCCTGCGGGTGGCGCCTGCAGGTCCCGCGAACGCACGCATGGTTTTGCTGCGGGACGGGCACTCGGGGTCGCGTTAGCGAGGCTCAAACTACCACCCCCACCCCTCTCTCTGCTATGTGCGACTTCTTAGCTCGCTCTAGCTCCTCCCCGTCGACAGGCTGGGAGAGCACAATCACTACAACTATTGCCACCAGTCTCGCTGACGGGGAGAACTAGAGCTGACGATCGCGATGACGGGGAGAAGCAGAGCTGACGATCGCGATAATGGGGAGAACTAGAGCTGACGAGCGACGGGGAGAACTAGAGCTGGCGATTGCGAAGACGCGGAGAACTAGAGCTGACGATCGCGATGATGGGAAGAACTAGAGCTGACGATCGCGATGATGAGAACTCGAGCTGACAAACGACGGGGAGAACGCGAGCTGAGGATCCCGATGACGGAGAGAACTAGAGCTGACGAGCGACGGGGAGAACTAGAGCTGACGATTGCGAAGACGGGGAGAACTAGAGCTGACGATCGCGATGATGGGGAGAACTAGTGCTGACGATCGCGAAGACGGGGAGAACTGGAGCTGACGAGCGGCGGGGAGAACTAGAACTGAAGTCCAGACGGTGGAGGTTTTTCGATACAAGCTAAATACCTGGCTCGAATTCAGCCGCTGTCTGGACGAGAATGCTAGCGGCCGGCTGCTCGGATCGGTAGTTTTTCGTTGTTTCTCCGACCAATACCTAGCGAATACTGGAGTAGGATTTTAACAAACAGGCCATGGGCCACGCCTGATTTTTCCTTCCTCTTCCTTGTCCTCTCCTTTCCCCTTACATGTACACATATACTCTTCTGTACTACACTACACTACACTACACTATCACATGTCGGGAGGCTATTCAGTTGCTTAGGCTGTGGCGTAGTGCTGGGGCGTTGGCCTTGTCGACATTCCTGGTGGGGGAATACCTCCCCAGCTGACATGTAGGTTCGCGCCAGATCTCACGTTTCAATGGGGAGAAATTCAGCTCCCGGTTGTAACATGCAGTTCATTGTAGGGACCCAGAAACACTCAATACTCACGTATTATCTCACCCGAGTCGTCAAATACTCGTAACATTGAATCTTCAAACCGGAAAACTTGAAACTCCGGAATACTTGAATTCAAAAGCACTAGGTACCAGAGCACTGGTCTACTTACCGAACTCTGAACCTTCGACTCCTCAGACTTGCCAGTCGAATCCTCAAATACTCAAACTCTTGAGATCTCGAGTTCTTAAATCAAGTCATTTCCGGAAAATCTGGCATTCAGTGCTCCGGGCCATATTTGCTTCACTTTCACTCAGAGATCCTTCCAAAGGTTGTCGCGAAAGTTGAGGTTTGTCGTGAATACCCCCAATAGAATACATTGTCCCTTATCTAATATTACATTTTCAGGACATATAGAGTATTTTTATAACATTGCGACCTTGAAACTTCCCTAGTTTTTTCTTCATTGAAATCCTAACTCATCATGTAACCTCAAAATACATTTTCTTCTAATTACTCTCAGCGTATTTCTGTACTCCAGTTTAATTCGTTTAATAGACACTTAAGACATAAAAATATAAAGTAATTTAGTGTTATAACGTCTTTACCAACAGTTTAATTGTATAATTTAAATGAATCCTTTAGAAAAGTTGATAGACGACATCGTGCTTGAGTGATTCAATGCCAACAATATCTCTCCGAAAGATTCATTTTACATACCTTTCCTTAATATTATTTTTTATGAACAAGTTAGAAATTATTACATTTGAATTGTAGTGAAACAAATATCAGTGTATGACCGCGATCAGTCTTGTCACTATGCGTAAGACCTGAATAGCTGCGTCCTTATCCAGCCCTGTCCAAAGATACTCGTATTATACAGGTGATTCATTGGAGTCACAAAATATCTTGAGAAATTCTAATAAAATGAAAAAGTGACTGATACAAAACGTTCTCTCACAAATCGGGGGACAATTGTTTCAAACAAAAAATGCATATTTTGAAGCAAATTTATGAACTACATACAAAAATGCAGATTATTTGCGCATACGTGCATTTGATTATGCACGTAATTTTATAGGAGTATTTACCATATAGTGTTCAGGATCAGACTAGGACAAGAGACTGCCTCTGATACTTATTAAAATATACACTTTTTTACATTTTTTTTTACATTTTTCTGTAAAAATGCAGCGTCAATTTTCCGACGTATTTCTATGCTTCAAGTTCAGAGATCAACTCTCGTACGTCAAAAACTCAAAATATTCGAAAGTGCATAAATTCACGATCATTTAAAGTTTTGGGTTGGTGCAGGTATGAATTCGCTCCACTCCTATATAATGTAGGAATGTAGATATCAGAAGTCAATAACGATTTCTCGGTTTCTTCATATAATCGATTAATCTTTTTCACTCCGATGCCAAAAAGCAAAATCATGCATTGATATCGCAGCCCCTCCAGGCGCCACTGGGAACTGGCTGGTCAAAACTTGTGAACAAATCAAATTATTAAAATAATTAATTTACCTCGTAATGAATGTCACAAACTTCTAGGGCATGTAGGGGGGACAAAGATGATAATCTTTCACCAATGAACACGTGATGTAAAACGTCATGAAACGATTTTGCACATGTGACATTTGCTCCTGATATGTAGATAACCCATCGTGCATTGGTGTTCGGCAGGTCGTGTTGGACGCCGTCAAGAAGATTTCGTATACCCGCCGAACAGCAAAGCATGCTGCCTAGTGACTAGGGGCAAATATCACATAATTCGTTCGTTTCGTACTGTTTTCCATCACATGTTCATTGGGAAAAAGTCATTATATTGAACACCTTTTAATGCCTTCGAAGTTTGTCACATTTATTCTGAGACACCTGAACAATATTGTGTTAAGTAGTATACCATACATGTGACGTTCTACCCATCGAGGACTATGTGACATGGAGGAGCAATGCAATCTGTGCACGTGTTCTTGAGCTCCGGAATTTCAACCCTCCCTCTTCTACTTCACTAAGTAGAGTTGTGAATAACAATAACAACGAACGTTTTTGAGAAAACTCGATAACCAGAAATATTCGCTCGCGTGTAATAACTCGTTTGCATCGGCAACCGAGATACAGGTTTTAGCACTTTTCCCTTAAGTTGCCTCACGAGAAGGTAAGCCACTCACTACAGCGAAACCGAATTATTTAATGGTTAATTTACTATATTTCTACTATTTTTATTCCGATTATACTTAATTTATTTATCTATATTCTCAATAACTCCCCACAGAGCTCAAGACAACGTGCGCAGAGACTGATGGTACATTTACTGTCTAGTAGAAAATCAATTGGCTATATCAGCATTTTCTCAGTGATTCAAATCAATCAGATCGAAAATCCTAATCGATATGGAAGTCATTGGCCCAGAAGCTGAAGTACAATACTTGTTATTGGCTTAATAGAATTTTCTAATTGTACAGTGAAAATGGAAACTAATGCATTTATATCAATATTAAAATGTTCGTTTTAGTTGCTTAGTGTAGTCTCTAGGTGTATAGAAGTAGTTATGGAGCAGAAAAAGTTTTACTTGGCATTTAATCGTATGTATCGTTATTAATTGTTTAATCCCATCCGGCAATGTGTTGTAAAATGATGGTCTTGTATTGAATGTGAAATTTTTATAGTAATCTGTTAATACTGATTCTTATAATTATGATTCCTATACCTTGTGTTAAAATTACAGACATATTTACTCTACAAAAAAATATATTCCCATTTTTGGCAAAAGCTATTGTTTCATAAATAAAGAGGCAAAATAATGGTAGCTTAACAAAGAAGTTCTTTGACTTTATAAAGGGAAGCAGTTGACTCTGCTATTTTCTGACTGCTGATTTCCAAATTAGCGACGAGGCTATTGCCTTCTGCCTTACACAAAACAACCTCTAGACTACGCAATATATACGCATTTTTATGCGCATGTTTATGCGAAGTCGCATTTTTATGCGAAAACACTTCTTGTGAACACAAAAGATCTCATTCTAAGACAATCACTTTACTACAACCGTCGCCATGTGGCAGATTCCAACACTATCCGGATGCAATCCAAAACGATCTGTTTATCGCAATAGATACGAGTATCCAGCGCCTGGCTAATGTACGATTGAACTGGGTTCTCCAAACATTATTGGAGATTGCATTATTTTTCAAGTGTTGGTCTTCATCCGTAACATCTGCATCAAATAAAAGTGCACACACAAAACTAGAGACCGGATTTTTATGTAATTTCATATTTTTTGTCTTTGTACTTACCATTCTCAAAACTGTTTTCTTGGTGAGTCGTCACTGTCCTAACAAAATAACCTAATTTTTCATTACATATTTTTACATATTTGGTACCATATTACATTTTTTACATATTTTGCTATTTTCAAAAAACATTTTTTTAAATTTTATCAATTTTCTTCTCTTATACATGTTTTTATGAACGTAAGTAATTTCACAAAAAAAAATCAGAATTTTTTTCCTACATTGTTATCGAGTATTGTCGAATAGAGATGCGCTAAGTTAAGACGATCGGATGTTCCCGCAGTACGGCGCGCCGGCGTCAGTTATCTCAGTGGCGCGAAGTGCGCGTCAACAACTGAGATCATTTTTACCTTTAGGTGTGAAAAGTTTCACTGACGCTGGATATCGTGATATTTAACCTTAAGTTCTGAGAAACTGACGATCGCCGACGTGAAACACTTCGATGAGAGTGCTGCACGCTGCAGTGATTGTTTGTTGGTCGTAGATATCGTCAGTTTGTACGAGGGCTTCTATTGCGTCTCGTCTGGCTGCTAAACTACCGCCCTGGATAGCAATAGATGAACCTTTTATTACTGACGGGAAAGTTGTACGGTGCAAAATGTGCATCAACTTGTGCTTACCAAATGATTTTTAAAACGTTTGTGGTATTTTAAAAATTTGTTTAGGAAATTTTTGATAAATGTAATTTCGAACTAGATAATTTTTTTTATGAATAGTGTATTTTAATATTACATTCTATAACCAATTTCACATACTTATTACATATTCTCATTCTTTTCATTACATATTTATGTACATATTTTTCTAGTCTCTACACAGAACTTTAAAAGTACACCTTTTCATCTTTCTCGCAAACCTAACTTCAAAGTTCGTACTTTTTCAATTTATTTTAAAGAAGAAAACTGTTTGCATTAAAATCAAGAAGTAATACAATTTTTTAATAATTATGAATCTAATAAAAACAAATGAAAATAAAATATTTCTATTTATTACTTTCACTAAGTCTTAAAGCAGATTGGGTCTGGGAAATTACATCAGTTTATAGGCATTTACACTCGCTGCACTAGAATGGTTCTAGCCGGATCTATGTCACAAATATTTAAGAGAAAATTTTCCACATAAAGTCATTTCTGAATCGAAAACTATGTTCGAATTTTTTTTTTTTATTCTTTCAATTTTTTTAAATATTAGGATAGCCATCAGTCCAGGAAAGTGTAACGGAGTTTTATCAGTTGTTAGAGCCAATGTTTAAAAATGTAAGACTAAAGACAGTAGTAATGTAAGTTTTCACTTTTTGATCAGTCATTTTTAGAATTTATAAATAAAATTCACAATTAAAAATCAAAATGCTAATACTACGAATCTGTTGAATCAAATCATAAAGTTATATTGGAAATTATGCCAGTAAAGCAATCATTTTCTAGAAATGTTAATGAATTTCATTGGATGAAGTTTGTGGTGACCTTGTTTTGTTCATTTTGGTCTGCTTTACGAAATACGTATAGTAGCATGTCATATCACTAATACAATGCGCGATTGAAGAATTAGTAGAGAAACGAGGCTGTGTTTGATAATCAATCGAGTATTGTAATAACATTTTGAAATTCTTATATTGTACGTTTTATTTACTGTGTTAAAAATTCCAATCAACTATAATTTAATTTAAATATAATATATTCAATATATATTGGGTAAAAATATGTTTCAAACCTCGAATAAGTCATTTTTTACAAAAACTATTGATTCATAAACGAAGATGCAAGGTAATGGTAGGATTCTTAACTTGAGGCTTTTGGTCCTCAAGACCAGAGAGGCAACTCGCTAGTATGGATTTCCGAATTGGCGTCATGGGCATTTCGTAGCCTCCCCCAGCTATACATAAACCAAGTGAATAATTTTAATTTTTTTGTCACGTGTGCGCTAGCCCCGATGTGTGTTGCAGGCACAACAGGAGCAGCATCAACAGCATCAACAGCTGCAGCAGCAGCAACAACAACAGCAACAGCAGCAGCAGCAGTTTGCGAACCCCGGCCCGTCGCCTCGCGGATCGCCGCCCCCGGCCCGCCTGACGTCGCCCTCCATCCCCGACCCGCCGCCGCCGCCCAAGCACCAACCGCCCACGCTGTGCAATCAAGCCGGCGCCAGCGGCGGCATCCTGCGGCAGCAGGGCTGCCCACAGACGCCTGGCACCATGAAGAAGCGTGTGCAGATCCAGGAGATATCCGTGTGACGCACGCTGCTGCTTCCATCTGACGCACGCGCAGGGAACTTCTTGGCGGTGGCAGTGGTGCTGTTGGGCACTAGGAGACGCTACTCCTGTCATCTGACGGACGCGCGCGGAACTACTTGGCGGTGGTGGTGTTGCTTTTGACCGCTGGGTGTCGCAACGTTTTTCTGTGGTGCGGTCGTCGCGCGGGAACGAGTTGAAACGTTTTGGGGACAAAAAAGTCTTGTGTTCTACATGTGATGAAACGAAGTTGTTGCTCCCAATGGTAATTTGAACAACTCCACTATGTCGTTGTCTCCTATATCTCCGATCGGGAAAACAAGCGCAAAGGCCTATTTTTGTCAGTATTCGATTTTAGTCGAACATTCAGATGAAGTGAATTTTCCCTTTGGGACAAAAAGTGAGATGGTAATAACTTAACATTCTAAGTTTCACATGAAAATCATAATAAGAAATTAAATTCTTTACACCAGTTGTTGTGTTCATGTCAATGCAATGAATGTTTATCAAAAGTTGACAAACTTGTGAATGTTTCGATACAAACATTGTGATAATACATCATTAATGCATCATTATTCAAATCTTCCATCAGATTTAAGGAAACACTTTATTAACTGGTGTCTGATAATGAGATTGAAGGTTGTTTTGTCACTACAGTACTTCTATGTCAATGTATCATCTGAATGTTGACATCTGTGGACAATTTAAATAAATTTATCCCTATTTAAGTCCAGTTCATGCACAAAACTGCATGAATGAACCACGCTTTTTGAAAACTTGTCTAGAGAAGTGGTTCTCTAATTTTTCCAATGCAAAATTCTTGCTGGATATGTTTTGTTCTTTTCAACCATTTCCACATAATGTTACTGTATCTTCCAAAAATGTATCCCCCCATGATTTTACAATTTGACCACCAACAAATCTGTCACACATATATTTTCAATGAATATTTTATATATTGTAGGCCTACAAGACTTTTGCTACATCATCTGTCTTCAGTTAGATGTGCTCCCAGAGAAGGCCTATTCAAAGTTATCCACACATAGTATTTCAGTGTTTGAACTGTTTTGTTGAATGTTTTTATGCTGTCCCCTGGTCTAATAATCTAAGAGTGTCCTTTTGCTCAATAAAATGGTGGCCCATTCTTGGCACTAGTGAAATAAACAGTAGTAAGTGAAAATTAGTGTTCCATGAAGCGACAAGAGAACTGTTATTTAAAGTACTATTTATTAATGAATTTGAAATAATTTTAAAATTTTATGTCAGTTTTTAATTAAATCTGTGCCATTCTTAGAAGTGTTTATGGTGAAGTCACAAGAAACAAAGAAAGCAAGGCGAGTGTTGAACTCTACATGTTGGCAGGGAGTAGAGAATTATGTTCCTGCAAAATTGCTCAGCATTTTGCAACAATATTTCTCTGCATGGAGGACAAATCACAGATTTGTAAGATTATTGCAGGTATAAGAATCAGCAAAAGTTTAAATGATTCTTGGAACAGGAGAAAAGTTTTCGAAATTTCATTGTTTGAATTATTGCCTTCCTTCAAGAACTACATATTTCTGTAGTTTATTAATTAATATTATAAGTGAACATTCCTTTTTTTAATACAAGTACAAAATGGAAGGAAATTTTCCACACTTTGGTCCAAGCATGCTGAACCACAATGGTCTTGTCACAAATTACCCTTGATGTACTGATGTACATTATGTGCAATTATGAATGGAATTGATCATTTACTTAATAATGCACAAATTACTGATTTCCAAAACTTCTGATTGCAGGCATATTGTAAATTTATACTGTGTGCATATTTTACTATGACAAGTACATATAAATTACTACCACTTTTATGGAAGTATTTTTATTAGTAGAAAATGATTGAGACATTTCAGATGTTACCCTGGAACAGCTTTATAAGACATGAAAATGAAATATTTGATTTATATTACATTTTGTGGATCATGCATTTTTTTATTGTATATAAAATTTAAACAAACAATTTTTTTTGAGGGAATTCTAAGAATGAAGTAGGTATAGTTAATCTCAGAACAAAAGTAATATTTTTCTCTTTCCATAATTAATCATTTGCAAATATTGATGCAGAGCACTATATTTGTTAAATTTCTTATTTAAAAGCTTTAGTTCATTGCACAATATAATTTGTAATTGTTAACTAATGTGTTTTAGCATTAATTATTTGACATGGATGTTGAATATCTACTATGGACAGTGCCAAGAATATGTCACATAAATCTCATATCTGCAAACTTTCCACTTCATGTTGTGCCAAAATGAGTAAATTCTTGGCAATGTGTCCATACACACCAGTTGTTTAACCACACAGATGCAGTGTGTGACAACGCAGCTAGGGGTGTACGCCTCATGTCAAGTTGTGTTTTACTCAGATGCCAATAATATAGACTCAAGGAGATTACACCATGAAAATACAGTTTTTGGACTAAGCTAATGTGCTTGTGTGAGATCAAAGTTTGTTGTTAAAATGTGGGTGTGAGAAGAATCTAATAGTATATATTTAAATATACTATTAGACAATTTCCAAATTACTGAAATGATATGATATTATGTCAACCATTCATTTCTTAACCATATTGCAGAATATATTTCTGTTTGTTCTATCATTTTATTGTTATCTTATTTGCTTGTGCCATCCATCCAATATTCCTTTCATATTGTGTAACATGCAGGGACATTATTAACTGCTAAGAGAAAGTAGAAGTGTGTAAAACTTGCAATTGCAGGTACAGAATGAGAAACGTTTTTTTGTGATAGTTTTAACTCGCAGATGTACTAGAGACAATTGCAAAATTTATTGAGCATTGTCTTAAACTTCAAATACAAAATATAAAAACACACTTGCCTTCAATTGTCACATAGAGGAATGGATCTCAAACCATAAAACACAAAATCTCTTTAATGAAATTTAAAACATTTAAATTTGGTGTTAGATTTAATGCATTTTTTTGAATGAAATAATACTATCCAGATTCCTGCAAACATTACATCTTTTTTAAATTGTTGTTTTAGTTGAAAAAATTAGTTCTTCTGTTTTAGATTACTTAGAAAAGTAACTGCATATTGGATTTTACCTTGAAATGGCCAGCCTTTCAACTGTGCTACAGTACTCTCGGTGTTGAGATTAAATTTCACAAGAAAATTAAATAGTCAACTTTCATTTTATGGGGGATTCTTTTTTCTATTTCTATTCCTTCAATTTTAAGTTGACATAGATTTGCGGTACTCGTCAAATATGATTACTTTTGGTGCAGAGTAGGCAAGAGCGAAATCTTCATAAATGTAATAAAAGAATGATTTTAAAATGTCTCATTTTGTAGAATATTCTTCAAGAAACATAACTCAAACCTCACTATCCTCACAAAGCCTCACCTGCCTTCAAAACTCATTTCAGGAACACAATAATCTTTTTTTAGGCTCCAAGGATGCAATGTTTTTAAAGTTATGGAGGAATGTTATGTTGCAAATAATCTTCTCCATGTCACAATCTGTAAACTTCTACTTTGTATCATTTTACATGTGTTTGATGCAGGTAGGAGGTAATTTCCTAGTCAACAGTAGCTCACTTATAAAGTTTTGGTTTGATTTTGTTATAATTCATTAAAAATTGTTATCTATCTTGAGTTGTATGAAAACTAAAATTGCTGAATTTTCTATTGCAAAACCAATGTGCTTGCAATAACAAGAAACCTAGGAATTTTTTTCACATTTATCAGTCAAACATACTTTCTCTTTCATTGAAATAGTATCATAATTAAAAGAACTTCATCTCAGACTTCTTTCTCAGAATTCTTTTCTCATCCTACCCTCTGGAACACCATAGTTAGGGATTTGTTTTCACTTGTCTGGGATGTATAACCTAGAAAGAATTATCAAGATAAACAAATAGATACTTTGGTCTGGTGCACCGAAGGTCTAATATGTTGAGTGGTATGGTTGCTGGTTATGGTAAGTTACCTGGTTACAGTTTTAAAGTAGTTGGCAGGATTTCAGATAGCATCAACAGTAATCGAATTTTTGAAATATTGTTAAAAAAAGTAAAGTGGATTAACTATGAACATTCTTTAATTTTAAAGTGACCTCAGTGGTGAGGGTGGTGTCAAAAAAGTAATTTTAGCAGAGGGGAGGGGTTGTAGTTTATGTTTACATTCAGTAGGTTACTATTCAGATGAATGTGAAGGTTTTCCAATGTTAATCTGGTATGATATTGATTTTCTATGATTGATTTTCGATGGCTAAGCCATCGAAAGCTGCTATTTTTAAAATAAATACTATTGTTGACAATGACAACGCCTTCAATCATTTAAATTTCAAGCACTCAAAAGCTGGTTTGAAAAAATACTTTGCATTTCATAAACATACAAACACTCCAGAAACGTGTTAATTGTTAATTAAATATTTGTTTAAAAGAAAAATTGGCACAAATGAAATGAATTGCAACTGAATTGTGTAAATTGTGTATTTTTTTATTTCTGAGTTAATTTTTCATCATGAACAAATATATTCATTTCTTTTGTAAATAATAAACAATTTTCATCTTTCTGGACTGTTTTTTATGTTTTTGAAATGCAAAAATTTGCATAGAAAGCCTCTTTTCGACTAAAATTTTGAGTACTTATTGCGGCTTGCCCATTCCAAATCTCGAAGGAATTTGTTACACTAAACATGCTTAAAATTGACTAATGAATTTTCGAAGTTTCATTGTTTCCTCCCTGCACACTTGTATATGGGACCTTCTGTCTCCCATACAGATGCAACATTTAGGATAAAACCTACCGGGCTTATGTGAGGGTGATTTTCAATCCAGAATAACTGTCTGTCAATGCACCTTAGCTCAATGTGCTGTTTTTTCTCCCATTTTTTAGAATATACCATGTTTACTGATTAGTTTGTATTTTTACATGTGATGACATCTTCAATCACCATAACAATCACATCTGGGCTCACAAAACCTCAATGTAGTGCAACAAAAGAAACATTAAGAGAGATTTATTCTAAAAATTAATTTGGGGTTGCATCACTCATGATCATTTTATGGCCGCTATTTCTTCCTTCTGCATCTGAATAACACATGTATCTAGAATTTCTCAAAACTGAGTTGCATCTCTTGTTAGGTCCTTTTTCTCTGGACATCATCCAACAAATGAAATTTAGATCTGATGATCCTCCCACTTCATCTTGATAGTTTGTGAAAATGTGAATGATCACTTACTGCAAACAGAGATTCTTTGCAAGGGATACATTAAATGACCTTCGAGATTGCCCAATTTGAATCCAATGAATTGTTTTCTGTGGGGGTATTTGAAGTCCTTCATTTATGCAAATTCTGTTTCCAATGTTAACATTCTGAGTCAGGTGGATTTGTACAAATATAGGTCACTCCAGGAGTTTTCAAGAGTGTGTGTAAAACTATTAAAAGTTGCTTAGAGGATATATTGAAACAGATGGAGGTCACTTAGTGCAATTTTTGTGAAGAAATATTAGCCATTTTTAAGAAAAAAGAATTAGCCATTTTTAAGAAAAAGGCGATTAAGCGTTAATTTAAATGCTATATTTAAAACTCTTTTTTCCTATTGAGTTTTCGAAAAACTTCATTTGAAGTCGTTTGAAGTACTTCCACTAACAAATGCAATAATGTATACAAATCGATGGAAATGTGCATATTAATGGCATATGAGATATTTCAAAAAATACATTTGTGTAATTTTTGAAAAAAACAAAAGAATACAGTGAAATGACCTTTAAGTCATATTAAACGGTGCAAATAGCACTATCCATTGGAAACATTTGGAGCCATTTTTGAGAAAATGACATTTAAGCGTTTCTGAAAATGCGAAATTTAGAACTCATTTTTACAGAAAACTGCTGATCTTTTGAGAAACATTATTTGACATTATTTAAAGCACATGTACTCAAAGTTACAATAATGTGAAGAAATTGCCTTTAATGCAAATATTACCCACGAAAGGCAAATCAAAAAATTACATTTTTGTAATTTTTGAGAAAACAAAAGAATAGAGCAATAATGTGTTCATGTCATGGATAGGGTTCGTTTGGTACTAACCTCACCAAAACCTTAAAGAAAGAATTTGGAGCCATTTATAAGAAAATCTTGTTTTTGTTATTTATTAAAATTGCAAATATTGCATGCACTATTGCATGAAAACTACTAAACTTTTAAAAAAATCTACATGGCCTTAATGAAAGAGATATTTATGGACAACAAATATCATTGGTAGGAAACTTCTCTATCTTGAATTTTATCGTAGGAAGATGCCGGAAAAACTTCAAAATTTTGCAATTTTCGAAACTTCAGAGATAACCGTGGACATCGGACTTATGTCACTTTTATAAGTGTATTTTACTCTGTTCTTACAATAAATTCAAAGAAAAAATTTGGAGTCGTTTTTGACAAAAATTTAAAAATGTCCGGGGGTCTTCATGTAATTAACCCCCAAATTTTAAAGAATGTTTTTTAAAATTTCAAAGCTTCAACTAGAGCCAGATGGACTGGGGTTTCTTCAATTTAGAAAAGATTGTACGTGAGGTTTAGGCGTTAGGTTTGTTCACATACGACAGACGGACGGATGGACGATAGAGCGACGATAGAGCTGGCTCAAGGATGGTGCAACACCGTAAAGCCAGTGTGCACCAAGGAAATTAGAAAATTTTAGTACGAGAAAGTCTGTGCCGTTCTGTAGCAGCTCTAGTTACTTTCTCGTATACATACATATATACGGAGTAATATACGTACTCTAGAGAAAGTTATGTAATGCTGCGGAAAATCGATTTCGAAATTTTAACGGAAATACTCGTCGTGGTGTCCCCATATAGCAAACGTAGTATTTTTCAAAACGGCCGGCCGTCTGTCCGTCTGTGAACATTGCAAGCGGCTAAACCACACGTACGATCTTTCCCAAATTGAAGAACCCCCTGGGCATATGGCTCTAGTTGAAGCTTTGAAATTTTGAAAACAATTCTTTATAAATACTGGTACTTTGCATTAAGCTCACCGGACATTTTTCAAATTTTCTCAAAAACGGCTCCAGAATTATTCTATAAATTTATTGCAAGAATAGAGTAAAATCCACTTTTAAAGGTGGCGTGGGTCCGATATTTACGGTTAATTCTGAATTTTCGAAAATTGCAATTTTTGAATTTTTTTTTTCGTTGTCTTCCTACAACTATTAAATTGAAGATTGAGGTTTTTCGTTCAGATGAAATTTGTTACTCATATATAGTTCTTGTATTAAGGCGAGGAAAATTTTTTGAAAATTTTAGTAGTCTTCGTGCAATAGTACGCGAAATAATGCAATTTTAAAAAATAACAAAAAAATAAAATAGATTTTCTCAAAAAGGCTTCCAAATTTTTTCTTTAAATTTTCGGCGGGGTTAGTGCTAAACGAAGCTTATACGATGGCATAAACGCCATATAGCTCTATTCTTTTGTTTTTTGAAAAATTACAAAAGGTAATTATTTTGACTTGTCTCTCACGTCGGTAGGATTTATATTAGAGACGTTTCCTTTACGTTATTGTATTTATGAGTACATGTTGCTTAAATAAAGTCATAAAGTTTCTCGGAAACTCAACTTTCTGTGAAAATGAGCTAAACATTCCGCATTTGCAAAATCGCTCAAATACCATTTTCTCAAAAATGGCTCCAAATTTGTTCTTCAAACTTTTCCAACAGGTAACTGAATTGTTTAATATGACGTAAAGTTAATTTTGGTGTATTCTTTTGTTTTTCAAAAATTACACAAATGTAATTTTTTTTAATATGTCTCACGCCGTTAATATGGATATTCCTATTGATTTGTAAACATTATTGCATTTGTGAGTGGAAGTGCTTTTGCGAGTGAAAGATATTTTCAATTTTTTTTCAAAAACTGCTCCAATTTTTTTATTTCATTTCCGGCAAGTATATAGTAAAATACACTTATAAAGGTGACATAGGACTGATTTTCACAGTTAACTCTGAATTTTCGAAGGTTTGAATTTTTTCGGCGTCTTCCTACAACTATAAAACTGAAGACAGATTTTTCCTGTCAAAAAGTAGGCAAAACAAAGTATTGCCTCACTCACACAATGCCAGGAATTGCAAATCAAAATTTTGGACTTACAGGGGATCAGCACCCCACTTCAGAAATTCGAAAGTCTTAACACACCATCGTTTTACCCAACTTTAGCCTAAGTTTCTCCAGTCTTTAAAAAGTTTTGCCCAAATCACCCAAATCTGGAATTTGAAAATCAAAATTTTGGACTTAAAAGTGACTAACACCTCCAGTTCCGAAATTCGAATTTTTTATTACACCAACATTTTGCCCAAAATAAGCCCAAGTTTTCCCAGAGTTTAAAATGTTTTGCACAAGTCACACAACACGGGAAGTCGCAAATCAAAATGTTGGTCTCAAAGTTACACAGCATTTCAAAAGTTTTGCCTAAGACACATAGCGCCGGAAATAACAAAAAAAAAGTTCGACTAAGAAGTGACTAGTTTCCTTACATATAAAACTAAAATTTCGAATGTATCTTTTTACCCATGTTGCCCAGTTATAATGTTTTGCCCCAGTCACACTACGCCGGAAATCACAAATTAAATATTTTGAAATCAAACGTCGCTCATGAACACTCACTCTTTGAACTTAAACGATCCCTCATGCCAAATTTCGCTTCGTGAACTTAGCGGTCCCCCGTGCCAAATTTCAAGTTTGAGAGGCACTATCATTTCTCCAAATTTGTACAGCCTTTAAAAAGTGTTGCCGAAATCACACAATTTCGAAAATAGCAAATCAAAAGTTATAATTCAAAGTAATTAGAACCGTCACATGCGAAATTCCGAATACTCCATCATTTTGCCAAAGTTTTCCGAAGTTTGCTCAACTTTTAAGAAGTTTTGCAGAAGTCATAAACGGAGCGGAAACGAGAGGATGGGTGGAGAGTAATGGCGAAGACGAGTGTGGATGTGGGAGCAGGTGGTGAGGGTGGAAGAGGAAGTGATGGCACGTGCCAAGGTGAGCGTGCACGCGGAACCGGGGTTGGATTCGCGAACAGCGTAATTTGGGTAGGTTAGTTCCACTACAGTTTTGAAAATACTTAATTTTTTTCATTGTCGCTTATTTTTTGTTACGCAAATAAAATTAGTGAAGCTACAAGAGTACATACTTTCTCGCATTGTTTCTCAATTTTTCAAAATTCAGAGAGTTGAACGAAAGAGAGACCCGCGCCATTCTTTTCAGCGTCCTTCTTCTCTCTGTGGGGGAAAAATTGAAGAAAAAATGTAGAGATTTTTTCACAAATTTTTAAAAAGGGAATATTAACACCATTCTGGAACCCAACGTCCAAAATTTTTGACAATGCATGCAGTGGAATAGAATGGTGGAATAGTGGAATAGAATCCTTACGGAAATGTTATGGAGCACCCAAAAAGCATTCATTTTGTAGATTGCGGCATGAAAAACAAAACATGATTTGGATGTATAACGAATCCTTTCGGAGTTGTTCACGATGGTAATGTGTATTGCAGCGTATTGTGAGTTGAGTGTTGCATGTGCCCATGATCTTTTCAGGTAAATAAAAAATGATTTTAAACTATCAACTACACAACGTAGCCAATGAACCATTCTAAATATTGACATGACTAACCTCATTCTTAATTTTTTTGAAATTGGAGACCATTGAAAACGACCAGATGACTTTCAACCCTAGTTTCTCTTATCCATCCTGGCCGGAATTTTTTAAAATTCATTTCTGCTTGGCCCGAAGGCACTCAGCAGCCGAGTACGATACATTTAGAGTGAAATGAATAACATTGACCCTGTTTAGGAAATGTATAGTACTTGTACTCGTAAGTAGATTCAATAAATGATTGTTTGTGGATTAAATATGCGAAGCCACATCAGATACATGATGGTCTGGGAGGGTGGGAGACTGTCGTGATAGTTTTCGCTTTAGTCTATTGTGGCCGGTAGTGATGAAGATCCTTTCAATAATGTATTATTGGGTCGTAACCACATCAGAGAGTCATTTCTGGGGTGACCACTTTAGAGTGAACTTGAGGGTGACTGAGCTCTTCATGAAGCATTTCTTTTAAATTTTGAATCGTGTACACATTCATCGCGTTATTTTTGGTTGGTTACCGATGAAAATTGTCACTTTGTACCACTTTCAAAATGTTTTTCGACACTTCTCGTCCTCCATGCAACATGGCGGCCTGCGTCTGGGGTGGCTTTTCAAACGAAGTGTCCGTGCCGTGGTCACGTGGTTCGTGCCGCAAACTGGTGATGCGCAGAACCAGCTAAAATCGGTGCACCGGAGGAACCCACCTATGTATTTCCACCATGGAGCAGGACAAGACATGACCGAGAGGAGGAGGGGGACAAGAAGGCAATAGGCGCCGAGGTTGGAAGTCTGCAAATCAACTCCTCAGTTCTTCCCGGACGTAGTACATGTCAGAAACGTAAGTGTCGTGGATAAGGGACACTTCCAAAACTGGAAAATTTAAATACAAAATATTCTGTTCTTCAGAACAATATACAACAAATTCGCGGAGTTTAGAAAATTAATTTTATTTTAATAAAGTATTTTAGAAATCGTTTTATTTAAATCATTATTTAACTCAAAGATTTAAATTATTTTGGTGTCTAACGGTGAAACATCTCTCATCCAGCCGTTATAAAAATTGGTATATTTTGTGAGGATCTTTTAAATATTCTCGCGTTCTTCAGTAGGTGTACAAACTTATATCTCACACACTTGTAGGAACACGTCTTCAACTTAATTAGTAACATTGTCATTTGAAAAAAAAAATGAGACATTTTTCAGTAACTTTATTTGGTAAACCGAGAGAAATGCTGGCCATTCGGTCCAACGCCCCCTGTAAGTATAAATATCCGTGATTAGTAATATTCAATGATATTAATATCTACAGAGGACACACACCCTTCAAAAATTAACTAGAGGTGCTACAGAATGGCACAGACTTTCTCGTATCATTTTTTAAAATTTCCTTGGTGTGGTCTGGTTTTTAGGGTGTGCTCCATTCTCTGGCAAGCGGCATCTATCGTCTATCGTTGCCTCAAGTACATTTTTTAGCAATTTCTCAACTTTTTTCTTTTTCTAGTAGTTCAACTGAATCATTACTTCAAGAATATTAAAGAAGAAAAATCGTTCTAAATAAAAGTTTTCATTGAAATATTCGTAGTCGTTTTTAAGAAAATGGCGATTAAGCATTACTGTAAATACGAAATTTAAGCTCTTTTTCACAGAAATCTGTTGAGTTTTCGAAAACCTTCATTTGGATTCCTTTCAATCCATTTACAAATGTAATAATGCATACAAATCGATGGAAATGTCCATATTAACGGCGTGAGAGGTATTTCAAGAAAATTACATTTGGGTAATTTTTGAAAAAACAAATGAATACCCAAAAATGAATTTTACGTCATAATAAACAGTGCAATTAGCACTATTGGAAAAATTTTAAGAAAAAATTTGGAGCCATTTTTGAGAAAAAAGCGTTTGAGCTTTTCTGAAAATGCGAAATTTTGTACTCATTTTTACAGAAAACTGTTGAGTTCTCGAAAAACTTTAATTGACATTATTTAAATAAAATGTGATCTTAAATCTAATAATGTGAAGAAATTGCCTTTAATGTAAATTTTAAAGACGTGAGAGACAAGTCAGGAAATTTCATTTTTAAATTTTTTGAAAAAAAATACAGCAATTATGTCAGCGTTTATGTCACGGCATAAGGTTCGTTTGGTACTAACTTCACGAAAAGTTTAAAGAAAAAAATTGGAGCCGTTTTTGAGAAAATCTTGTTTTTATGATTTTTTTAAATTTCAAATATTGCACGGACTATTGCACAAATACTACTAAAATTTCCAAAAATATCTACATGACCTAATTGAAAGAACTCTTTATGCACAAAAAGTTTCATTTTAATGAAAAATCCATGTCTTCAATTTTGTAGTTGTGAGACGCCGAAAAAATTCAAACTTTTGCAAATTCAGAGTTAACTGTGAAATTTTGACCTATGCCACCTTTATAAGTGTATGTTGCTATTATCTTACGAGAAATTTAAAGAAAAAATTGAAGCCGTTTTTGAGAAAATTTTGAAACTGTCCGTCATATTAATATTAAGTAAAGTCCCCCCAAATTTTAAGCAATGTTTTTCAAAATTTCAAAGCTTCAACTAGAGCCAGATCGACAGAGGATTTTTCAATTTGGAACAGATCGTACTTGTGGTTAATGCGCTAGTAGTGTTCACACACGGACGGACGTTTTGCTTCCAATTGGTTTTTCGCCATCAAGGATCCACAAAACAGGGATTATGGCTACACCACGTGTTAGAGGATTTTTTTCTCTTAATTTAGCAACTGGTTTTATGCACTTATTCGCCACCAGAGCCCGGCAGGAATTTTTTGCCGAAAATCCGCCGTTTTTTGTGCAGCATTACATAACTTTCACTATACTACGTATATTACTCCGTATATACGTACGTATATGAGAAAGTAAAAATTCCAATTCCAATACAAAAATTACAAAATCATTCATTTCAGTTAGATTTCCCACACTACAACCCTGAGATAGGCCAAAATAAGAATGTGAATCATACTGATCTTAATATCACTCAACCAATAGTACTAGCATACATTAATAGAACAAACTGTGCTTTTATAACTTTTACAATAAGACCAAGAATATCCAGCAAAACAATTGTCATTTTGATATTTTTTGTACAGTCAGTAATATATTCACTCTTAGGTGCAATTATACCAACATTCATACACCATTTGATATTCTTTGTTGCAAAAGTTTTGGTCGAAATTCACTTTTTGCCACTTTAGTTTCTCACTCAATATTGACAAGAAGAACACGAGCATTCCTTTGATACGAAAGACTTATGCCAGGGAGCAATGAGGGTATTATTTCTAGACATAAAATATTAACAAATGACAGATTGTATTTTTTCATCACAATATTGGGTGAAGAAACTAGAAATGGCCTAGACGTGATGTAAGTCTTTATGATCATTCACCAAAGAATTTTTCATTCATTTGGTACTTCCATAGAAAATTAGCATCCAAAATTGGATCCTGCACGTGTAGAAAAATTGGCACAGACTTATTTCCTTCATAAATATAAACAGGGTTAATATCAAATTTAGGTCATTATAATGTCATTAAGGTTAAAGGTCATTATAAATACCGCGTTTTTAATTTTATCTTTTGCAATATATCATATTGCTTAAGCAAGAAGTTCAGATATGCTTATTATTATTTTAATTTACAATAATAGACTTTTGCACACCCCTAATACGAAAAATAGTATATTAATTTTGTTTTTTTCTTTTAATTTTAAAGAAAAAATTAAAGAGGAATGAGAATAAAGTTATATTTTTCTGTATTACACATTATTTCATATTTACAGAACACGAATGTGTATTTTGTATAGGTATTTTAAGAAAGGTTTTTTCTGTTATTATCCGTGTATTTTGTTATTTCTACCAATAACCAGAAATAAATCGAGAACACGTTATTGACAAAACGTCAAAACACAAGGAATTCTCCGTTTCACAGGCACATACCTATTGATTCAAAGATTTACGGAATTCAGCCTCCACTTTTTTAATCCCTGCTGGATTCGCGAGTGAAGGATTTATTATCCAACAATTGACGTGTCCTGTTGTTTGGTTGTGTTGAGCCGTCGCCATGCCTGTGAGAGCAGTCACTGCGGTTACTACGCCCTCCAGTTCAGGAGGCCTTCTGAGCAGCGGTTCTGTACGGAGCAGCAGCGGAGGCCACGACACATATGGTCGCCGAACAAGGTGGGAAATACTGAGTACATTCGGATTTGACACGACGGAAGTGTTGGTGAAAGAGTTTCTCCACCCGCAGAAAGGGCCCATTATGGACGAGGCTCACTAATAACGATACATGGTTTGTCGAGTTTCACTCTTTTACGCATTGTTTGAAGTTCGTTTGTAGCAGACTGATTCTAACTAATTAAGTAGGGTTGTAAAAATTAGGTTATAAAACAATTTAGAGTGGTATATTGCTCAGGATATAAGCTAAAGAGGTACACTATACCCATAAACAGAAAAAGGAGTTATTTCCTCCTCATGAACTATTAATTTCAAGCAATATCATTTGAATAATTTTTTCTTAGGTAAGATATTTTTCATAATATTTTAATAACGGCGAAACTTGCAATTACAAACTATCTCTGCTTCGTGGAGAAGTACCGGATTTAACTCATTCTTTTACGAAATTAGAGATGATTTCTCTATAGTACTTTCCAGATCTACTTTAGTGGTAGAAAAATATGATCTGACAATTGCTTTCTCAAAATATTACAATTTCCTCGATATAAATTTCGTTATATTTCTTAACATTTTATAACCTTAATAGTGAAACCGGTTTTTGTTCGTATCGTGAAAAGTTGAGTTAAATTTGAAAGATGCATGAGTAATTCTGTCTAGTACTACAATTCTTTTAACATGATTTTTCAAATTAATCATACAGTTTACAAATTGCGTCATTTCTTATTTAAGAAATTATATGTATTATTATTAATAAAACCTATTTTACACAAATTTTTAAAACTGGACTATACATCGCGGACTCTGTTAATTGCGAATGTAAACTAAAATATACTAGAAATAATGAACTTCATTGCTCATCATGTCTAACTGAATCAATTAATAAAAATCTTACATACGGTATATATACAATAAACAATGCATATAAATAAAATCTATAAAGATATTTCATCTCGTTTGCCATCACAAGCAAAACGACCACTTCCATTCTCATCTCCTTTATCAAAACTCGTAATGACTTTTTCACATGTACTAAATCTGGCGGAAAAAGTGAGAGTCAAATCGCAGGCGCATTTAGGGAACTACCCGCCAGGTTGCGCCTGCACGATAAAGGTCACCAGGTCACCGTCGGGGGTAGGCTTCCAAGGAAGCTGGGTCGAAAACACGGGTGTAAACCCATACGAATAAATAATATGTACTAAAACCCAGTCAAATTCCACCTTCGAGTGTGATCAAGAAACAGATATGTGGAAGAAAAATCCAAAAACTATTCACTAAAAAGTAATTTTCTATGATTATTGTAAAGAATACCGCAGTGAGCAAATTACGTATAAAACTGATAAGTTATTAATATAATAATATAGTATTACCTATTCACTAATTACTCACTTATTAACTACAGGTTGCCATCAGCCCACCTCCTTTCACCAACATCCCTGCCTGAATCGAATTCCTACCCAGTGGAATGTCTCTTTACATACAATTTGATATATATCTACAATCGATTGTGATTTCTACTTATTACTTCGTCGCCGTTCAAGAGGAATTGACATTTTTATATGCTACACCACCAATTTCTACCAATGGTTTATGTCTTCTACTTTCTACGTTGTCACCGTTCAAGAGGATTGCCCTTTTGTATACTACACCAATTGTTCCTTGCATCGATTGACTGACTGACACTTTGACTGACACCGTGACGGATTGACTGGCTGATATCACCGATTGACTGACACCGTGTGACTTTTATTTACTACGTCGTCGCAGTTCAAGAGGATTGTCCTTTTTATATACTACACTGCATGTCTCTACAACCGATAACACCTTCTTCTTACTACTTCATCGTCGTTCAAGAGGATTGTCATTTTCATATACTACCACAGTTTCTTCCATTGATTATAACTTCCTGTTACTACGTCGTCGCCGTTCAAGAGGATTGTCCTTTTTATATACTACACCAATTGTTTCTGCCACCGATTGACTGACTGATTGACAGACTGATTGACTGACACTGTGACTGACTCACTGATATCAATTATTGACTGACACCGTGTGACTTCTACTTACGTCGTCGCCGTTCAAGAGGAATGTCATTTGTATATACTGCGCCACCTGTTTCTACAACCAATAATATCTTCTTCTTACTACTTCGTCGCTGTTCAAGAGGATTGTCGTTTTCATACGCTTACCACTGTTTCTTCCACTGATTGTAACTTCTACATTCTGCGTCGTCGCCGTTCAAGAGGATTGTCCTTTTTATGTGCCGAAACATTTATTTTTACTACCGATTTTGCCGTCCACTTACTTCGTCGTCGTCATTCAAGAGGCTTGTCATATTTATACTGTTATCACCACTACCAGTTATTACCACTGACTGTGATTTCTACTTTCTACGTCGTCACCGTTCAAGAGGATTGTCCTTTTTATATGCTGCAACATTTATTTTTGCTATCGATTTTGCCATCCACTCACTTCGTCGTCAACATTCAAGAGGATTGTCATATTTACAATATTACCACCACTACCCGTTATTACCACTGATTGTGATTTATACTTTCTACGTCGTCGTCGTTCAAGAGGATTGCCCTTTGTATACTACACCAATTGTTTCTACCACCGATTAACTGACTGATTGACTGACACTGTGACTGACTGACTGATATCACTTATTGACTGACACCGTGTGAATCTACTTACGTCGTCGCCGTTCAAGAGGAATGTCATTTGTATATACTGCGCCACCTGTTTCTACAACCAATAATATCTTCTTCTTACTGCTTCGTCGTTCAAGAGGATATTCGTTTTCATACGTTCTTCCAAAGTTTCCTCCACTGATTGTAATTTCTACATTCTGCGTCGTCGCCGTTCAAGAGGATTGTCCTTTCTATGTGCCGAAACATTTATTTTTACTACCGATTTTGCTGTCCACTTACTTCGTCGTCGTCATTCAAGAGGCTTGTCATATTTATACTGTTATCACCACTACCAGTTATTACCACTGACTGTGATTTCTACTTTCTACGTCGTCGCCGTTCAAGAGGATTGTCCTTTTTATATGCTGCAACATTTATTTTTGCTATCTATTTTGCCGTCCACTCACTTCGTCGTCAACATTCAAGAGGATTGTCATATTTACAATGTCACCACCACTACCCGTTATTACCACTGACTGTGATTTCTACTTTCTACGTCGTCGCCGTTCAAGAGGATTGTCCTTTTTATATGCTGCAACATTTATTTTTGCTATCTATTTTGCCGTCCACTCACTTCGTCGTCAACATTCAAGAGGATTGTCATATTTACAATGTCACCACCACTACCCGTTATTACCACTGACTGTGATTTCTACTTTCTACGTCGTCGCCGTTCAAGAGGATTGTCCTTTTTATATGCTGCAACATTTATTTTTGCTATCTATTTTGCCGTCCACTCACTTCGTCGTCAACATTCAAGAGGATTGTCATATTTACAATGTCACCACCACTACCCGTTATTACCACTGACTGTGATTTCTACTTTCTACGTCGTCGCCGTTCAAGAGGATTGTCCTTTTTATATGCTGCAACATTTATTTTTGCTATCGATTTTGCCATCCACTCACTTCGTCGTCAACATTCAAGAGGATTGTCATATTTACAATGTCACCACCACTACCCGTTATTACCACTGATTGTGATTTATACTTTCTACGTCGTCGCCGTTCAAGAGGATTGTCCTTTTTATATGCTGCAACATTTATTTTTGCTATCGATTTTGCCATCCACTCACTTCGTCGTCAACATTCAAGAGGATTGTCATATTTACAATGTCACCACCACTACCCGTTATTACCACTGATTGTGATTTATACTTTCTACGTAGTCGCCGTTCAAGAGGATTGCCCTTTGTATACTACACCAATTGTTTCTACCACCGATTAACTGACTGATTGACAGACTGATTGACTGACATTGTGACTGACTGACTGATATCACTTATTGACTAACACCGTGTGACTTCTACTTACGTCGTCGCCGTTCAAGAGGAATGTCATTTGTATATACTGCGCCACCTGTTTCTACAACCAATGATATCTTCTTCTTACTTCGTCGTCGTTCAAGAGGATATTCGTTTTCATACGTACTTCCAAAGTTTCTTCCACTGATTGTAATTTCTACATTCTGCGTCGTCGCCGTTCAAGAGGATTGTTCTTTTTATGTGCCGAAACATTTATTTTTACTACCGATTTTGCCGTCCACTTACTTCGTCGTCGTCATTCAAGAGGCTTGTCATATTTATACTGTTATCACCACTACCCGTTATTACCACTGACTGTGATTTCTACTTTCTACGTCGTCGCCGTTCAAGAGGATTGTCCTTTTTATATGCTGCAACATTTATTTTTGCTATCTATTTTGCCGTCCACTCACTTCGTCGTCAACATTCAAGAGGATTGTCATATTTACAATATTACCACCACTACCCGTTATTACCACTGATTGTGATTTATACTTTCTACGTCGTCGCCGTTCAAGAAGATTGTCCTTTTGTATCCTACGCCAATTGTTTCTGCCACTGATTGACATTACGACTGACTGACACCGTGACTGATTGACTGACTGATATCACTTATTAACTGCCACCGTGGGACTTCTACACACCTCGTCGTTGCCGTTCATAAGAAATGTACTTTGTATATACTGCACCACCTGTTTCTACAACCAATAATATCTTCTTCTTACTACTTCGTCGCTGTTCAAGAGGATTATCGTTTTCATATGCTTACCACTGTTTCTTCCACTGATTGTAACTTCTACTAACTGCATCGTCGCCGTTTAAGAGGATTGTCCTTTTTATATATGTTACACCACCTATTTCTACCGTGGTTTATGTCTTCTACTTTCCACGTCGTCACCGTTCAAGAGGATTCTCTTTTTACATACTACACTACCTGTTTCTACAACCGATTGATTGTCAGACTGATTGATTGTCACCATGACCGATAGACTAGATGTAATCGCTGTATGACTGACACGTGTGACGTCTATCTACGAAGTCACCGTTCACAGGATAGTCTTTTCTATATTCTACACTACCTGCACCGACCATCTACCGTTGTCTCCACTTACTACGTCGTCGCCGATCAAGAGGATTGTCATTTGTGTAGGCTACATCACTTATTTCTACCACCAAATATGACTACTTACTACGCCGCCGCCGTTTCTAATGGATTGTTCCATTTATTCTGCACTTCCTGCTTCTACCATCCATACTATGACACATGATTTGATACTGTGCTCCGTTTTTTAAGGTTGGTATGAGATAATACTTACTTTTAAAGTATTAGTTAATGTGTTCCCTTCGTTGGATATTATTATTTTTTATATTAACAATTCTTTTGAAGAATCAATGTTTTTGTTGAAAATAATATAATTCAACATTTAAAACATTTTTTGGTTTTTAATTTTATGCCATTATTCCTGATGTATCATGGATATGATTAAAAACTGTCAATGTGGTGTTCATTACAATAATCATAGGAATCATTTTTCACTTGGTATGGATTTATTTCTCTCTTGAAGAGAAAATGTGCAATTTGGGGTGACTTTTAATAATTCATGAACTAGAAAATATGAAAATTTCCTTTTACTGACGTGAACATTGCGATACACGAAGATTGTTTTGTTCTTAGTTGATAAACGTCACAAAACTTGCGCCTTGACCGGGTTGAAAATAGCAACCCAAGGTGTAAAATAAGAACCTCTGAGACTCAGTGACAAGATCATGCATTTGCTACGTAATTCATATCCTGACCTGGTCCAGAGAAACATTTGAGACCGCTTGCTCTCGGTAGGATAATAGACAAACCTACCGATTTTCTCTTTCATTTTACTCTTTTCGCACTTTAGTCACTTCTCACGAAAACTGAGCATTCTCCATTATCATAATTCGGACATCTTCGACAATATTTATAATAATAATAATAATAATAATAATAATAATATTTATTCCCAACTTATTTTACAGAGATAATGTATAACATTGTTATTTCTTGGAATTACTAACCATCGATAACCAGTTCTGATGGTTAGCAATACTAAATTTATAATTTATTATCTGTCTACTTCTACAAAGTATTTTTTTATGTGTGGTGTGTTTTTTTACAATATTCTTATTTATTAACATGCTTATTTTTCTTATTTTCAACATTTTTATTTTTTAACACTTTTTATGTGCAATACTGGGAACGCACGACGGACAGATGGGTATTTTGAATGAATGGATTACATAGGAGAAATCGTGTATACTAGTTTGCATTAGTAATTGATAGATATAGACATTTTATTGACAATGAATCTGTGAATTCAATAATCTTCCATTTTGAGTCGGAAATAGAGATTTTCCCATAATTTATGGTTGGCTTTTAAATGCGGATTTTTAAATTCTAGCGTTAACCAACAGAAATTCACTAGGGAATCTCCATTGAAATGTGAAATATCATTGCAAATTCATAATACATATAAAAAGAATGCCCAAGTTTAAACTACCTTATTCTATATGAGATATCTCATCCGCAATCAAATTTCATTGCTCAATTGTATTTTTTTGCATTGTTAATTCAAATTTTTAAATAATAGTTTATTTATATTTAATTATATTATATAATGTAATTATATTTAAAACAATTTTCAAATTGTCGAATATTTCAATGAAATTTTGTGAATTCCTAAATGCTTGAAAATAAATACTTCTAAAATTCAATAATTGTAGCGTCTTAAAATATAGCAAGGAAACGTATTTGGTAAATGGAGTTGTTACTACTAAAACAAAACAAAAAAAACATTAAAAGAATTCGAAGAGATTTAGCATTTATGTTTACAGTTTAGTAAATATCAATGCCGTAGCATTTTCCAGTGAAAATACGTAGAACGAACTTGGTGGTCAAGTTATACTACCTTCCCAACACAGGCGACATTTCAGTTTCAAACCCACAAATATCGTCAGAGTTCGAAGGTGGTTTATTGAATGCTACTCTCCACTCTACGAAACTCCCGAAACATTGAATTTTGCACGACTATCTGTACAGGGAGGACGTAGCGGTTTATCAAAGGAAAACGTATTCAAGGTATCTAATGTTCAATTGTTGCAAAATTTTAACCAATATAAACTACACCATAGGAAAATATCAAATAATCAATGTTAATGATCACCGCTTAACATTGCGTTTAATATTTGGATGTTTTCAACATCCCAAAAACCTATAGAAAACGCATGTTTCTTCAGGTTAATGTAAAACCAATACAATAAATATAAGCATTTATTCATGTTATTATTTGTAAAACACTGAAATATCTAAGATATTATTTTATTCATGTCTTCATCGGAGATATGAGATTAAGACGAAACTGACAAGCAGAGAAAAGTAAAGTAATTGTGAGTGATTGATGAAGTTGAATGATCAAATGAAAAACAAAGTTTCTTGCTTCATCTAATGCCACCTTGTTTAATAAACATGTAATTACATGTGATAAATATATTTAAACATGTAGATTAATGAAAATTTTGAAAAGTAAAATTTTCGATAAAACGTTGATTCATCAGCAGTATTATATTATTAAATACATTTTTGTAATTCATGTGCTCCTGTGTGAATCACGTAGCACACGTGATTCGTATAAATCTAATTCATCAATCATTTCCTTTCCTTTGAATGCCATCATACCTGTCTTATCAATCATACGAAGGAACGAAAGTATTGTTATCGTGCGCCGGACACACACACACACACACAAATATATATATATATATATATATATATATATATATATATATATATATATATATATATATATATATATATATATATATTTGTATATATATATATATATATATATATATATATATATATATATATATATTACTTCTTCTAATCACGAGTGGTAGCCAGAATCCATGTTTTGTGGGTCCTTGTTACCGAAAAATTGATCGAAGACAAAACATTTGTTTGTGTGTCTCAATGTTGTAAACCCTAGCGCCTAAACCACGCAGCCGATTTTCTCTAAAACAGGTATTCCTCAATCCATCTGAACGAACTCGAGAGTGTGGGAGTTTCAAGTTTGTGAGTATTTTTGAGAGTTTTTTACATGAAACCAGCAATAACATGTTAAACTTTGGCAGAAAAATCACTTGTTCTTCCGTATGCTCTGATCTCGGCAGTTTTTGAATCCAAGGCAGAACACCTAAATCACTTTCCTTGAAATAATCTATTCAGTGTGGCACAGTTCAAAATTTCAAAATCATTTTTAAGATCCAGTTTGTCATAATAATACAAAACCTGCTATACACATACGCGAAAGATAATGGTTGTCAAATAGTTGCTTACAACCAACAATTTACAATCAATTAAAAAACAATTTATAGTTTATTACAAGTTATATCGTAATATACGAACTACTATTACTATACGAAATTGGAGAATCAGGCCTTTAAGCCGAAATTGATTAACAATTGAATATTGTAATACACTGTTACGATTTGAATATCATAGAAAGACGCAAGTCGTCAAATTTCAAGTGAACTATAATTTTTGTTTAAATTTGACTCCTTGCCCTGCGAAAGATGACAACATGACTTTTGTTGGCTGTTCTTATGCTACAGGTTTTTTCAAATATTAATTGCAGTATGCAAATTATTATTTTTGGAATTAATGAAGCATAGAAATATACAGTTTGATTTTTGTCGGAACGCAACGGAACGGCGTTCTATATGTATCATAACTCTTATTACGACACTGATCTGAGTTTCGTCAAGTTTGACTTTAGACAACCTAAGTTTACCCACCTAAATATCTTTATATAATTCATCAATTCAAGGTTTATCTTTCTATAATTCATACTATTTAGACAGTGTGTTATGATCCATTTGATGATGGAAAAAACTCTAGCGTCAATATTGTTTTCAGACAATGCTAATATTTGTTTGAAATTTTCGAAAATTTAGATCGTTCACCCAAAATTGTGTTTAAGAAAACGGCGTTTAAGTGTTACTGGAAATGCAAAAATTGTGTTTTCACAGGAATCTATTGAGTTCTCAAAAACTTCATTTGAAGTCATTTGAAGCACATTCGCTCACAAATGAAATAATTTATATAAATTGCAGGAAATGTGCATATTAACAGCGTGAGAAATACTTAAAAAAATACATTTTGTGTAATTTTTGAAAAAAAAAACCAAAATAAAACACCAAAAATGAACTTTACCTCGTACAGTGCAATTAGCGAGTTTACTAACTATCCGTTAGAAAAGTAGGAAGAAAAAAATGGAGCCGTTGTTTGAGAAAATGGCATTTAAGCGTTTCTGAAAATACGGAAATTTGAGCTCATTTTCACAAAAAGCTGTTGAGTTTTCGAGAAATTTTATACAACATCTAATATTTAAAGCATATGTACACATAAATACAATCATGTGAACAAATTGCCGCTAATGCTAATATGAGCGACGTAAGAAACAGGTAAAAAAATACATTTTTGTAATGTAAAAACCAAAAGAATAGAGCTATGTGAAGTTTATGTCATCGTATAGGGTTCGTTTGGCATCAATCCTACCAAAAATTTAAAGAAACAATTTGGAAACGTTTCTGAGAAAATCTTGTTTTGTAATTATTTTAAAATTACTAATATTGAACGCAATATTGCACAAAAAGAAAAACATTTAAAAAAGCTAAATGACATTTAATATGAGGTATAGTTTATTTTGGTGTTTTCTTTTGTATTTTCAAAAAATACGCAAATGTAATTTTTTTAAATATCTCTCACCCCGTTTATATGCACATTTCCAGCAATTTGTATACATTATTTCATTTGTAAGTGTAAATGACTTCAAATGAAGTTTTTCGAAAACTCTATAGATTCCTGTGAAAGGAGCTTGAAATTTCGCAGTTACACTGACGCTCAAACGCCGTTTTCTTGAAAACGGCTTTAAGTTTTTCCATGAAAATTTCCATTTAGGACGAGGTTTTGCTCTTTTTTAATTTTCTTAAAATAATTTTTCGATTCTCTAATTAGGAAACCGAGAAATTAAGAAAATGTCAAAAAATGTACTTTGGACGGCGATAGATGGAAACTGGCACAAAGATGGGGCAACGCCGTAAAGCCAGTCCCCACCAAGGATATTAGAAACTTTACTACGAGAAAGTCTGTTCCATTCTGTAGCATCTTTAGCGTACTTTCTCGTATACATATGTATATTCGGAGTAATATCCGTAGTATAGTGAAAGTTATGTAATGCTGCAGAAAATCGATTTCGAGATTTCAATGGAAATACACGTTTTGGGGTCCCCTGTTCTTCGTTCTATTCTGAAAACATCTGACCATTTGTTATTTACTTAATCAGCTCAACGTATTTGAGGCATTTTACTACGATGACAAGCGTTTGATCAGAGCCGTATACTCAGGTGGATCAGTTTCATTTGTGTATTCAGCTTTATTTGTTTCCCATTCGCGAGAAACTGTAAATACAAAATGTTTTGTGAAAAGGGCCACTGTTTTTGGCCAGACACGCCATGTTCACCGTTTAAACAAAAAAAGTTTGATGTTCGCTTTGCCCAGGAACCAAACCTTTCCATGTATTTGCAGAGCAAAAGATCGCGTGAGGTACCCAAAAAGTCCAACACCGACAAAAGCGAGAATAGATTTTCGGAGGTGCAGTGCTTTCCACTGAATTCAGAAATTTATTCTGTAAATATCTTCTCAGAAAAAATATATTTATATTTCAGCTTGCGAGAAACAGGGTTTTCTACTACTATACTCCTACGTTGGTTCTTTCCTCATGCCAAACGCCAAAAGAAGTAATGATGCTAAAACAGCACGTAGTACGTTCTCATCCAATTTTTCACGAAAAATTACGCGAAAGGTACTCAAGTTTCGAAAAATTGTACATGACTTTATTTTAAAATCTATCTTTGTAGAACATATTTCCGTTAAGGAAACTAGAGGAAACAAAGGAAACTAAAGAATGACAGACTTACGTAGCAAATATCTCTAATTTCCTTGGTGTGGACTGGCTTTAAGGTCTTGCTCTATTCACTGGCCAGCTGCCATCTATCGTCACTGAAAGTACATTTTCTTGAAATTGTCTCAACTTTTCGCATTCTTAAAGGTAGAAACGAATTATGACTTCAAGAATATTAAGGAAGAGTAAAACCTCGTTCTAAATAGAAATTTTCATTGAAAATTTTGAAGCCGTTTTTAAGAAAATTTGGCAATTTTTAAGAAAGAATGGCGATTAGGCATTACAGTAAAGGCGATATTATAAGCTCTTTTCCACAGTAATCTATTGAGTGTTTGAAAAACTTTATTTGAAGTAATTTAAAGCACTTCCACTCACAAATGTAATACTGTATACAAATCGACGGAAATGTGCATATTACCGGCGTGAGAGATATTTAAAAAAATTACATTTGTGTAATTATTGAAAAATCGGAAGAATACACCACAAAGAACTTTAAGTCATATTAAATAGTGCAATTAGCACTATCCATTGGAAAAAAATTAAAAAAACATTTGGAGCCATTTTTCAGAAAATGGCGTTTGAGTGCATCTAAAAATGCGAAACTTTGAGCTCATTTTTGCAGAAAACTGTTGTGTTTTTGAGAAACTTTATTTGATATTATTTAAATCACATGTACTCATTAATTTAATATTGTGAAGAAATTGCCTGTAGTTAAAATATTACTGACGTGAGAGACAAGTAAAAAAATTGCATTTTTGTAATTAAAAAAAAAACAAACGAAACGATAGAGCTACATGGCGTTCCTGTCATCGTTTAGGGTTAGTTTGGTACTATCCCTACCAAACCTTTTGAGCCATCTTCAAGAAAATCTGGTCTTTGAAATTTTTTAAAATTGTAAATATTTCACGCACTATTGCACGAAAACTACTAAAATTTTCAAAAAGTCTACATGACCTTAATGAAAAGAACTATTTATGGTAAAAAATTTCATTTGAAGGAAAATCTTGTTTCAATTTTATAGTTTTAGGAAGACCGAAAAATTTCAGAACTTTTGCAATTTTGAAAATTCAGAGTTAACCGTGAAAATCGGACCTATGCCACCTTTATAAGTGTATTTACTCTATTCTTATAAGAAATTTAAAGAAAAAATTGGAACCGTTTTGAGAAAATTTTGAAAATGTCCGGGGGCTTCATGTAAAGTACCCCAAATTTAAAGAATGTTTTTCAAAATTTCAAGATTCAACTAGAGCCAGATGGACAGGGGTTTCTTCAATTTGGAGAAAATCTGCTAAGGTTTTAGGACGCTAGTTCACGAATGGAGGGACAGACGTTTTGCTGTCAATCCGATTTTTTCAATGTTCAGGACCCATATATATATATAGCACTATATATATATATATATATATATATATATATATATATATATATATATATATATATATATATATATATATATATTCATAGTAACAAAAATTCCCTTTCTCTTCCTTTCCTACTCACTATTACTTATATATACATATATATATATATATATATATATATATATATATATATATATATATATAATGAGTGAGAAGGAAAGAAGAAAAAAGAAATAAGAGAGGAAGAGACAGGAAGTCAGGGGAAAAGGGGAGAGGGAAAAAAGAGTGAAAAAAAAAGGAGGAAAGGAGAGAGGGAAAGGAGGGAGAAGTGGAAGAGAGGAAAATATTGAAGAAAAGAAAAACAAAAAGAGTAAAAATCAGAAAAGAAGATAGGGAAAAAATTGAGATAAAAAAGAGTGGGCAAAAGAGAAAATGAAAGTGGGAAATAAGAGGAAGGAGTATGAAATTGAGAGGAAAGGAGAGAAGGAAAGAGAGGAAAATGATTATATATATATATATATATATATATATATATATATATATATATATATATATATATATATATATATATATAAGGCTTATATTTATTAATAAAAACGTTATTATTGATTTTCAAGTTTTATTGAAAAAATTTACTTATGGACATTTTACATACAAGCTCAAATACATAAAGCGTTCGAGGATATTTTTAAATTTAAATTTTTAAATTTGAAAAAAATGTGCATAAAAAGCTATGCAGTTTCATTACCAGGGCTCCACAATGGTTTTTCTTTCAAAATTAGCCCGCTTTATCTTTACCAACAACCATATAAGTTTTCTTAAGGAAAGTATACATTCTTAAGGGTAAGAAAAATAAAGTGGTGCTACTATTTTGAAGATTTTCTTTTTTTGATATTTTTAAATATTACCAACATTTCACTGAAAATTAAGAAACTACTTTCCGAAAAAGAACGTGCAATACATGTAATGTGCTAACTAAAAAAATTGAAAGCAAATATCACATTGAAGAAGAACTCACTGCATTAAATTTTTAGAAAAGATGCGAACAATGAAAAGCATTCAAAAATTTTTCTGGCAAACTAGGGATTTCAGCAAAAATGAGGCCTACACCAACCTCTCCGCTGCGCCTTGCATTACGCTGTGCCGCAGGAATTCAGAATTAAACTAGAGGTGCTGAAATTGCTGGACTTTCTCGTAGCCAACTTTTCCTAATTTCCTTGGTGGTCTGGCTATAAGGTCTTGCTCACTCTGGCCAGCTATCATGTCCCGTCGCCCAAAGTACATTTTTTTGGACATTTTCTCAATTTTCAGCTTTCACGGGACGGACGGGCGGACTGACAGGACAGACAGGACAGACAGACAGGGGATTGAGACGGACGGACGAGGACAGACGGGACGGACAGGACGGACAGGACGAACAGGGACAGACAGGACAGGAACAGGACAGACGGACGAACAGACCGGACGGGACGGACAGGACAGACAGGACGGACAGGGACGGACAGACAGGACGGACAGGACGAGACAGACAGACGAGACAGGACAGACAAGTTGAACCAGAACGAGCTGAGACGAACAGGACGACAGGACAAGGACAGACAGGAGGACGAACCCAGGACAGACAGAACGAACGAGACAGACGAGACAGCGGGCTTGAGACGGACTGACGAAGAGACGGGCAGGAACGAGACGAGACGAGACAGAGACGAACAGGGCAACCCAGAGACAGACGAGACAGACAGAGGACAGACAGAGACGAACGAGACAGACAGGAACGAACAGGACAGACAGAGACAGACAGAGACAGACAGAGACAGACAGACAGGAGACGAGACATGAGAGGCAGACAGGACAACGACAGACAGACAGGCTGGAACAGAACAGAGACGAACTGACTGGACTGAAGGGCAGAGACAGACAAAGACAGACAGGAGACAGACAGAGACAGACAGAGACAGACAGGACAGACGAACAGACAGCGACAGGACAGCACAGAGACAGAGACAGACAGGATGTGTTGAGACAGACAGAGACAGACGCCGGACGAACGAGACAGACGAGATGAGCGACAGGAAGAGCAGCAGGAAAATGAACAGGGTGTGCAGGAATGACTAGAAGGAAGGATGATAATGGACAGGTGACCGAGACCTAAGTTCTACTTTTACTGGCTGCCTTGAGTAATATTTTAAGATTGCCACTGATAAGAAAGCAAAGTTTGAAAAGATTAAAAAATGTACTTTAGGTGACAGTGGATGGTGCTAACAAGAAGATTTTTCTGACCTTGAGTCATTACCACAAGAAATTAAAACTTGCACTGGAACCATTCTGTTATACGAGGACGGACGGGACGGACGGGACGGACGGGACGGACGAACGGGAAGAACGAACGGGAAGAACGAACGGGAATGACGGGAATGACGGGAAGGACGAGACGGACGGGACGGACACAAAGTTCTACTTTTCTTTACTTTTGAAGTAATATTTCGGTTGTACTGGTAAGAAAGCAAAAGTTTTGAAAAGGTCAAAAAATGTACTTTAGGTGACGATGGATGGTAGCTGGCCAGAAAATGGTGCTAGACCTTAAAGTCAGACCACACCAAGGAAATTAGAAACTTTTACTACGAGACATTCTGTGCCATTATATAGCACCTCTAATTTATATTCAGTGCCTGGGAATGATTTTTCTGCAAAAAGTATACCGTTTTTTCACGCAGCATTACAAAACTTTCTCTATACTCCGTATATACGTACTTGTACGAGAAAGTAAGAACGTGGATCCATTAAAAATATGAAAATGTTTCGTGTGAAGTACTCTCCAAATTTGAAAGATGTTTTAAATTCAAGGAGTCGCGTTCAGCGTGATCGATTTGGGGAATATCAACTTTAGTGGAAATCCTACGTACGGTACATTTTTTCAGACAGATTGACGGACGTTTTGCCTTCAAGCGAATTTCGATTTCAAAGGTTCACAAAACACGGATTCTGAGAACACAATATGTTACAGGATGTAACTTTGTATATATAATTATGATAAATTCTGTCCCACGCCATTTTGAAATATACCCATTTAATATACCCATCTTGCTGCCCTCAAATTCCTGTAACCTGTTTCCGAATTTCTAATAAATATATGTGCGCCAGGAAATGGTTACGAGAATGAGCTCCCAAATTATATTTACTTATAACTCCGTTGCTGACTCAGTCGGCGGGTTCTTTACCGAAATAATCGTGAATACTTACGATTACTTAATTCGCCCCCCCCCATACGGAGAAGCGTTGAATTTGAAAAGTAAAATTTAATTATCCTACTCGATTGCACGTGATGGCAAATGATAATCAGCTTTCACCTATAAGAAATAACGAATTTATTTATAAATCTTAGTAACAAAGTATATCATTATTTTTGGTCATGACCTTTACTATAGCGCTATAGAACCTGTTATCCATGCACGGAGAAAAAAGAACAGTTGCAGTATACCTGATCCATTATACTGTATCAAGGGAACGCATGATAATATAGGCCCAACCAGGTTCACTGTTGCTGTTTCGTGACGGAGATAGTTGGAACGAAAAGTTGCATCGTAAAGAGTCCCTTGTCGCACTCCTCTGAATTCACCTTGTCAGAGTGCACGGGTAGAAGCTGCCGAGCCCAAGCAACCTTGTTGGAAGAGTTGGCTATCTGCTCGGCATAAGCGAGCAACACAGGTTGGAGGATCCAGCCTACCGTCATGACGCATCCGGGCGAAACTGATAGAAGGAGCCGGCCTTCCGTGTCGGCTTGCACAGCTATATTGGTTGAAGGGCCAGCCGTACGTGTTGCAATATTGAAGCATTTCTTATTGGTGTTACAATTACTGATCGTTGACGGGTATAGGATGGGTTATACGTAGTACTTGCTATTAATAGAATATTCATTATTTTTGATCCAACAACAGATCTGTATATTTACCTACACAACCAGACACCGTAAAAATGGAAATAATTGCATAAAAATTATGCATTTATATATTCAGGTATCAGGTGTGTGTGTGTGTGTGTGTGTATATATATATATATATATATATATATATATATATATATATATATATATATATATATATATATATAATGAATATTCTGAAACAGCATGTACCTAAAAATAAAATATTAGAATTTAACATTAAAATATTTATTTAGTAAAGTAAAATTTGTGTAAAATATAACATAACTCACAATAGAATGAAATATATTGACATAAACTTAATAGCTAACAAATGATAATGAAACATTGATGTACCACTTAATCATTTATGTGATCAGGTGGATTAAATACACAAGGAGACTAAGAACATGTTTACAGTCATTAGTAATTATTTCAAAAATATTTTATAACTGTTACAAAATTATTTTAAAAACGTTTTATAACTGTTTCAAAACTATTTTAAAACTGTTTCACAAGTACATTTAAATAGCAACTTTTATTACTGATCCCCAAAAAACAAATTTAATTCACATTTATTTTATAAAAACGCCAAGATTTATTTAAATTATGGCTAAATATGTAGCTGAAAATTATTTTCGAATGTATTTGTTGTTTATTTCTTTTAACCCTCATTTTACAAATTTAATATTCTTGTTTTATGTTTATATTAATTTTGGTTATTAAAAGTTCAATTCTATTAGTCCCTTCATTATACTTAGGGTTCGTGCATTCACTAGCACAAAATTCATCTACATAAAATTAACACTTAGCTTACAATTACAGTGAATTCATAAATAGTTTACATACTGTTAAAATCAAAAAAGTATATGGAAGAAATCACCGACATAAATCACATTTATACTTTGTACTTCTGTTATTTCAATTTCTGTAATGTAAATGTACACACAATCTATAAAATAAAATAAAATTAGTTAAATTAATTTAAAAAGTGGAATTAAAATGTATTGTCCAGGATTGATTTACCTGCTGTGTCTGCAATTTGAATCAATCTCATTGCTTAGAAACCTCTTTGCCCATTTGACAATGAATAAGCTCATTGGTCTGCATTTACAAATCCTACACTCCCAACAAGTTAATGTCATAAGTATTGTTATTATCACCCAATGCAACAATAAAAAATTGTAGAGAAGAATGTACACTCAATAACAGCGAATAAATATAGTGAGAGGTCGGGATAAATCATAATTTTAGTATTGTGTAAGGTGGGTGAAGACTCATCACTTTAGCGTGAGACGAAATGATTGGCCTTCATTTTATTGGATGAGTCAAATAATAAGTTTTCTTAGCAAATTAATAACCAGTTCTGAAGTGACTTTTAAATTTGGCAAGTTATTTTGTTAAATGCATACTTTTCTGGATTGCTTCAAAATTTAGGATTATATTCTTCGAATACTATTGATTAATTTCACACACACATAGATCACTACTCAGTATAACTGGTAACTGACAGTGATACAAGACTCTTAGTGTGCTTGCATGCAAAAAATAAAATAAAATATATGATAAAACCATGTATGTAAAAAAATAAAATAAAAATGCATATTTAATTAAATTTTGTAAAATTGCCTATACCAATCCAGAAATTGAAAACAGCAGGATTACCTCTATTGAAGTCATTAAATATTGTTGAAGATAGTACAATGTCTTTGAAATTAATGTTTGGACATGCAAGTGAGACTGCCAAAGAAAAAATATATAAACCAATAAATTCAAATTCGATTTAAAACTTCTATGAAATTTAAAGAAAAAAAATTGTGATTCGAGAGCAGAAAACGCACAATTTAACCTCACCTCACAATAGAAGCACTTTTATTCACAAATGTATATAAATGGATATAAATGTGTACATTAACGGTTTTTTTAGACATTTTCGAAGAAACAAAGATTGCAGTATAACGGCTTCTATGTTATCTTAAAGAGGACATGTAACACTATCAATATAAAATGTTTCAAGAAAAAATTTGGAACCGTTTTTGAAATTTTTTTCAAAAATGAGGAATTTTGAGCTCATTTTCTCAGAAAAATCGTTTCTGTGGCACAGATTTTGAGAAACTTCATAAGACATCTTTTGAAGTACATGTTCTCATAAATGCAGTAAGTGCCAAATAGAATAACACCTGAATAGAAAAAAAATGGCATTTATATGTTCTGATGGAGAACATTTATTACTATCCCTACCAAGAATTTCAAGGGAAAATGTGGGGCCGTATTTGAGAAAATTTTCTTATTTTTAATATGGCACATATTTCATGCCATATTGTGCGAAAACTTCTAAATTTTCAATAAAATGTGCTTGACCTTAATGAAAGAACTGGTAATGGACCTTAATGAATAAACCGTGTCTTCAATTTTGTAGTTTTTGGAAGACGCTGAAAAATTTCAAACATTTGCAATTTTCAAAAATTCAGAGTAAACAGTGAAAACGAACTTAATTTAACTTTCAGAAATTGGGAGAATTTTTGAAAAATCTTGAAAATGTCGATGGGGCTTCAAGTTACGTTCACTCCAAATTTTAAAGAATCTTTTTCAAAATCGCGAAGTTTAGAGTCGAGCCAGATCGACCAGAGAATATTCATTTTGGAAACATTCTGTCGTATGGTTTAGATGCTAGAGGTGTTCACAGACTAAAGGACGTTTTGAAAAAAACACAGGTGTCAGGGGACCCCAAAATGTGTATTATCTTTGAAATCTCGAAATCGATTTTTCACAGCATTACAAAACTTTCTCTATACTTCTTTTATTACTACTACTTTTATACACGTAGTACGTATACGAGGAAGTAAAATTCTCGAGCAGGGATTATAAGACCGAAATTCCCAGCTCGAATTATTGAGGTTAATCCAATACTTTTCTACCATTTACGACAGTGTAGGAAGTAAATTAACGCACAAATATGGTACGTAGTATGTAGTACGGGAGAAAGTAAATATAGATGCATTTCTGTCTACTATACTGTGAAATCCCAAATTGAAGCGTTGAGATTCTAATCTTTGTTAAATGATTGTTAAATGAAGTTTTTTTTATATTTTTGTTGAGGTGTTAGGAGAGTTTGCAAATCCCTTTACAGTATTTGAGTAACCACTCTATGTGCGGATGTTCGTATGTCCGGATGTGCGGTTCCGTCACTCACGACTAGACGATGTCCCGTGCGCTAAGCGAATCATATGAGGTGTGAGGAACTGATAATCTGTTTTCGGATTCGGCCAGTAGATTCAAAGAAGTGCACAAAAACATTCTTTTTGCGTGCTTTGCCGCTGCGATCTAAGTAAGCCGGGCATTAAATGAACGCCACTTAAATAGATCAGTGGCTTTCATTAAACTGCAGTACCCAAAGAACTTTTTCTCTCAATACGCCATAATTTTCTTTCACGACGTTAGCAACACTTATGTTGACATCTTTAAGTGACCAAGTGAAGTTACTTTGAACAAGTGATGGCATATTTCATTTTAAATTTTGTTCTCAAGGCGTATTATATATTTATTTTATAAATTTGCGAAAACTTATGAACAGTATTGCCTTTGAACATATTAAATTTGAATAATTTCAAGGGAATATGGAAAAACAAAACTATGAGTAATGTTAGAGAATGAATAAATATTCTACGTTTGTTCTTCTACGTTCCTAAGTGTACAAATACAGATTTCCAAATGAATGTGATCCAGAACTTATTCTTATTAAACTTAACTAACACCTTTTCACATACACACATACACACACACACACACACAAACAGTCGCCTTTTAGTGTTTATATAGATTCACATACGAAACTATTAATAGAGCAATTGCAGAAGTGGAAGTGAACACAAATTAGAATGAGTTTGTTGAGTTTTAATCTCTTCAAAAATTAGGGGAGAAAAATGTGGGAGTGATAAGCAAATTCAGGGAAGAATCAAATGTACTTTGTAGAAGATTTTGCGTCAGAATGGTCGGAAATAATAGAGAATGATAGGAATAAACAATAACCCAGAAGAACAGCTTACATGTGCTCTTTGTGCATTATCATGCGTATTACCAAATATCGTAAAAATGTAGCTGTACTAAACTCTACACGCATCATCAATACCTTCAAAGAATTTTTACGTCGATTATAATTTTAAAATTGAAATATTACCAGTACATATCCCGTATGCACGTAACATAAATGACATTAAATGTTGGGAGTTTTTGAAGGGGAATATAACACTATCAGCTACTACGATTCATTGGTTTTTGAACAAAGCTACGCATGAAAGAAATGAAGTATGAATGAAATTTTCAACACATGGAAATAGTTTTAAAACAGCTTACAGCGTCGGCGTCGCCACATTCAACAATTTGGTAATATTATCTAACCGTTACAATGTATATATGAGGTAGTATGAGCGTTTGTAACACTACTAAATTTGACTGAATTCGTTCGATCTACATTATTTACATCTAAATTATTACTCTTTCTGTATTTTCCTTTAATACCCTAGTTATTGTTGATTTTAACTTTTATCTCTATCTTCTCCAGTGATGCATTTTACTTGGCTCTATTCGGTTAGTTTAACGTATTCGGGGATTCCACAATGATCTGTTTAAGTTATATTCCGCATATCCCAAGAATTTTATTATTTAGATGAATTTAAATGAATTGCGATTTTTCATCTAAATGAACATTTATTAAGTATTTACAAAGATGGTTTTATATTTATATTGTGATTAGTGTGTTTTGAAACATGTTTTTATAACAAGATTTGAACGTTTTAACTAAGGGTTTATACTCGTATTCTGTAAGTAGTATTTATTGAAATATTTTGTATAATAATTTTTATCAATAATTTGGTTTATTTGTTTTCTGTTTACACACAGCCATGTATATCTCATATTGTTCTTTTTCAGGTAGGGAGGATTGCGCCTTGTACCCGAAACTTCCTGAAATTATTATGAAATCAAAAATATATCCATCAAACATTCGTTTGTTTCTAATCCCACGGGACCTTTTAAATAGTTCATCAAAATAAAATAATCCACTGTGATAACGAATGGAGAATCTGATCTGCACCCGAGCCGGAGTAGAGTCTGGTCTATTTGGGTATTCAGCTTTTTATTTGTGTTTTGTATTGACAGTAAACGGCGAATAGAAAATATTTTGACAATGTGGTCGATATGTTTTTTCTCATGCACGCCATTTGGTAGCTTTATCATCCCAGACGGTAACGTGACTGTTAGTTGTCAAGGAACAATGACTAGATGATGTTTCGTAAACTGTTCTCACTATACTGGTATAAAGGACCTACAATTGACATTTGTGCTTTAATGTATATTTTTACTCAATGTTTTAGAAAACAACATGTGTAAATAAGGACTTATGAGATGAAGGTATGACATATTACTTTTTTATGCCGGCAAAGATTCTGCGAGAAAAAATCCCGTGTCAAGTTTATTGTATACCTATGGTAAGATGAATGTAAGGAGACTCTCAAATGTAATTTCCAGGAACCCCCAGAATTAGGGCGGGTGGGGGTGGGGGCAGCTGTTGACACCTTTCCCCAGACCCCGACATAATAGGGTCCCGAAAGTTTTTCATTCAAAACAAATAAAAATAAAAATTAAATAAATAAAAATTTGGTGACGTAAACATGTAAAATTATATTGCAAACGGAGTAGATTTTATTCCGTGCATGGAATGTGCGGTTTCATCCTTTCGCACTGGGATTCAGCGAATGCGCACGGTAAACTCTGTTCCTCCAAAATACATTTAAGATATTAAAAAAATGGCCGAGGTGGCTAAGAGCGAGTACCGACTCAGCGCTTCGGTCCGAAGGGTCGCGGGTTCGAGTCCCGCCTTGGGCATGGCTGTTTGTCCCTTGACTATGTATGTGTTGTCGCGGAGGGCCTCGCGTTCTGAACCCCAGATCAGAGGAGCCCGCAAGTGTGTTGGTGTCTAGTGTATGGTCGAATATGCGTCCCATCGGGGCGTAAAGGGTAACCGCCTGTCGGCTGGATAAAAGCCCTAGATAAAAAAAAAAAATTTAAAAAATGCATATCGGAAATTCAGAAAGCCTCTTCTTTATGATTCGTAAATGCAATTGTTTATAGAAATGGTTTATAAACGTAAATTTTTATCAGAATAGAATTCAAAATTAGAGTTTTCAAAAGTGACGTATCTCCATGAAACCATTATTCAGGAACGTTAGAATTCGTATTTAGCTTTTTAGTTCAAAATAGGATTCAGAGCTTATCCAGAAAACCTGACATTTGTCTGAACAAAAAAAAACTTCATCAAATGTGTAATTTTAAGTTAAATATAATTGTTTTAAGCGGTAATGTTGGAAAAAATATCATTCGTTGCATGGAAAAACAGCTATGACATGCCTTGCTTCAAATGGATGTGTCTTAGCAATTTGAAAACTTTGTATTTTGAATCTTATTCTGCAAAAATTGAAGAGTTCTTTAGATTTTGCTGCAGCATCGCTGTGAAAAGCAAGCTTGTTTACGCATCTGAACAGCGTTATTGCTTTTCCTCGCGAGACCATGGAAACGAGGACGGAAACAATCATTGATATTTGTGCCCCACACGTGACAGAAATATGAGTAAGCTTTCGATTCTGATAATCTCCTGGACCATTTTATAAATTAGCATCAATTTTACTAAACTTCCCAAACTTGCTTTATTTTACAGTATTTCGAATAGTCTGTGCGGGTCAGATTTACTTTATATACCGCACATGATAGAATTTGTGTTCTGATTTGCGGTGCTTTCCTCCTAATATTTAATGATTTAGTATTTTTGTTTAGCAATAAAACTGGTGTATATGCAACAAAAATGAAGATTATGGGTTTAGTTTACCTCCTACAATAGTAAAACCCTTCTACACATCTTCACAAGGCTGGGCTTCAGATATTTCGACTGGGCTTAAAATAGAAATTATATTTGCATTGCGTGGCGGCAGAAGTGAGTAAGTGGGTGTAGACATAGCAGTGTAAATAGTTTTGAGAGTGTTTGTGGTTGTGGCCATGGAAATGTCTGAGACAAGGGCTGTGAGAATATGCTGTGGGCGTGACTGGGCGAGGCTGTGGGAGTGACTGAGGGTATGGCTTTCGAAGTAGCGGTGGGGAAGTGGAAGAGGGCGTGGCATTGGGCATAGTGGTGGAAAATGCTGCGTGTAGCCTGTGGGCCCACCAACTTCTTCTCAAACATCCCAAATCCCTTCATTATCAGTTCACAGACTCGGCAAAAACCCCTCACGTAGAACCCGAAAACAAAATAAGTTTCCATTCCACATTTGTCTCAAAAAATTCTCTGATTTAGATCCCGACTAGAGGAACCCCATGGGTAACCTCAACCCTTGTATTAGTTTTAAGTTTTAATTTAAGTTAGTACTAAGCCATCAAACATATGTAGAGTTATTTCAACTGAGCTATGTATTCACCATCTATGTCAAATTAATGAAAAATGAAAAAGAAAAGCATGTGGGCAAGACATATTGCCTGCTGTAGGGGTTGCTGTAGGAATTGTTGTGGGTGTGGCAGTGGGCGGGGATACGGAGTGGCTGCGGGAATGGGTGGGAGTGAATGTGCGCGTGGTTACGAGAGTAACTTGTGGGAATTCTGATTGGGTGTTGTTGACGTTCTTATAAGAAGAAATAAAAGAGGTCATCTTCGTCAACATATTAGCTTTATTAAGATAGCCGGCTTTCGACGGCTTTGCCGTCATCGTCAGTCTATAAGATACAGAAAGATATAACAAAATTATAAATAAATACACAATAAGATAGAAAATTAAATTACAATTAATGGATACATCAAAATTAACATAAAAACAAAAGTATAATCGATATACGATTGCAAAAGGTAAGGAACATATAGCAGATAAAATTGCAAAAATGAATTGCGACGGGGGGGGGGAATGAATACAGATAATAGCAGTTCAAATTTCAGATTATAAATATATGTGAAGAAATATACATTCTCATATTCAAAAGAAAGAAAACCAAAATTAATATACATAAATATACAATAAATGGGGGATAGTAATAATAATTAATATCAAATGTTATTACAAATATGGGGAAATAATTGAATAATAAGTTGAGCCGCTTTGCTTTCGGCAAAAGTCGGTCGACTGTGCCCAGAGGAAACGTGACACGGGGTTTTTATTGCTTTCGGGAAATCCGGCGAGGGGTCGGAGGAAGTCTGTTTAGTGTTCTCTCAGGAGGCGGGGGAGTCAGTTGGTGAGGTCGGGGTGTGTAAAATTATTAGTAGAGGGGACAGAGGGAAATTAGTTTGTTCATTGAGAAGGGCCTCAGATTTCTGCTTGGCTTGAAATATGTGAAAGATTTCTAAAGCGCTTCTGTTCCAGAATTTATTTTCTATTTCAAGAATTTTAATGTCTGAATCTGGGCGGAAAGTGTGGCCTGCGTTAATAAGATGTGTAGCAAAGTGAGATTTGTTTGTATTGTGTTTCCATGCATGTAAATGTTCTTTAACTCTGGCATTGAAGCTTCTACCTGTTTGGCCGATGTATTTAGCCTCGCAATTGTGGCAGTGGAGTTCATAAACTCCTGATTTCGCCATGAGTGGGGGGGTGTTGTGAGGTGAGAGTAGGTGTTTGAGGGATTTGTGTGTGGTAAAGGAAACGTGAAAATTGTATTTGTGAAGAATATGGGCTACCTTCTGCGATATTTTTCCAAAGAACGGAATAGAAATAAATTTTGATGGTTTCTGGGTGAATGGAGTGAGGCTTGTATACGTTTTGAGTTTTTTCTTATTTAATTTGCGGCGTAGTATGTTGTCAACGAGAGTGGTACTGTATCCATTGGCGGTATCCATTGGCAACCTTTCTTCGACAACACTATCCAATAACGAACATTCACTTCTAGAAAAAGGCCTCAAGCATTGTCCTCCTTCTCAGTTCAGTGGCACTAAACTTAAACAATTATGCATTCAAGCAGACACAAGCATTCCTTCTTCTAACAACATGCTCCAAACTAAATATGATATTGCCAGCGCTCTTTCCCGGGAAAAAACCGAAGCCGGTCACATCAAAAACACACACCATGAAATTACTACTGCCAAACAGCTTCTCAAGAAAGCCACGGAAAACAACTTGACCATTACAAAAGCTGACAAAGGGAACACGGTCGTCATACTCAACACCCAAGACTACAATGACAAAATAGATGATTTCCTGAATGAAGAGAACATTGAACAAATTCCTAAGGACCCTACGAGTAAACTTCTTGTTAAGCTGAGAACAGAACTCAAGGACTCCCCCGCCCTATTCACTAAATCCAGATATTTTATTCCCTCTAATCCCGCCCCCCCCCTCGCCTCTACGGCCTCCCTAAAATCCACAAAGAAAACATACCTATTAGGCCTGTTGTTTCCTACACCAACACTATTACCCACAGACTCGCTCACAGACTCAACAACCTCTTTCATGAACACGTACGTTTTAAACCCGTCCATACCATCAAGAACAGTTTGGAACTTGTGACCAAACTTCAAGACATATACATACCGGCCAATGCCAAACTGATATCCTTTGACGTTACAAATTTATTCCCTAGCCCCCCGACTCAAGATTGTAAATTAATTTTACAAAATATCCTGGACAAAGCTACATGCCCCGTACCAATACGAACAGAAATGTATAATCTGATCTCACTCTGCATGGACACTAACTACTTTATGTTTAATAACTCTTTCTACAAACAAAATTCTGGTCTTCCGATGAGATCACCACTGTCACCACTTCTTGCAGACATGTTCATGGACAATTTTGAAACACTCTTGTTTGAAACACAACATCCCCTTCTTCAAAATTTAACGTACTGGTACCGCTACGTCGATGACATCTTAGCTCTATGGACAGGTACAACAAGACAACTCGACATCTTTGTCGAGTTCCTTAACTCCAGACACCCATCCATAAATTTCACTAAAGAACTAGAAAATGAAAACCAATCAATTAATTTCTTAGACCTAACCATCTCTAGGTTGGATAATAAACACATCTTCAATGTTTTTAGAAAACCCACACACACAGACACTGTCATCCACAACACATCCCAACATCCATCTGCCCACAAACACGCAGCTTTCCATGCCATGATTCACAGACTTGTCAGCCTTCCCTTACCACAAGACAATTTTCAAAAAGAAACACGCACCATTAAATACATAGCTACCGCCAATGGATACAGTACCACTCTCGTTGACAACATACTACGCCGCAAATTAAATAAGAAAAAACTCAAAACGTATATAAGCCTCACTCCATTCACCCAGAAACCATCAAAATTTATTTCTATTCCGTTCTTTGGAAAAATATCGCAGAAGGTAGCCCATATTCTTCACAAATACAATTTTCACGTTTCCTTTACCACACACAAATCCCTCAAACACCTACTCTCACCTCACAACACCACCCCACTCATGGCGAAATCAGGAGTTTATGAACTCCACTGCCACAACTGCGAGGCTAAATACATCGGCCAAACAGGTAGAAGCTTCAATGCCAGAGTTAAAGAACATTTACATGCATGGAAACACAATACAAACAAATCGCACTTTGCTACACATCTTATTAACGCAGGCCACACTTTCCGCCCAGATTCAGACATTAAAATTCTTGAAAAAGAAAATAAATTCTGGAACAGAAGCGCTTTAGAAATCTTTCACATATTTCAAGCCAAGCAGAAATCTGAGGCCCTTCTCAATGAACAAACTAATTTCCCTCTGTCCCCTCTACTAATAATTTTACACACCCCGACCTCACCAACTGACCCCCCCGCCTCCTAAGAAAACACTAAACAGACCTCCTCCGACCCCTCGCCGGATCTCCCGAAAGCAATAAAAACCCCGTGTCACGTTTCCTCTGGGCACAGTCGACCGACTTTTGCCGAAAGCAGCGAGGTAAGCAAAGCGGCTCAACTTATTATTCAATTCCCCCCCCCATATTTGTAATAACATTTGATATTAATTATTATTACTATCCCCCATTTATATTAATTTTGGTTCTCTTCACATATATTTATAATCTGAAATTTGAATTGCTATTATCTGTATTAATCCCCCCCCTCCCGTCGCAATTCATTTTTGCAATTTTATCTGCTATATGTTCCTTATCTTTTGCAATCGTATGTCGATTATCCTTTTATTTTTTATGTTAATTTTGATGTATCCATTAATTGTAATTTAATTTTCTATCTTATTGTGTATTTATTTATAATTTTGTTATATCTTTCTGTATCTTATAGACTGACGATGACGGCAAAGCCGTCGAAAGCCGGCTATCTTAATAAAGCTAATATGTTGACGAAGATGACCTCTTTTATTTCTTCTTACGAGAGTAACTGTAGATCTGGCTGTATGAGTGGTTGTGTGTTTCTATGTGTGCGTGGCGGTGATAGTGGCTGAGGAAGAGCCTTTGAGAGTAGCAGTGGGAGTGACCAAGAGCGTGACTGTAAGCATGGCTGTAAGCGTAGCTATGGCGTGGATGCGTAAGGGGTTGTGAGTATGGTGGTGGAAGTTGGTGTAGGAGTGGCTGCGGGGGCAGTGGTGGCCGTAGTTTTGGGTGTGGCTGTAGAGTGTATGCGTACGTGGATGTGGGTGTGGCTGTGGCCGGGACTGTGTGATTAGAGAGTGATTGGGGAGTAGCTGTGAGGGTGATTGAGAACGCCGCCGGAACACCGCTCTGGTAGACGACGATCCCCAGTTAATCCACTTTAAAAATGCATGATTAGTAGTAACTCGTAGTGTCAGTGTGGTTGCAGGTAGCACTACGGACGTGGCACCTACTGCGGTGGTGCTGTTTGGTACGTTAGTGACACCCCTTCTCTCGGTCAAAGAGTCTCAATTAAACTCTCGCACCTTAAATTACGTTGGTGGCTTGAGCCGGTGAGCTGGCTGGTATCGTTGTAGACGTGGCTAAGGTTTAAGTTGTGTAGTGCGTAAATGACATACTTGATTTTAGGGAATGATCCCCAATAAATCCTTCCTATTGAAATTGTATGAGCAGTGGCGGCTGGAGGCTGCGGTGAGGTGGCATTTGGCGCTGTGGGCCTGGTTATTCACGGAACTCTGCGCAGCGCCAAAGACTCACCCACTACTTGCTAGTGAGCCCAATTTCCGCTCCCGTGGCGCCACCATCGCCGCCAGTCTGCGCCTGCTGCGCACATACCTTCGCGATGCAGACGCCGATCCCAAGGTAAAGTCCTGAATGAGCGCCGTTCGTTAAACTTTTCAACTGTCTTTTAAAGAAGAAAGTCTAAGTTTGACTAACTTGTAGATCCGGGCACGTCAGCTGCGGAGGTCATTAGTCCTGTAATTGTGGTGCAAATTATTTTATCGCGGGAGGTGGCAGTGATATTCCCTAAGCTCTAATACGCCGGCTGGTCTCCCGACACGTGTTATGGTGCAGTGCATGTGAGGGTACGTGTGTGCAGATAAGGGTAAGGACACGACAAGGAGGACGAAGGACATCGTGCGCAGCCAGTGACCCGTTTGTTAGGGTACTGTTCCGGCATTTGCCTGGTGTTGATCGTAAAACTACCGATCAGAGAAGCCGGCAGCTAGAATTCTCCACACCCCTGCTAAATTCGACTTACCTGATAAGCTAGTGTCGAAAATTCTGTTGTCGTCGAGAGGCTAGCCATGGGATCTCCAGGTCAGAGGTACTGCAGTGACATCAGTTGATGTCCTGAGCCACCTTCATCAGTTTCACTTTAGTGTGTTTACTTTTTTGTAAATTTTTAGACATTTTCTATTTGCCATCCTCTTTCAAGATGATTTCTCCATTGTCATAAAGTGTAAAATCTGATGGTGTCTCCAAAAGATATAAAAAATGACATGGGCAAAATTACCAGCCAACACAACCGTCTTTACTCTGACAGGTCATGATGAAGATCTTTGCATTAGCGACTCTTCCCCAAAATCTTCCTCTCGGTGCCACGAAAGTGGATCCCAGAGCGTTCGCCGCACACGTGTCCCGCACCCCGGGGAGAGAAGAACCGCGTCTCGCCCATCTGCGCGCCTGCTTCTGGAGAACAAACAAACCAGGGGAATTTATGCAGTGCATGTGGCCGGTAGCGAAACAAGGGGATTTCTTGATATATTGAGTGAGAAATCAAAATTAGGGGACTGAGCGATAATGTGACGGAGACTGAACAATTATATGACGCGGGCTAATGTGGCACACTGAATCAAAAGTTTGATGATCATAAAATTGTTGTGGGGTAAAGCGGGCATCCCCTCAGCCAAAGTTGATAAAAATAACATTTATTCGTTATAATATTTATTCGTATTTTTTTTAAAGTACCGGAAAAAGGCCAAAAAAATAGATTTTTATGGAGTTTGTGGCACTTCCAAAACCTATTTTAAAAACTGTTTTAATGGTGCCGACGTTCTTGGATCAAAAACTAAAATTTATTTTTCACTAAACAATTGACATCTAGTTTTTTCGATATATCCTAAATTATATATATATATAATATATTAAATTATATATATATATATATATATGTGTGTGTGTGTGTGTGTGTGTGTGTGTGTGTGTGTGTGTGTGTGTGTGTGTGTGTGTGTGTGTGTGTGTGTGTGTGTGTGTGTGTGTGTGTGTGTGTGTGTGTGTGTGTGTGTGTGTGTGTGTGTGTGTGTGTGTGTGTGTGTGTGTGTGTGTGTGTGTGTGTGTGTGTGTGTGTGTGTGTGTGTGTGTGTGTGTGTGTGTGTGTGTGTGTGTGTGTGTGTGTGTGTGTGTGTGTGTGTGTGTGTGTGTGTGTGTGTGTGTGTGTGTGTGTGTGTGTGTGTGTGTGTGTGTGTGTGTGTGTGTGTGTGTGTGTGTGTGTGTGTGTGTGTGTGTGTGTGTGTGTGTGTGTGTGTGTGTGTGTGTGTGTGTGTGTGTGTGTGTGTGTGTGTGTGTGTGTGTGTGTGTGTGTGTGTGTGTGTGTGTGTGTGTGTGTGTGTGTGTGTGTGTGTGTGTGTGTGTGTGTGTGTGTGTGTGTGTGTGTGTGTGTGTGTGTGTGTGTGTGTGTGTGTGTGTGTGTGTGTGTGTGTGTGTGTGTGTGTGTGTGTGTGTGTGTGTGTGTGTGTGTGTGTGTGTGTGTGTGTGTGTGTGGAGAGTGGATCCCGGAGCTCTGGTATATATATATATATATATATATATATATATATATATATATATATATATAAATTCAAGTCAAGCCTTCTGAATTATCTAAATGATAGCAACTACCCTGGAGTTACGTATTTCATTTATGAAATTTGCAGTGTGCTTGTTCACTACCAAAAACATACTATCCTTCGACAAGCTATTCTTGGTAGATGGTCGAGTTGGTGTAAAGGAAATCACCCTAAACCACTCCATTGCTTTTAAATGTCAGCTCTACCAGTACAATTCATTGGAATATAAGTAGAGAAAAATAATGATATTCTTTATTTGCTTTGTGACAGACAGACGGATAGACATTCGGATAGACAGACGAATAGACATTCGGAAAGACAGACGGATAGACATTCGGTCAGAGAGACGGACAGAAACACTGACGGACAGACGGACAGAGACTGGAGGCAGACAGACGGACAGACAGACGGACAGATAGACGGACGGACAGACGGACACACGGACGGACGGACAGACGAACGGACAGACGAACGGACAGACGAACGGACAGACGAACGGACAGACGAACGGACAGACGAACGGACAGACGAATGGGCAGACGAACGGACAGACGCACGAACGGACAGACGAACGAACGGACGAACGGACAGACGGACAGACGCACGAACGGACAGACGGACAGACGGACAGACGGACAGACGGACAGACGGACAGACGGACAGACGGACAGACGGACAGACGGACAGACGGACAGACGGACAGACGGACAGACGGACAGACGGACAGACGGACAGACGGACAGACGGACAGATGGACAGACGGACAGACGGACAGACGGACAGACGGACAGACGGACAGACGGACAGACGGACAGACGGACAGACGGACAGACGGACAGACGGACAGACGGACAGACGGACAGACGGACAGACGGATGGTCAGACGGGTGGACAGACGGACGGACAGACGGGCGGACAGACGGACGGATAGACGGACCGATTGATAGACAGACTGACTTTTTGTTGTCAATGGATTTTTCAGTATCTTGAACCAAGAAAACATGGATTCTAGGTACAAAATGTCTTAGAGGATTTTTTTCTAAAGAAAACAATAAGAATTATACAGTTTTTTGTTACCAGAGGTTGACAAAAACAATTTGTTTGGAAAAAATATTCCGTGTTCTGGCGCATGATTACATAGCTTCCACTTCTTATGATGTATTCGTAAGATGAGAAAGTAGAAATTCAATGGCTTAGCAAAAAATGTTAGTTTTTGATGCAAGAACTTCATCGGTACCAATAAATTGTCTTTAAAATCCGTTTAAGTGTTCCGCATACCCTCAAAAATACCTAATTTTTCGGCCGTTTTTCGCTATAATTTAGAAAACGATATAGTTGAGACAGTTAAGTGGACGAGGCCGAGCCGAGGTCTGGGAATGGGTTGCAGCAGGGTACGATTGGAGCAGAAGGAACTTTGTTGTTTCTTTTGCATGAGCTGCTGGGGGCAGTATAATGGATGAGGCAGAATTGTCGACTGGGAGCTGGGTAAAGGTTTGCTGCAGGGTGCGGTTAGGGGCAGATTCGACTTTGAAGTTCCTGTTGCAGGTGGTGCTGCACGCCTTCGACTGGACGTGGCCGGAGGCGTGGGGGGCCGCCGATGAACTGCTCAAGGACGGACCCCCTGCCGCAGCGGTGGTGACCATGGGAACGCCTCCACCCTCTATGGCCAACTTTCGCTTGAAGAGCGGCGGCTTCTACGTCGTGGTACTTCCAAAAGACAGAAATATGACGGAAGGCTTCTGTAAATCTCTGTCGTGGCTTCAACTCAAGGACCCCTACGCACTATACGTTGGAGTGATTCCTGATCTGACTTTTAGTTTTTTTCTTTCAACAATCACCCACAACTATTCTTTTGCTTGTTCTTCGTTTAATCCCATGGCAGTTTCCCCTCTTTCTATGAGGTATGAGTATTATTGTTTTTTCATATTCATTGTTTACTCAATAGTTAATTTAAATATTACTGAGAAAAATATAGTTTTATTAGACATATTTAGGTCTCATTGAATGTCAAAAAACCCTATCCTGAATTTCAAAGAGAGACTTTTGCTTCACTATCGTTACTGTCATCTCATTTCATAATTCTGCCCAATTCCAATGACAGTATTTATAATATTCACCAATTTGTTTCTAGTCCAGTCATTTTGTCCAGTCATTCTGATATGCTCTCTAGTGGCAGAATGAACAGTAGTAACATGTCTGTCGTCCTATTATCAACTAAATAATAATGATAATGATGATGATGATGATGATGATAATAATAATAATAATAATAATAATAATAATAATAATAGTCTTTATGGCGGCGAGGTGACGGCCATTTGGCCTGCTCTTCCGCCTAACAACGTTAAATATTCAATTATTTTGTATGCAGTGAAGAAGATAGAGGGGGAAGAACTTTTGTTTTACTTCTGAGAGAGAAAATGTTTTAAAGGATAATGAAAGAGAAACAAGTAATCCAGAAAACGTTTCGAATCTCTTCAACCAACACTTTTGTAGAATTGCGCTTGATCTCACGAAGGGATTAAAACCACAACATTCAACATCATATGCTTCTCAAAAAAATTTCGGCACGATGTTTATTCCCGAAACTTCTTCGAACGAAATCCTCAGAATAGCCAGTAAACTAAAAAATAAATATTAATTAGGTTTAGATGAATTTCCGGATTGTTTATTGAAAACGTGTGCACCTGCCATTATATACCCATTAACTCACATTTTCAATGCTTCCTTGTGAATAGGAATATTACCAGATATTTTCAAAACAGCAAAAATTAAGCTACCTTTTAAAAAAAGAACAAAAATCAAATTCAAAACTACCGGCCAATTTCTCTTTCCTCAGTTTTTTCAAAAATATTAGAGGCTTTTTTATACGCGAATGGAAACTTTTCTCAGGAAAAACGAAGCGTTTTCAGAGACACATCACGGTTTTAGAAAATCAAAGTCTACGGAAACTGACCTTTTTTTCTTTTCTTAAAAATGTTGCTTCATCAGTGCCATTGAAAAACCCATTGGGATATTATTTGATCTTTCGAAAGCTTTTGACATTATTAACCGTAACATCTTGCTCTCAAAATTACCTTCTTATGGAATTCGTTGTATTGCCTTTGATTGGATAAGCTCGTACCCTAAACATCGATCTCAGGGAGTAGAAATTACGTATTGGCACGAAAGGACATTATTTACTTATCTTTCCAATTATTTGCCAATTGAACATGGGGTCCCACAATGTTCCTTTTTTCTGTTGTACGTAAACGATACGCCCTCATATATTAAAAATGGAAGAATAGTTTGCAAACGACTTGATATTAAGTAATAAGTATAAGCATTACACAATTATAATAATTAAAACAACTATCTATTTCTTGGTAATGAGAGTCAAAGTGTCCGAATCCAAAACCGATAAATATAAATTATATTGTTGGTTTTTAAATTGCATTTTGATTCCTTGTCATTTTATTTACCTCATTTTCCAATAAAAGCGGACTTCAGCACCCTTTAAGAAGAAACTAACAAAAGTTAAAAGTGACAATAAAAGGAAAATTAATTACTAATACATGTAAATAAAATAATTTTCATCATTCATTTGAAATATCACATTACAGTCAGTACAGAATAAGTTTGAGTTTTGTAAACAGTATGGCAAAAAATCTTATACGTCTTGGAAAATAATGTAGCTTTTAATTGCTTCTTAAAAGAATTAACAGAAACACTGTGCTTAATGTTCTTTGGGAGGCTGTTCCAAGCTCTCGTTACTCCTACAGTAAATGACTTGTTACAGTAATTAGAATTATGACTAGAAAGTAAGAAGAATTAGATTCGCGAAGCGAGGAGATATCCTGAGAATTCCAAAGCACTCGTGGTGGTTTTTGTGTGCGTATACATTTTTCAATGTTGTATATAAATTCACAAAACTTTAAAATTTTGAATGTCTCTCGTTTCTTTCTACATTTTCATGAACATGAACATTTACATGAAATTTAGGATGTCATGTCTTTGAACCATGAAAACAGTTCATTTATAAGATGAATTTGCTATTATTTTTGTCAATGGATAAATTGTATATGTGCGATCAATTAATAGCGATCGGAAGAGGTGGCTCAGTGCATCAACTGATGTCAATGTAGTGCCTCTCACCGGAAGGTCCTAGGTTCGAGTGCCGACTACGGCAGGATTTTCGACACTAGCTTGTCAGCTACGTCGAATTCAGTCGCTGTCTGGAGGAGAATTCTAGCGGTCGGCTGCTCTGATCGGTAGTTTTCCGTGGTTTCTCCTATTAACACCAGGCAAATGCCGGATTAGTACCCTACCAAACGGGCCACGGACCGCGCGCGATCTTTCTTTCCTCCTCCTTGACCTATACACATACACACCTCCATACACACACACACACTTACACTAACATGCACAACACTACCACTAATGCCGGGAGACTGGTCGGGGACTTAGAACTTGTCCCAGCTGGGGCGAGGCGTACCCCGCTGATGGGAGATACCTGGTTGCGAAAAACATTGGCTAGTCGATGGTAGGTCAGCGCGAATCTCGCCATCCAGCGGAGGAAGATCATCTCCACCTCCCGATAAAAAAAAATGCACTACACTTACGGGACTAATGACCTGAGTAGTTACCGCGCCCGCAATCACAATCAATCATCAATTAAAATCTTTCTTTATTACATCAAATGCCCTATCATAGGAAAGGAATGGCCTCGGAAAGAGTGAAATTGGAGGACCTAATCAGATAGACCATTTTCAGTCAGAGCATTGCAATTCCTTACAGTAGTGGGGTTCTTGTTCTGACTGCCACAATTGTCACTGAAGAGGAAACGTATTTTTTTACTTTCACATGAAGTTCAGAATTCACATATTAATGAAAGATATATATCTTTTTGACCTTTGTGGCATCTTTTTTCACGATGAACGTAGACTTTTGAAGTGTTGTTCTTGAGATTTGTCATGCAAAAGACATTGAACATAATTGACGAGAATAAAAATTTCTGAACTGGAATTGCTGGCAATTGTAAACACGTAATGGAATTAAGACATATATTATCAATAAATTCATCTATTTGGCAATTAATCCGAATTTCGTCAACTTTCATACAATATTTTGTACTTGGGAGTTGCAAAGGGTATGCATTTTAAACGTCCCGCGTTGGACATATTTTTTCTCTGTAAACCTCGGGATGTCTTCCAGAGAGAAAGGCAAAGACATCTTGGGTATGAAGCTCTTTGGAAGGACAAACCGCTTTGAAAAATTGAACTGCTTTCAAAGACGCTCGCGAGATCGCACCAGATACTGGGGGCATCGTTGGCACATTTCCCGGAAACAAATGCATTTTTTAATACGACGCCACCAGATTCAATTATTGGAGAATTTTCCAGCCGAGCATTTTCACAAAATATTGCCTCATCAGTTAAATGGCATAATAGTAATTCACATGCTGGCTGCATTGAAAAAAAATAGATTTTTGACTGTTGGTAGCGGGGACTACTTACAGCCGTTGTACATTCTGTGCAAAGAAGTGTTTGGCGCGGAAACCTAGCTAAAATTGTATGACGCTCAAATTACGACAGAAAACAATATTCTGTTCGCCCAACACAAGGTAACGTTGTCAACTTCTTCAATATTTAATATTTTTACGCTGGAATAAACGAATACTTCTTAAATAATTTTCTTTCCGAATTTTCCTTTGCGGCAAGCAAGGAAGTTGTGGCCAATCTTTGTAGGTAACCCGATTCGTTCGTTTGTGGCTCTCCCAAAAAATCCGATGAATCTATTTTGCAGCCTCCACAGCCCGGGAATACCTACTCCTACTCCTTTACTAATATTAGTTGAATTCAGAATAAATGATAGAAACGAAATTATTGACAAAATCTGATGATGTAAAAATTAGTGATTTTATCTCGCTTTCGCGTCACTCGGTATTTGGGGTTCGTGTTGCAATGATTCCTACTCGAAAAAGAAGTTGCCACTTTAGGCGTAGCCCTTTTAACATAATAACTATTTCCGCTTCCATAAGGGAAATATCTTTAAATAAGTTTTCATGCTAAGAACTGAAAATGTACTTCATATTTAACCGTTGACATTCATGAACATTACGACAGTCTGCACTTGGCCTACCAGCAGCATCCCGACCTAGCGGCCATTGGTTAAGGAAGTAGGTGTGGTTAGGACGAAGACATCCCCACGCCGATTTTTGATCTTCTCATCCTGAAAAGTGAGATTTCTCATCGTCACACAGCAACATACACTGACACACAAAGAAAACGCACGTTATCATCTTGCCCCGACCGGGAATCGAACCCGGGATTGCGTCATGGGCAGCGAGCACGCTGACTACTGAGCTAAACCGGAACATTAATAGTAGCAAATATTTACATCTCCAATAAAAATATATTGTAATTTTTTAGATTTGTTTTGCTGTCGTTGCTTCGAACGCCAAACGCGCCACCAGCACTGTCTTTCATGCGATACGGACGTGTAATGAATCCCGAAGATGTGACAACTTCTCAAAGAATTGTACCGACTGTGAATATCAATATAGGACCTGTGGAGATGTTCATTGATCCTAATCTGGGCGTGAACACCATCAACGATCACAAGAAATGGGCGTGGAGATATAGAGCCCTATTGTTGTCATATTGCAACAACGAATACCTCTATCAAATGTGGAAAACTACAGATAATCGCTTCATGGCGGATGGTCCTGATTTGAAGATCATGTTAACAATTGACAATACTGTGGAAAGATGGAGAAGTGATGGTCCTGAATCAGTGCCAAATCTTGGAAACAAGACAGCGAAAGGACCTTTTAAGAGGTACGTTTTTAATATACATCTTAGTATACAATTATTGCTTTCGAATGCCTTCAAGAAGTTGTTAGTTTACAGTCATATTGTCAGAAACCATGCGCATAACTATTAGTCGATCAGAAATATAATTTACCTGGCTGAAGTAGCTGTACCATCGCATAACATAAGTACAGTCCGCTTCAAAGGGGTTGATAGTGGTTGACATTTACCTATCAATTGACCTCGATATAAACTTGACTTTTACTTATCTTTGACTTTTACTTTACTTGACTTTATTACTTTTACTTGACTTTGACTTTTACTTCGGTATAAACTTGCATTAGCTAAATAGAATATAACGATGTGTGTATTGCACTTTTACTCTGATGGACAATTTATGCGATATTTTTTGACATATTTTTTCAAAACACTATAAACTCCATTAATCAAACAATAAGACTGGGGTGAGGACAACATGTGCTGTTGATTCGATCACTGACAGTTCGGTATTTTTTAATCACGTAAGTAAGTTCTCGAATTCATTCTCGAGTTCGCAAATCCGAATTGTACGATGCGGTTTTGCAATAAAAAATGTGGTACAAATTATAATTTCGAAGCACTTGTTGTTACCAGTTGAACACCGACGGCAGGTAAATTACCGACAAATTCTACCACCAGTCAGAAAGCTATTATTGCCGCCAAATTTGTTTTCATTTTTTCTAATTTAAACAATTATATATATATATATATATATATATATATATATATATATATATATATATATATTGATATTATAATTTCATATTTTTGATATTTTTAATAAATTTTCAAATATGAAATTGTAAAAATGCGAATTTTTTTGTCATCCGCATGGCTGAATGCGGATTGCGGATAGAACGTGAAAAATGCGGAAATGCGGTACCTCTGGCAACACTGCACTAAGGATACGCTGTATAAAAAAGTATGTACTACATCTGTTGAGTGTCCGGAGGCAAATAAACAGTCTAGGTTCAAGAACGACCTGGTCAATTATTTTTGTGGTCGCGTAATGAACGATGAAACTAACTTTCATTAAACTAAGAAAACTTTAATAATAGAAAAAATTTGTCTAGGTGCCTCAGCACATTGAAACTTGGGCGTCAACTGAAATCTTTTTTAACGTACGCTTTCGTTTTAGTTATTTTATTTAAGAAGGCACATTTTTATATTAAAGTACTGGTAAGGTTGGTTTTCGAAATTTATTACATCAAATTTAGGGGCAGTTTGGCTCTGAGATTCTTTCATCAGCCACATAAAAGAACTAATTTTGTGACACGCGTCTTTCACGACCAAATCTTCCCATAGAAGTGTTAGTTTCACCCGTGCAGCAATGGTGAAACCATAATCTCAAATGCGTTTAAGAGCTTTGAGAGAAATAATTTTGTAGGTCATTGGTTTTCTACTGTAACACTGGGAAAGAAAGGTTTTCCTTCTCTCTTTTTTCACCAAAACTCTTCAACCGAGCTCTTGATTTTCATGTATCAGTTATAGTTTTCGAGATTTTACTGAAAATCACTGTACGTAGTTTTATTATCTTTTGCGAGAATTTCCGCAGAAACTTCACAATATTCTTTCATTTTATACGAACAAATCAGTCGAATAACAATTATGCAATAGTAAACAGATACACACTCTTGTTTAGTTTATCTGACGTCATATTGACAAAAGACTATTACAATGCATCTTTTCACTTTGGACGCAAGAAAAAATACAAAATGTTTCGAATTCTCATTTAATTCAGCAACGAAGTTGTAAACCGGTACAGCAACGAAGTTGTATGGCATAGGACCGTATAGCAAGCAGCTCTTCATGTAGAGCCCTGTATTTATATTTTCCAATTCAAGACTTTTATTTCATTTTATCCATTAATTCGAGTGTAACGAATAAATACAAAAACGCATGGATTAGCTGAAAGAGGACACTAGATATTTTCATATTCACAATTTTTATTCGTGCGATGCAAGTTCCAAATAAAAATAAATTATTAATAATACATTTGTTCAGATTATTCATCCTTGGGAAAGGAAGTTAACACAAAATCAGGATGGCCAGCGAACCTGGAATCTATGAAAACCGAAAAAAACGTGAATGTGAAACAGCCTGAAAGAACCGAGAAAAAACCGGGAATTTGATTTGAAAACCGGGAACTTTCGTTATTTTCAGATTTTCCCAACATTTAGCACAAATTCACATACGAGATCGTGTTCAGTTAAGTGCTGAATTCAACTCAGTACATGAAAATGGCGAGTTTTTAAATCGAAGTAAGAATGAGAAGTGTCACATGTTTGCTTGGGGATCGCGAAGTTCTTGACTCACGCATAACACTACTTCAAACACTGCCCCTTGTATAGGTGCAACATTGGTGGAGTACCTAGCACCTCAGAGCACCTATATAGTTGCCCGTGGGTTTCACGTGCATGGACGAGATATTTGTGGAATAGACATCTCACTGGGAACTTATCGCCGAGTTTCGATTAGTGTCGCGCCTCTTTTTTGATGACAGGCCATACCACATTGCTATTCTTCCGATTGAAACCACCATATTATCACGTCTATGATATTCAAAGGGAATTTTAACTTCTTTTCTAGAAGAGCGCAGTCAAAGCTATCTTTACTTATAGCCTACCTACACGGAGATTGAGTGACAGTGCCCGAGTCGACAGGAAGTACGAAGAAAATGAACATGCGGTGATCTTGACGGGGTTGCGCGCCAGGAAATACGAGTAGAACCTATTTCCTTCGCTGCATTGTTCTTCAAGGCATAGTAATATGAAATTAAAGTTAAAATGTTGCTACAAATTTATGGTACTCAATTTTTTCAATTTTTCTTTCATGTAAAGTTTTAGAAATAATGCTAATGTAATTCAAACCCAATCAATTCAAACGAAGCGCCTGTGGTGCATGGCAGCGTTCATTTTCATAGCCAGGAAGAGTAGTCATTTCAAACTTTTACAAATGAAACATACCATAATTAGCGATCAAAATTTCTTGAAGCAAAGTAATTTGTTAGTTTGAAGTTAATTTTATGACCTTCCATCAATCTACTTTCTTTTAAAAGAATAGCAATAGTTTCCAAAAGCCTCTCATTATGTTTACGAAGCCCAGGAAATTCGAAACGCGCGACTATGTTTGATGCCAAATTACACAAAAAATACTCGTATTTTCGAAAAATTAACCATGACCGTATTTGAAGACCGGTTTTTGATGAACACATTTCATTAACGAAAAAATTGTATCTTTACAATCGAAGTTACAAGAAGACCCAGAATTTTTTAAAATTTTTCGAAAAATCGAGCATATCAACCAACATGAGATCTGCATCATTCTCTTAAGCGCCCTTTACGCTATTTAAGGTAAAAATTTAATCAAAAAATTTTAACCGTTTTTTAAGAAAAATTGTTTAAAAAATGTTAATGTTTGACACAAGATTTCTCATAAGATACTCATATTTTTGAAAAATAGAATATGACTTTTTATAAAGATGTTTTTGATGAACATATTTCACCAAGAAATCTAGTGGTGCTAAAACAGCACGTACTTTCTCGCAATTAGTAATGAAAATTAAAGTTTCAATGATCGCTCATCAATTCGTTTTCTTATTTAACATAAAGGATGCAATTTAAAATGGAATAACACAAATATAATATAAATATACTAAATAATAATAAAATTAAATATAAAATAATATATAAATCCTAACTAACGAATCATACAACTGCGTAAGTTGGGAGCGGGTGACTGAAGGCTAGCAATCAATATTTCATATTTATTCGGAATAGCTTTTGAATAATTTCTAAAAGACTTGTAAACGCATAACAAAAGCTCCAATTAAAAAAACGAAGAAATATAAAATAACATACACATTCTAACTTACGTCGCGTCTAACTGTTCAGAACTTATCTAAAAATTACGATCACGAAACGCAGTATTTTCAGAGCGGCCAATTAAGTTTGACGCCTATTTACTCAAAAAATATTGATATTTTTAAAATATTCACTCTTTACCAATTTTCGAAAATTCAGAGGTAACCGTGGAAATCGGACCTATGCCACCTTTATAAATGTATTTTACTATATTCTTACAAGGAATTTAAAGGAAAAATTTGGAGACGTTTTAGAGAAAATTTTGAAAATGTCCGGGGGGCTTCATGTTCATAAAGAACTCCCAAATTTTAAATAATGTTTTTCAAAATTTCAAAGCTTCAAGTAGAGCCACATCGACATGGGATTTTTCAATTTGGAAGAGATCGTACGTATGGTTTAGGCGCTAGTAGTGATCACAGACGGACGGACAGACGGACAGACGGACGGACGGGTGTTTAAAAAAATCCCTATTCGGTATCAGGGGACCCCCAAAACGTGTATTTCCGTTGAAATCTTGAAATCGATTTTCCGCAGCATTACATAACTTTCTCTAAACTACGTATATTACTCCGTATATACTATGTTACGAGGAGGTAAAAATTCGGGTAATTTCGACTAAGAATATTGCCTCTCTATTTATCTTAGTAGACTGCAACGAGCATGAATGCAGTTGCCTTGAAGGAATTAAACGAACTACTGATCACACATGGAGGTATCTTAATACTCTCCAACGAAACATTATGTCATTAATTCTTAGTAAATACTTCGGTACGATGAACTAGGTGAAAATCTTTTTAATTACCCGATCGTGCGCCACTTTTCGAGGGTTAAAAAATGAAATTATTGTGGTATGTACAATAAATCAACGAAAATGAGCCCACTGTCCGCCATATTAGTTTTTTGGTAATATTATATAGCATATGGCGTGCAGAATACCAAAACGAATTTATGCACACCTCATATCATGGTATTTGTCAAACCTTACTGACAAAAAATAACATTATGTTGACTGCCATATGAGACTTTTTCGTACTTTACACTCTATAACATTCTCGCTCGTAAGGTAAATGTAAACAAATGTCACATTAGAATAGAAATCAAATCATTTACACGATAGGCGATAATAAAGAAAATCCAGATACATCATCAAGAAAAACATAGCTAAGTTTTGTTCGTGCATTTGGCTAAATAAGTGACTAGTTTTCTCCTAGAGGTAAGCGTTAATTGACTCTTTATTCGAACGGAAGAGCACTAACCGTGCGAAACGAACTGTCGGAGGCATTTCCAGATGCATTTCAACCGATCACTACTTGTAGGATGTTCACATTGGGTCCTTTTTACAGGCTGCTTGAGCGAGCCATTCACACGTACACCATGACGCTCCCATTTGACCTGAGCTTGCTGGAGGTGGTGGAATATACGTTGCCGGTTATGCAAGACGACTTGTGTCTGGTGGTGCGCAAGGCGGAGCAAATGCCCTTCACGCTGGTGCTGGTGCTGCCCTACCAGCCGCTGACGTGGGTGTGCGTGGGGCTGACGCTGTTGCTGGCGACGCTGCTGTGGCCGCTGGTGGCGCCCGGAGACCTCGCGGCGAAGCGACGCACTACGCGGCTGCTGGCCGAACGCTTCGGCCGAGCCTTCACAGACGCATTTGGTACTTTCATCAACGGAGGCGCCGACCGCAACGTAAGGCTTCCATTGATTGAAAAATGATATTTAAAACATTAGTTACCACTTTCGCTCTAGGGTGGCTCATGGTCAACGTGCTAGCATTCCATGGTTCGATCCCGGATCCTATTCCCGGGCGGGGCAAAAATTGATTTGTAGCTTTCCTTTAAAATCGTCACAATGTCTGTAGCTATGTGAAGAAGAAAAGCTGAGGCAGGTAGAGTTTTCTGGTTGCGGTGAAGGGAATACATCATGTCCTCCACATGTTTCTCTTACTCTCCAAGCATGAGAATTAAACTAGGCCCAGGCATGAGGGACACCATTAGCTGGCAGACAAAGTCGGACAATAAACTCAAAATGCCAGATAAACACATAATGGGCACTTATGGATATTTCTAAAAGATTAAATACGCTTGTAAAAAGTATCGTACTTCAGCTTCTGAGCCAATGACTCCCATCTCGATCACGGTTTTCGTCCTGTCTCCCTAGATCTATTCAGCTATGGCTGTGATGTCTTGTTGTTTTGATGGACAAAAATCAATCTTCTCTATTGGGGCACGTTATCTAGACTTCAGTGAGGAATACAGAAGTTATTCAGTTCTCCATGTTCTCACGGCAGTACGTCTATTGCTTCCCCTCGAACACGATAAGGCATAATTGCCCCTATCTGTAGCTTGTATGCGTTTCCAAATAATCTTATTATCCCTAAAACAATAAAATTGTCAATAAAATATTTTTTGGTACTTGAGTAACCTCTCGAGTGTGCGGATGTGTAGATGTGCGGTTCCGTCACTCACAGCTACAGCACTTCCCATGTACCAATCGAGATACACGAAGTGTTATTCGACGCGTTTAGGTCTCCTGATGGGGAACTGATTTTTTTTGTTTTTGGTAGAGTCCTGCATTCTGGCGAAAACAACCGCTGGAGTCTCGCGAGGCTCCACGCCGACGCTTGGCGGAAGGGGGAGACCTTGCTCGGGGGCAGGGGGAGATAGCAGTTTAACGGGCATTTCGGCCGGCAGACATTCGGCTCCCGATTAACTGCAGAACTGTCCACCGGCTCAGAGTCTTTGAGCGTCGCCGAGCGTTCGACCGCTCGACCGCACGGCGGACGCTCGGTTGCTCCACCGCTCAACGCATGTACGGAATTTAGAGTCGCCGCGCATAGTGATCGCAAAACTCTTTCAATTAATTGTAATTAATCAATTATAATAGAAAGAAAAGAAATTTTCAATTAAAGAATTAATTGATTGAAAAGTAACTATTTATCTATTTATTGAAAATAATTTTAGAGAGACAAAACAATACAATTTTTGAAAGAATTAAAGACAAATAAAGAGTCTGAAAATAAATTTAAAATCAACCTTTTTAAAATCAATACTATTCACTATACTTACAATCAATACTGTTTAATAAATACTATTTAATATCAATACAATGAAATAAAAGAGCTACAGTAATTTCCATCAATATTTTTACATTGTAAGTAATTAAACGATGTCGAAAAAGGTTTATTAATTGGAATCCATAATAATGTAAATAGGACCTGCAGTATATTTTCAAATAAGCAAAGAAAATAGTATATAAGGCAAACAGTTTACATTCCGCAATTATATATAAAATCACAAAAATATTGGTTAACAGAAAATAATTCATATCGTATCAATTGTAATGTTATTTAAGTTTCTTACAAATCCGAATACACGGCATATTTAGTTCACACAATGAACATTTGTTCACAATTTCATGAGTATTGAAACGTCTATATTAATTACTAATAAATGTCAATCGTATCCAATTTCCGAATTTATAAATAATTTGGGCGCCAGGAAAAGGTTACACTTGAATTCCTGATTATCTATTACTGTCTTCGGATATATTACAAATAAATGTCAATCCCGCTAGCTCGGTCGACGGGTTCTTATGAAATAATTGTTGCTACTTACTCCGCAACAAATTACTCAATCTGCCATCCATACGGAGTGGCGAGGAATCTGAAAATAATTCTAAAATGTCTACTCAAGGATTGCATGTAATGGCAAATAAGAATCAGCTTCCTTTCAAACTATGAATTATAATTTATTATGAATGCCAAAAGTTATCAGACTATCATTGATTATTACAAGTTATTGTCAGGTCATGACCATTTTTCTCGTTATTGCAATAAGAACGTTAAAGAACCTTTTATCCTTTCTTGTCTCTTCGCGCGCACGTCTCTTGATGTCGCCACGTAGAATAATCCAATTTTCCTTCTTATTGAAGTACAGAACCAATCAATACTCCACGATGATCAGCGACCAAGTCGAAGCTTCCTCCAACCACTTCACAAACACTGCCTATACTCTTGATCTTGCGCTTCAGGTGGGCACCTATTTCAAACTGATTAATTTTCCAGGACGGAATAACATGGCAATTCACAATTCACTGCTAAAATTTCTAAGTCAAATCTTGTAACTCCACCGCGAAAATATTCTAAGTTCACTTTCCAGTTCACTCATGAAAATATTATTAGTCCGAATTTGCAATGCAAATTTTTCATAACTCTTGCATTTATACCAAAATCATTTACAAATGTTTATTAGATTAAAACAGGCAATTTCCTAAATATCCCATGTCTAGTCATTACAAAGAAAGGAAGTTATCTCGAACACGTGAATACCCTTTCTTTAAATTTCCAGATAGAACTTCAGTAGTCCATTTAAGATTTTCCAGTGCGCCGGGGAGTGGAATTTTGGAGTTATTGTATTTTTTTACTTTTAAAATTATTTACATTTCGTTTATGAATTCAGTTTTGTAAAATTGATATTATTGGTCGTTTATTTTAGGAACCAATCAATACTCCTTCCTTTTCCTGGAACTTAGCATCCGAATTTTACTCCGACGTGGCGGACGAGTCTTGCGAGGCGCGGATCGCCTGAACGGGGTCCGTGAGATATCGACAACCGTCCGAGTCTCGGCAGGTCACCGACGACCGGGAGCCCCCAACCGGCTGCGAAGGACGGTCGAGCGCATGGTCTCGAGAGAAAGAGAGGCGAGCTGGCCGGTAAAAATCGCCGAGAATGCAGATCTCTAGTTTTTGGATCAGTCCAGAAGATTCAAAGAAATTTCTAAAAAGGGTTTTTTGCGTGTTTTGGCGCTGCGATCTTAGTAAGGAAGACGGGAATTAAACCAAAGCCACTTCAATGAATCTAGTATGTAGGTGGCGTTGATTATACTTCAGAATCCAAAGGCATTTTTCGCTCAATACGCCTTAATTTTCTTTCAAGAAGTTGGCAACACTGTGGTTGACATCTTTAAGAGAAGAAGTTAAGTTAATTTGAACAAAAAAGTGAATCGCGGGGCATATTTCATTTTAAGTTTTATCCATAAGGTCTATTACCATGTTTTTAAAAATAAAGTTGCAAACATCTACGAACAGTATTTCCTTGTAACTTATTAAATTTATAAAATTTCAATAGAATACGGAGAAACTAAAACTGTGAGTGATGTTAGAGAATGAATGAACGTTCGACTTCTCACTTTTAGGTTCTTAAGTGTATAAATACTGATTTTCGCATGAATGTGTCCCAGAACTTATTCTTTTTAAACTAAACTAACACCTTCTTCACACACACACACACACAAAAAAACAAACAAAAAAAACAAAAACAAACAAACAAAAAACAACAACAAAAAAACAGCTGTCACTTCGGGTCTAGAAAGGTTATAATAATAAATGTTATGCACCAGGGTTGTCCAACTGTCGGGTCGCGGAGCTATTTATTGTGGCCCACGAAGGGTTAATTGTCAAAAGTAAAAGCCCTTTACATCCATGGCAGGCGAGTCCATCGAGTGCCTAGCGCACGCGCCCTGTCGTCGTCGATTGTTTTCTAGTTAATTCAGAAATTCAAAATCATCTTAACTTGTTTATCTGCGTTATGGAACGACGTAATGGGACTTATGGTTTCATCCCCCCTCTCCCGTTTCAGAACAGCCGGGAAAGCAACAGACATCAACAATACGGGGTCACGTGTGGATCGTTCGAGTTTGTTCGAGTTCAAAATATGGGTGGCAATCATATTAAAGGTCATTGTTGTGGCCCTTGAGGTCGTTTAAGTTGGACACCCCTGTCATGAACGACGAAACTGTAACCCCTTACCTAGCGGAGGACTGAGTAAACTATCATCAGTAACGGTACTAACACCATGAACGGTTACTTCGTAAAATTTTAATACCGCAATTTTCGTCCATGTCAACGCATCTCAGCTATCACTTGTAAAACTCATTACCAATCAATAGCAGCTGATACCCCAACAAAATGAGGAATGAACGCAATGACGGAAACATAATTTCCAAAATTCAGAACACTAATATATAATGAAGCGTAAGCAATTCATATAAGTTAAATAAAACAAAGTTAAATTAAATTCTATATATGTTTCAAGCAAAACTGCTTGTATTCTGCAAAACTGCTTGTATTTTTGAAAACTGTATCATGACTATATAGAAAGATCTGTTTTCCATTAACAAATTTATTTAAGAAAACATTTTTATCTTCGATAGTGTTAGAAAGATGCCGATTATATTCTATACTTTTGCTATTTTCAATAAAAATGTATTTCAGCGAAAAAAGAGAACCACACCATTTCTTCATGATATAGGAGGAAGAAGTTCAATAATAGTTATTTATGTATCAAGGGCGTTAAGTAGATGATTTGCCCTGAAGGCGACTTCCATGCCCGAGGGCCTCCGGCCAGAGGGGTTGGAAGTCGCCTGAGGGGAAAAAAAAGATCTAGTAAAGCCCGTGGTGCATACAAAACTTTACGGTTTACTAGTTTCTTGCCGAATTAAACAAGAATTCGAAACATCTTATGATTTTTCTTGTGACTAAAGTGAAAATATACATTGTATTAATAATATTTTGTAAAAATGACGTAATACACAAACAAAACAGTGTGTATGTAATTGCTATTGTATAATCGTTATTGGACGGATTTGTTCGTAAAAAATGAAAGAATATTGTCAAGTTCCTAAGGAAATTCTTGCAAAACCTAACAACACAACGGACAGCGGTTTCCAGTAAAATCTCGAAAAATAAATGAACATGTTGACGGTGTATTTGAGAGTTATACAACCGTGCGAATAACAGTATAAATTGCGTTGATGAAACATACTTTTAGGTTATTTGCTTTTATTGCCAAATGGAATTTAGAATATGTCATAACACCAAAAAATAACATTTTGAGAATGTTAGCTGATGTGCCTTATACATCTTATTACTACGAGTAGTACTTCTACTCAAGAAGCACATACTATGTCCCCCAAAATTGGTGAAACGTAACAGTGAAATATGAGTGACTGCTGGCAATTGTATATTCACGGGAACACTCCAAAATTGCAATTTTCATATTAATTAAGCAAAATAAGGTTTATAACGGCATTATTTTACTTATTTGAGCAGCATTAAGCCATTTATTTATTGTATGTACTAGAATATTAACTTTAATAAATCGAACTCATAGAAATATATGAGTTCTGTTGTAATTACAGTGGGTCATAAAGTATGTAAAAGGCCCTTGGGTATAAAAAATCAGAAAGGCCCGCAAGGGTATTAATACCTTTACGTGTTTTGTTTGAGGTCCGTAAACACACAGTCATGAACTAGTAAACCATACAAAAATTTAACCCATTTTTGAGAAAATTTTGAAAATGCTTAGTCTTCATGTAAAGAACCTCCAAAAATGCAAATATCCGGTTAGAACTTATAGGGCCTCGAACTTGTTCAGATCTATTAGTGTATATATATTTGGGATAAAATCTTGTGAATGATTTAGGTGCTAGCGTTGACGGTCAGATAGGCGCACGCACGTCTTGACGTTGCGTGCATTGGGTGGAAAGGTTGCCTTGAGGGCAAACTACGTTCTGGCGGGATCCAGATACCACACACACTACTTACATACTACTATATTATCACATTGTACTACCACATAAACCAACAAAAGTCTTTTCAGCCAGCAATCTTTTTCCGTCCGACATCCAATTTCAGATCCTCAGATTTAACTTGTCGGCACTCATACCACTACGCCACACAAGAGCCGTATTAATCGATGTCGGGCAGAGGGATCTAAAGGGAAATGCCTGATTCTTATAAAAAGACCCTCAACAATCAAAATATCCGTTAGAAACTCCCAAAGCCTCGAGTCCGTTTAATATCAATCTAGGAGAAAATCGGCTGAACGGTTCAGGAGCTACAGTTGTCCTCATATGGACTGACAATTGTTAGGTTGATAGGTAGATTGATAGTGATTCCGGGCGCGCCAACGCCTGAGATCATGTGTCCCTTAAGTGAAGAAAATGTTTTTACTCGGAAGGTAGCTGTGATCTTCCCGCCCTGAATGCTAAAACCGGCGCTGACCCACCGTCGGTTAGCGGGATTTTCTTCAACCAGGTGCATCCCATCAGAGCGTTATCCTCCCAGCCGGGACAAGCTTTAAGATCCCGACCGGTCTCCCGGCATGTGTGGTAGTGTGATGCATGTAAGTGTATGTAAGCCAAGGGTTGGATAGGATAAGTAATGATAAGAAAAGATCGCACGTGGTCCGTTTGGTAGGGTAATGCTCCGGCATTCGCCTGATGTTGATCAGAGAAACCACGGACAGCTCCCGATCAAAGTAGCCGGCCGATAGAATTCTTTTCCACACAGCGACAAGACTCGGCCAAGCTAACCGACTAGTGTCGAAAATACTGCCATCATCATGACTCGAACCTAGCACCTCTAGGTCAGGGGAACTACAAAATTAGTTGATACCCTGGTCCACCTCTCCCTGTCAGCCGTTAAGGATAAATAAGTCAATCTCATTACTAGGGTATATATTGAATTTAAATTTCATGTTAATAGATTGATTAGTTTACTTAAATCGATTCATACAGATGCACAAAAAGACAACGGTCGGTCGGGTGGCCGAGATCGCTAAGGCAATAGTGTTGTAGTGACCTCGGACCGAAGGGTCGCGGTTTTGAGTCCCGCCTCAGACATATTTGTGTTCGTCCTTTCACCCCTTATCATCACCATTTCGTTTCACCTTCATAGTAACCATAACGTTAATGCCAATAGTGGTCGCTAATGACCTAGATGTTAATAATTTCCAATCTGTTGACACAACCCGCTAATCGCATATTTTATCCCAGAACGTGATCTTGAACTCGTTTGTGCTGTGTACGCATGACCATTAATTTATACAAATTATCACATTACATGTTGTTTAATATGAGTAATGCACTTTACAGGTCAATTCTCAACCGGAAAGAATTTTTCTGGCATTATTCCTGGTGTTCAGCGTTGTTATGACAAACGCTTATACCGGACAAATAATGAGTTTTCTTACTACGCCGAAGTTTTACCCTGATATTACAACGTTAAAGGAGGCTTCCGAGAAAGTAAGTATTTGTCCTAAATTTTTGACAGTTTCATTATGCCAGCCTCGAAATTCAGGGGCTTAGGTATCACCTGTATATGCATGTGGTATTACTTAGGGAATATGCACCCAAAATCCCTTTGCCCATCACCAGAATCCGAAATGATCAAATTCATTTCAGTACGGCATTGAAATAAATGTTCGGAATACCAGCTGCACCCCACGTAACAGACCTATGGCGGCAGTGTCAGGGCCATCTAGTTGTGACATGGATCATTTTCTCTAAACCGAGCCAAGCAACCACCCATAAACTACGCAACACAAATTTGGAGTATTTTGAATTCTCCCTATTCCGCCTGTGAGTAATTACGGAACACTCCCCTGTCGAAGTAAAAGTAAATTATCTATCTGTAAAAACTATTTTTTATTAATTTTGAAATGTGTTGCATTCTAACATTTATATCGATTCAAGTCAGAAGTAGTTGGTGATGTGGTCTGCACCCAATTATTGAGGATAATTTTTTTACCAAAGGGAGGACACTCAGACAAGAAAATTTATGGCGACAAGCGCAAGAGCTTACATATCAATTTATTCATCGTAAATTTTTAATTTATGTATATATTTTTAATTTGCTTTGTTAATATTTTAATGTTTTATTATAAGATTAAAAAGGATTTTGTTTCAGAAAATGTTGAAACTTTAAATCTAGTGCTGCTATAGAACGGCACAGACTTTCTCGTACTAGTTAGTGTACTAATTTCTTTTGGTCTGAACTAGTTCTTCGATCTTCCCCATCCTCTTGCCAGTTGCCATCTATCACTTCAGAAAATAATTTTTTTTCTCAATTTTTCGGTTTGCTAACGGTACATTCGAAATGTTACTTTTAAAATATTAAAGAAGACTAAGACCTTGTCGTTTATGAAGAATTTCGTTGAAAAATTTGGAGCCGTTTTGAACAAAAAAATCGTTTAAGCTCTGGTATAAATGCAAAACTTGAAGCTCTTTTTCACAGAAATCTATTGTGTTTTAAAACATCATTTAAAGTCAGAGAGAGCCCTTTTACCCACTAATGCAAAAATGTATACAAATTGAAGGAAAAGTGCATGTTAATAGCGTGAAGGATATTTTAAAAAATTACATTATTCCTTAATATAGAATACATTTTCTGATCAATCTGACCAAACTCAATACTTTGCGGCTTTGAAATTGCTTTTCTATTTTTTCGTGTTCAAAACAAAATGACCCTATGATATTTTTTTTCGAAAAATGGCTCCATTTTTTACACTTTTTGATTGGATAGATAAGAGTCAGCTAATATGGCATAGGTCAGTCTGCACTGAAATCTCTGAAATTTTGAAATTTTCTAAAGTTCAAATATTTTTCGACCTCGATAATTCGATAGATAATTTCGTCTTTAAAGAGTTCAAAATTATCAGAATTATATTAGACTGAGTCGTAACATTGAAACCAATAAGTTTAGATTGATTTATTATTCATGTTGGCATTAAGTGTTAGAACGTTATGATTAAGGAGAGTATTTTGAGGTGCAAATTATGTTTGTAAAAAAGTGAAAAAAGGTTCTGAAAATACATACAAAAAGGTGCAAAAAATGTGCTGTTGAAACAAATGTTTTAAGGTTTAAAGGAGTTAAATGAACTCAGTTTCTAGAATATACGTATCATTTTGCACCACATTTTTCTTTTTTATGGAGTCCGAAAAAGGTGATTCATAGTACTTTAACCAACACTGTAGTAGAGAGAAAGTTCTTTCCAGGGACCGAAAAGGTATTGAATACCGGTAAAAAATACCGGTATAATACCGGTATTTTTCCATACCTTTTTCAAATACCTTTATTCTTTTATACCGGTAAAATACCTCTATAGGACGTCTATACCGGTATGGACGTCCATAAAGGTTATACCGGTATTATACCGGTATTTTCAATGAAGAAATATAGCTTACCATCCATACATGTTGAAAAAATAGGTTACTTTAGTTAATAATATCTCACAAAATGTTTATTAATCAAATATCATTTCATAATTGTTATTTATTGTTTAAATTATTATTTTGTATATGTATATATACATATACATATATGTATAATATATATTAAACAACTGTATTAAATTCTATTCTTATTATTGTAAATGTTTTGTGTTCGGGCGTTTACGTTTTGCATACGTTGTATGTATTGAAAACCTCCTTTAATTTAAACTTCGGAAAAGTTGAAATCTGAAATAATAATTATTGATTCCATTGAAGAGAACCTTTCCTTAGTGTCTTTCATCGAGCTATCTCCCATCTGACCTGAGAGATGACCTAAGCCTGTCTTTGTACTTCGCACATGGAGAGGCTGTCAACGTATGCGCCGGCCGTAGGCGTAGGACCGTTTCTTCCCTCCCCGACCCCTCCTTCGGCTAACTGAGGAAGCGTTGACACCTTGAGATAATCACGAACGCTCAGGCTTTCAGGCCCAGTTTTGTTATTGTTAAAAAATGATTTCCTTTTACTTCATTGCACAATTAAATCTTAATTATACATTAATGAATAGGACTAAAATAAAATGTTATTTTCCTAGTTTATATTAAGGGTTTAATATATTTTGACATTAACTGCAAATATTGAGAAAATTTGTAATAAAAGTAAATTATTATATTATTATTATATTATTATATTATTATTATTATATTACATTATTATTATTATTATTATTATATTACATTATTATTATTATTATTATCATTATTATTATTATATTATTATTATTACTATTATTATTATTAGCTATTAACATTGCATGTGGGCAAGGGTTCCCTTCTACGCGGGTAACTTACATTGTAAAATGCATCTGGAGGAGCACACTTCGAGAAGAGTGTTTCTTCCTTAATAATAAGAAATATATACCAACATCATTAATTAATAAAAAAGAGTTTATTAATATTAACATTTTTACTTTTTAATTAAAATTAACATTTAATTTAAATAATGTATAAATTAACAAAAAAATAATAAATTAATTTACACAAATTTAATGCAAACATTTAAAATTTAATTAGTATTAACATTTTAAAATACTTATTAAAATTAATTAATATTATATAGTACTATTAATATTTTTTCTTCATGAAATTTCTTAAATAATACATGGATGTAAATTAAACATGCTTCAATCATTAATTTTGAATTAAACATAACGCTTCTGTTTCCTCGCGTAAGAATAGTTAATGTCTATTAGTGTTCAATGTCAATTTTTAATATTGTTTTAGTTATAATTAATAATTATATATATATATATATATATATATATATATATATATATATATATATATATATATATATATATAATTATTAATTATGGTGCAGAATAAGGAAACTGGGCCAACTGAAAAAATTATTTTCGGGAATGTTAGTGATACGATCAAATTTAAGCAAATAATCGTATTTAGTGATAAACACAGTCGTGCAAGAAGGAAGTTTGGTATGCCTGGGAAGACTAATTTATGGATAAGAAGACACGTTTCTCCATTTTTTATCGCTACTAGAAAGGACAAGATTTATACGGAGAAATTCGATAAAGTTTCAACACTCTATCACGTGTCGCCAAGCTCTGCGCCCGGACGTGAGGTCCAAGGTCAGGGAACGAGCTCGTGTTGATGTCTGCGAAAGACCGTTGGCTGGTTCCTCCGTCTGACGACAGAACTCGACTTCCCAGTCAACGGCAGAACTCGACCTAGCTAGAATATGTGTCGAAAATCCGCCACCCTCGGTGCTCGAACCCTAGGACCTCCCGGTCAGAAACGCTGCCAAGTAAATTAGTTGTTTCCTCTGAGCCATCTCAGCGGAAAAAATCACAATGAATTTCCCCCAAATACCTGTATGATTCTACTGAAATACCGGTATTCTCTTATGAAAATACCGGTATTCTGATGAGAGAATACCGGTATAATACCTTTAAATAGAGGTATTTTACCGGTATAGACGTCGGATAAAGGTAAAATACCTCTAAAAATACCGGTATTTGACGTCTTATACCGGTATTTTTAAAGGTATTTTGAATAAAGGTATAATAGAGGTAAAGGTATTTGTATACCGGTATAAATACCTTTACCGCTATTATTTCGGTATTCGGTCCCTGGTTCTTTCATCGCATCACGGAGGTTTCCTCCGGGTCTCTGTTTGTTTGCTTGTCATTTTGTTGCGAAATTGAGAATGGCCACTCTGTTCTCAGTACCTTTCTGAGAACATCTTGCAAGTCGATTTGGATTTGCGCATTGTGAGTTTAAATCCTCGACAAGTGACAACGTATTTCTTAAGACCGTGCGCTCACCCGGAGGTTATTTCCGTGACGCGACCGTTTCCTAGTGTTCGATTTCTCGTTCGAATGCCGTGTGCCGCTTGGAGCATTTATAGTTTCTTTTGGTATTTTTATCATACAATATTGTCGATAAAGAGGAACAAAGCAGAAAAATGGTTTTGTATGCGCTAGATGAAAGTACTGACTTTGAAATTGGTGATGAATCCGACAGCGACGAAGATTATCTGCAAGACAATGATCATATTCGTCTTCGGAATAATTATGAGCTTCGACAACCGGTTCTTATCTGCAACTAATTCCTGCGTTCAGAAACAAAGAAACATGCATATATGTCTATGAATGAAAATTTGAATGTGGTAAAAGGTAAGGTAGGCTGTAAAAAACAAAATATTTCAAATAAGCTTCCAGATGAAATTTCAGAACGTAAATTTGATGCTGCAACTTATTGCGACAATACTTTTCTTGGTTTCCCTTCATTTACGGGAAAAGACAAAACAAAACGTTGTGTCATATATACAAACCGCCTGAAAACGTTCGTACGCCTCATTGCCTTGCATTTACTAAGGGTGAAAGATCAAGCACGCAATGTGAAAACCGTAGCTGGTGCAAAGAATCTCTTCTTTCCTTATTCATTATTAAATACAATAGTAAACAAGTCAATGGATACACGAAAACCGCTCAAACTGGAATCGTGAAAGGGATGCGGGACCCACGAATCTTCTTGAAATAAAACCCGCACTCGTTGCTACATCGAAACTCCAATGAATTACATTAAAAATGTTTCAACTGGTAGGCATTCTTGAGCCATCGCATACCCCAGAATCACAAACTGCAAGTCATATCTCAAATGACGGAAGACGTGCTATCTGTGATTAGAAAAAAATCATCAAACCACAATCAGGTGTTACAAGTGCAGGCGTTTTATTACGTTCAATTTCAAAAAAATTTCTCACATAATAACAATATTGTTATGTTTATAATTTATATTTAATGTAAAACTAAACAATAGATTAATGTACATAAAAAACTGTATTAATTAATACATTTTGACTGATTAATTGTTTTGTTTGCTTGCAATTTCTGAACCCGGAGGTTTCCTCCGCGTCTATTTAAGTCAGATTCACGCAACAATAGATTCACGATACTAAAGAAGGGGCTAGTGATGAATGTAACATTAAGACATGTATCATAATACATGTCTTAATGTTACATTCATGAAGCCTTCATCAAACTATCTCAAAATCAAGGTTTAATTAATACAACAATTAACCACAACAGTGTTATGTAGTTCCTAAAAGTAGCGTTTACCAAATGTAATATGTATGCGCACAATAAATTCTAATTAACAATGTTATCATTAATTATTTTTCCAAAACGTTATACAAAATGTTTGCATTCTTTCGTGTAAATCTTTTTAGATTTTTGAGGTGCTGAAAATTATAATTGAAAATTGTTCTAATGCCTTAATGGGTTTATCTTTTATGATTTTTAAAAGCTACTTCCTTTCTTTCCATTTTACAATTTCTGTGTCCGGTGATTGATTTCTAAATAAGAGTATGGAAGCTCAGGCAGTGCAAGTATTTACCTCAGTCGCGCAGAGGGCAGGCTGCAGGATCATATTGAAAAGAATAAAATGTGACATCCTGTACGTAAAACATAAATCTCAAATTTATTTTTAAGAGAGCAAATATTTTACACATTATATATTTCAAATTTATTTCACTTTTGTGTACATTTTCTATTTTATTTTACAACGTTTCAACACTTTTTAGAGGGTCTTCTTCAGGTATGGAAAGTACCTTTTTATATTTAGCACCATTGCATTGAAGATTCATAATTCACGATAACCTATATTGTGATATACCAATATGTCACACATTTATTTAGTAATATTTGTCGTAAATGGGGTAAATATACAAGGATAAACAAATGGTCCCCAGGCAACGACAGCCGAGTTGTTGTCAAGGTCAATAAACTTCATTCTGGCATTTGACCTGAGGGCACGGCAAGTAAACAATTTAGGGGTTGGTTGAGAAAGCAATGAGTCTTGGGCATTGCTATTTGATTATGTAATCAATTTAGGGATTGGCCAGGAGAACAGTGACAGTCTATTCACGACGGAAGTGCGTCGAATGTTTCTGGTGAAAAACAGTAGAAAGAAATAGGCCGAGTCTCGAAGGGCTGAACAGAAAGATTATTTTGACATTCTGACATATGTCGTTGTGCTGTGTGGGTTGCTCGCGGATGATTCATTTTGTGAGATTGGGACTTGTAATTTTTTCTTGAGAGTGAATAGTTATCGGAATTCGAGTAATTCTTGAGTGCGACGAACGGAAATTAGAATTTTCTCGGGATAAAATAACGTGATGGACTTCGAACATGTAATTTTCGTGTGTGAGCTAATAATTTCAGACTGATAGATGGATTGATTTTTTCGTGTATCCGGGCGCATAAACTGCTTTGGTCATTGGCGCGCAAACTGCTTTGGTCCCGTTTGTCTAGTGCATGTTCTTCTCTTGGGAGATGGCAGTGATCTTCCCCCGCTAGATGGCGAGATCCGGCGCCGACCTACCGTCGGCTAGTGGGTTTTCCCCCTAACCAGGACTCTCCCACCAGCGGGGCACCGCCCAAGCCGGGACAAGCTCTAAACTCCCGACCGGTCTCCCGGAATATGTGGTAGTGTAGTGCATATTAGAGTAAGTGTGTAAGGGGGGAGTATAGGACAAGGAAGTGGAAGGAAAGATCGCGCGCGGTCCATGGCTCGTTTGTTAGGATACTGCTCCGGCATTTGCCTGGTGTTGATCGGATAAATCACGGAAAACTACCGATCACAGCAGCCGGCCTCTAGAATTTTCTTCCAGACAGCGACTGAATTCGACCTAGCTGAAAAGCTAATGTCGAAAATCCTGCCGCCGTCAGGACTCGAACCTAGGACCTCCCGGTCAAAAGTGCTGCGGTGACATCAGTTGATGCACTGAGCTACCGCTCCCGATTCTTTTTTTCAGGGCCGGTATGCTCCTTTCGACTGTTGTTCGTTCCTCTTGATTGAGGAAAAACGAAATTTATGTTTCAAGACGTATGAAACAAAAAAATGGCAATTTTTGTAGCATTTGAAGACAAATTTCCTAACATGTGAGCATAAAAAATAAAATCCAGTTTCATATTCAATGTTTTGTCAATTTCAATAATAAAAGCCACTTTATGTAGTTTTAGGTCCGTTCGTAAAAATCTTTTGCTCTTACGTAGAAATTAGAATTTACCCTTTAGTGTTTATTGATTTAATTATTTTATTTGCGCGACGATACATACGGCGATGCATCATTTGCAAACGCCCGGCAAAGTTAATAAAACACTAGTTTCCACAAAGCATATAAAACCCAAGGGACGGTTGAGATTACACGGCTGCTGTCCCTCATATTGTGAAAGAACTCAGTACTCTCCACGAATAATAAAGTTACATTCACTTATACTAAATGAATAAGTGAATTGCAACACGCATAAAAGTGTCTTTGACCTATTCAATTCAAATGCCAGCCTCGGCTCATATTGTTCCGGCAAAAACATTTTGCTCTACGCCAAAGACTAACTTCCTTTACCATTCCATGTTAACATTTTCTTCAAAAACTATCGCGGAATGTTTTTTATGAGCGATACAAAGAAGAAATGTATTAAATGTACGAAAAAATATAACTACCTAGAATTCATAAACCCGTATTTGAATATTAAACACGTTATTCCTACTAATTGTCGTTCTGATTCCAGGTGAAGCGGGTTTTTGCAACTAAATACATAGATGGTTATCTACCTACCGAGTTCTTATCTGAGCCCGCAAGAATTTTGAAAGAGAGATTTTCTGTGATAAAGAGCGAGAACGAGACTGGTCACGCCATTGAAGCTGATGAATATGAAAAATCTTTAATGATAGTTGCAAGAAAGCCGGACGAAGCATTGACGATGTCGTCTTTCTGTTACAACTTTCACTCCCTGAAGGAAAGCAACATGGAAAATGGACATAAATCTTTGCACCTGGTAAACGAAAAACACTTTTTCTTAAATTTAAGAACTGTAATGTATTAATTGAAACGGCAGACTTACAAATGAATTGTCAGTAATTCATTCGATTAAATTTAAAAAAATCCTGCTCGGTCACCCTGGGATGTGATACACCCGACCGGAATTTTTTTTATACAAAATCAAAATGTCTGGAGAAAACACAATAATTATCCGATGAAAATTAATTTGACGATACTGCCGTATTGTTGCGTAGATTTACGAGATGTCTCATCCTAATTATTGTAATACTTGCTGTACGCAGTTGCTCTATTGCGGTTGGGCTGTAATACAACCAGTTTGACATTTGTGAGCGCAGATTACAATAAGAAAGCAATTAGGAATTGAATTGAGTTATAGATTTTGCTTCTGTCACATTTCGTAAATCTGCTCTCATATATACGCATTTAAAGATCCATGGAATAGTTTGTGCAGATAAGCATATCATTTTAAAGTTTCTTTACACAGAGCCTCAACATTTTTAAAAGTGTCTCAACAATGGCTCAATTTTCTTTTTCGGAATAGTAGAAAAGTCTCATGCCTCATTTTCGGTCGATTCTTTAAATTATTGAAATGTGCAAATGTTCAATATTTTTCGGTGTCCCACAACTACAATATTGAAGACAGAGATTTTTCCCTATTAATAACTGTTCTTCTTTGCTGAATTTTTAAACAAAGTAATGAATAATAATAAATCCTTTTGAACTGATGGAAATAAATGTAATACTGAAAGTAAATAATGTTAAAATTAAGATTAAAGAAAAAAATTGGGAATATTTTTTAGATAAACGCCCTAAATAACATGACATTTTCATCCACTCAAGTGCCAAAAACTTGATACTCTTTGCTCAGAGCAAAAAATAAAGCTCAACCAAACCATATCCAAAATTAAATTTTAATTTTGGGCTAATTGTAGGCTCTTTTGGGTTTTCCAAAATTATAATTGTAAATATAAGGGTGGCATATGTCCGCTTATCAGGATTAACTCTGAATTTTCGAAAATTTCAAAAGTTAGTTATTACTTCCGACGTCTTCCTACAACTACAAAAATAAAGATAGCGATTATTATTTGTAAATAAATTTGTTATCCAGAATTTGTTCTTTCATCAAGGTCATGTACATTATTTTGACTATTTCACTCATGTCTTCTCGTGCCGTAAGTAACCAATGCTAAGCAAGAATCTGTTGATATTTAGTTTGACTATTTCACGAATTAACACATTACATGACACGAATGGATACTTAAAATCAAAAGAGTTACGAAAATGAGAAATATTATTCAAAATTGCTCCCGGAATTTGTGAACTTTCATTCAGCTCCGACTTATCACTGCCTCTTGGAATAACATATTCAAATATAATTTGAATATAATACTTTGATTTCGAAATTTAATGCAGAAAATGATTTCAACTATGTTTCAATTTCATTGTAATAAAAATTCCAAAATCGGCTGCTCTGATCGGTAGTTTTCCGTGGTTTCTCCGATGAACACCAGGCGAATGTAGCAGTACCCTAACAAACGGGCCACGGACCACGCGCGATCTTTCCTTCCTCGTCCTTGTCCTATCCTCTCCCCTTACACACACTTACACTAACATGCACTACACTACCACATATTCCGGGAGACCGATAGAGGAGAGCTTAGAGCTTGTCCCGGCTGGGACGGTGGCCCGCTAGTGAGAGAGTCCTGGTTAGGGAGAAAATCCCGCTAGCCGACTAGATCGGCACCGGATCTCGCCATCCAGCGGGGGAAGATCACCGCCATCTAGGAAGGAACATGCACTATACTTACGGAACTAATGACCAAAGCTATTGACGCGCCCGTAATCACTAAACAACCAACCAACCAGCCATTTTGGATTCCGCCATCTAATCTTCGCGTGTGAATTGCCCAAAATATTTGTGATTTTTTCATTTGTAGTTTGTGCCGTCCATTTGTATTTTCTCTTCACAAAATTCTTGTAGTTGTATCCAAAAATTTTGTCTGTTTCTTTTGCTTTTTTTTTTTGCACTGAATATTTATTAATAGAATCTATTTCAGAGTTTTAAACATTACCAAAACCTCACATTTTAATATTATACTGATGCTCACAAGCTATTATGGACCTAAAACAATTGCTATCTTTATGTTAAAAAGGTAAACAAAGTGATTACAGCGGAGTGCAAAAGGTAAACAAAGTGATACTCATATGGCGATAGACATCTAGGATTGGTTGAATTTTAATATATTCTGTCTTTGCATTGGTTACTCACAACACGAACAGACATTAGTGAAATAGTCACATTAAACCAATCGCTGATGTTTATGGCCATGTGATTATCCTCGAGAGTCATGCAACTTTTTTCGTTAACAAAATTGTTGAAAGTTCATTTAGTTAGTGGGTTCTAAGATTGACAAATAACGAAAAAATTAAGAAAAATATTTTTTACAAAATTTGAAAATAAATGGTGGGGTGAAAATTAGGACATCGGGACTCAATGAATACACTCATTGAAGATTTACATTTTATTAGTGTGATCAAAAATACAAATGTAGTGGTTGTTACACATTTAAGAACTGTTTTAATCTGCGTGATACTGAGCATAATGGCTCCTTTTTGACGTTAGGCATAGGAACATTTGGCACTCGGAGCAGGAAACATCCTTTGAATCAACATCTTTTGTATAAATTGTGATGCAACTCGGGTATGTGACCTGCTTTTCTGGTTCGCCTTTTTTCACTTGGCTGAGGGATGTAGGTCGGTGATGATGTTGGTTCTCCTTTATCTTCTTCTGAGGAATCTGACATCTCATATTTCTGATTTCCTTCTTCTATTAGATTCTTACCAAAGTCAATTTTAATGAGCCTTAAATGTTTAATATTCTTCAGTTTTTGCTCTTTCTTTAACTGATCGCTTCTGTACTTCAACCAGGAATTGGTAATGGCCGTATTAAACTCGTGTAAAATTACACGTATTGTCCACTTCTTTGTTCGTGCTCGAGATGAACAGTAAGCTAACATACGCCCAGCCATATCCTCCCCCCCATTGAAGAGTTGTTCGTAACCACTACGTTTGGTCGTGAGACATCCGTATAATCTTTCCTTTTTAGACCATCTTCGGCATTTTAAAGTCGGATCAGTTCCTTGGGCAGAGGATAACATGTAAACACATTTATTATCAAACCAATGTCCACAAGTCATTTTCCCATCGCATCTATTAACTGTGTCATAAGAACACCTTCCCATTTTCTAGAACATTCTTTTCTTCTTTTAAGGATGTCTCCTTTGGTATGCAATTTTTTGCTAATGTTCCACCCTCCAATCTTTCATCCAGTACATACGACTTACAGGATACTGAACAGTGGATATAACATAATTTATTTCCAATCATTGTTTGAATTCATTGACTTTTCAGTCAGCCTAAAGATTTCCCTTTTCTTAGCATACTTGTTCTGATGATAGCTTCTACTATCAATTCAAACAAACTGTCATCTAAATATTCTGCAACATATGTATCCTCGTTCCAGTTGCTTGAATCAACGTAAATGTAAGCAGGTTGCATCAAATTCCTCTAGCCTAGAATAAATGTTGTTAAATAACATAAGTTTCAAGAAGACAATCAGGTTGTTGTTTGAGTTTAGGATACCTGTAACACAGAAATAGGTATTTCATTATCTGAACTTTCGGAATCTTCAATGATGGAATCCTCAATGATAGAATCTATTGGCGCTGCTCCTAAATTGAGCACTGATGTATTGCCATCGTCACTGACATTGTCATCATCGGAACTAACGTCCACGTCTGATTCATCCAATATAGATTAAATTTCATCAAAATCTTTTTCTGAAAAGTAAATGTATTATATTTTTCTGTATCAGTCTCTAAATACTATATAACATATACTCAAAGCGTCTTAAAGTAGATAAGTCAACATTTAACTTCCAAGAGCAAATTTCTTACTGTGTTTGTATTTATTGAGACCCAATGTTCTAAAATTGACATCACTACTTTCTCATCTGCCTAGCATCTAACTACAATAAAACACAAAATTTATTCTTACAGCACAATATTAGTCATATTTTAATCTATAAAAAGCATGTTTACCATTTAAAATAACTAAGTATTTAAATAAGTAAACATACCATCTACCTGGGTCAAAGAAGCGAACGTGTTGATTCTTGCGTGCCGTCATTTTCTTTTCATTACTGTGAACTATAGGAACGCATTGGAGCAAACATTAAAATTACAACAATTGTTTGAGACATCTACTGGCACAACTGTAAACGTTTTGGGCGAGTGGCGCATGCAGTGTTAGCTCAGCGAATTTTGAAATGTTTGGAGATAAATTAAACCCCAGAAGCCTCAGGAGGTTAACACTTTATTTACTTTTTGCACTCCGCTGTAATTACTTTGTTCACCTTTTTAAGATAAAGATATCAATCGTTTTTAGGTCCATGATACCTTGTGATCATCAACATAATATTAAAATGTGTCGTCTTAGTAAAGTTTAAAACTCTGAATCTATTATTAAAGATTCAGTGCCGGAAAACAGGGAATGAAACAGAGAAAGTGTGGAATCAATTTCAAGAATTTTGTGAAGAAAGAAAATACAAACACATAATTTCAAAACATGTTTTGATCGCTTATGACCATGCAGTTGCAGAGCGATTTAAAATAAAGAAATTAAAATAACAAAAAAAACAACAACAAAAAACGCATAGTACAAAATAAAAATGACGAACAGTCGTCAGCTACGCGTGGTACCAACAACATCGTCCGCTCTGCTGGCGTGCGCGTCGTTAAGTACTTATTTGCTTCTGGTGATATTATAATTTGCATATTAATTCTTATACTACTATGATGTCTTCCCGACCAAAGACCAAGCAATTATCATTGAGGCGTATGAAGAGTTAACACTGAAGGACTATGTGAGTAAACTAACAAACATTATACCAGGAAGTGATATTTGTTTTGTGTCACGTATCGCCAATAACAGGATATGTGTATTCTTAAGCTCAAAGAAACGTGCTGATTATATTACAGATGAACATAAGTCTCTCACTATTAATGATATTGAAGTAAGTGTCAGATCCTTACTTAGTAAACACATCAGAGTAATAGTATCCAATGTTTGCCCTGTGATTCCACATGAAGACATCAAAAAAGCTTTCAAGCAACTTAATGTTCAAACTTCATCCAATTTTAATTTCATAAGAGCTGGTATGACTGATCCTAATTTGTCTCACATTTTGAGTTTTAGAAGGCAGGTGTTCATAAACCCCGATGAAATTCATAAATTACCTCCATCTATGTCAATCCAACATCAAGACACATCTTATAGATTTTATTTTTCTACTGATAATATCACTTGCTTTAAAAGTAGATCTGAAGGTCATATTGCTAGTCAATGTTCAAACAAAGAGGACAATTGTAGGCCAATTATAAACAATGTTTCAGAAGACAATGATAGCACCTCAAACGAACTGCTCCTTGGATCGTCCAATAGTACAAACTTCTAACTCGCCTAATATGGATTGTGATAGCTTCCCTCCTTTCAACAAGATAAACAGCTCATCAGATTCATCACCATGCCCTAAGCCCCCATTGAACAAAGATACAAACTGTACAGACCAAATTCAGAAATTTGTTCTTTTCCTTTAACATACAAACAATTTCAATTATTACTGGAAAATGCCTTGGGCTCAGTTGACCCCATTGCCATAGTTAAAGATTATTCTAAAGACATTCCAGCTATTATATATAGGCTCAGGGAAACTTACAAGGTATTAACTGACAGAAGTCTCAAAGGTAGATTTACTAGACTTATAAAGAAGCTGCTGAAACAGTTACCTAATTCAGACTTGTCTAAGACTGAATCCAGTATGGACAGCACATACGGACAGCACGTACTTTGTACAAAACCTTTGTGAGACAGTAATCATTCATATCTTTACCAATAAATTGGAACTAAGATTATGAAAATTGTTCAATGGAACCTTAATGGATATCACTGCCGCCTAGAAAATCTACAATTATTGTGCAATAATATTAATCTGGACATAATATGTCTGCAAGAAACCAATTTTTAATTTATTAATTCAGCCAATTTTTGTCATTATTAGTGCTATTATAAAGATAGAACAAACACTGAATATGCATGTGGTGGTGTTGCCATATATGTCAAATCATCCATTCTAGCAGAGAATATCTAGAGCACCTCAGGCTTGGAGGCTGTTGTGAAAATTACCTCACCTATATGTAATTTATACATTCTTAACAGTAAAAATCTCGAATTCTCAGAACTTAGCGATATCCTTCAACAACTTCCTAAACCATCACTGATTACAGGCGATTTTAATGGTCATCATGCAGTATGGGGCTCATACAAGACTGACAAAAGGGGAATATTGCTTTCGTGGAAGATTCTAATTTGGTAATTATTCACACGGGTAAGCCCACCCATATCAATCTTAGCCATGGAAAACATGGTGTCATCGATCTGTCCATTGCTTCGACTCCTTTCTTGCACATGGAATGTACTTGAATACTGTTATGTACACAAAAAGAAAGGCACGCGTCAACGATAACAATTTATTTATCTCTTTACAATAGTGGTCCAACCGCTAACATTGCAAGACTGTCTTCTCGGCTGTCGTCCCGTCTTGCTTGCCTCCGCCACGGTCCATCTCCCGTATGCGTTCCCCTGCCACGGACCTGCTTCCGTGTGCTTTCCTCCGCCACGGTCCTGCTCCCGTGTGCGCTCCGGATCCAGACTCTCCAGGCCCGCGCCTCCACTAGGCCGGGCGTCACGCCGTCTCCCTACGGCGTAGATAAGTGGGGGGTAGGCTTACCGCCCCTTGCCTCTCGCTGCTACCGTGTGCGCTCCTTCGCCATGGTTCCGGACTGGCCTCTCGCTGCGAGGAGGCCCGCTAAATAGTCCATGGGGCTCGCGGCTCGCCGGCTGGGCCTGCCGCCGACGATGGCGGCGAGTCTCCGTCCGCCCATTCTGGCGTGACGGCCCGCGCGCTTCCCGCCATTACAAGGCTCAGTGGCGGGACTTGTGAAAGCGCGCGGGCGGTCAACAAATACCCATATGATAGCGATCATTTTCCGATTATTATCGACATCGACACCCCTATCTTCACGGGAATTGTTGAAAAGACGAGTGAAATGGCATTATAAGAGGGCCGTATAAATGTATTCGGGTCTTGGTCTATATCAGTGCTTCAGTTTTCAGTTACACTGAGTATAGCTGTGTCTCTTTCTCTCCGAAGCAAAACAAAGCACAGTGCTACCCTCATCGCCAGTCCTACACTCGGCTTGGTCGGGCTATATATTCTACCTCGTTGGTGCCCCCCCCCATAGTGGAAATATATGGGTGAGTTCCTCAGGCGCACAGATTTTTGCTCGTTCTGCGCACCACCAGTTTGCGTCACGAACCACGTGAACACAGCACGGGAATTTCGTTTGAAAAGCCAGATCAGTCGCTGGTCGCTGTGTTGCTTGCAGAGCGAGTAGTGTTGAAAAACATTTTGAAAGTGGTACAAAATGACAATTTTCAACGGTAACCAACCAAAACGAACACGAAGGTGAACAAGATGCAATATTTTAAAGAAATGTCTTGTAACGATCTGATAATTTTAGTATCCGGCTGTATTGAAAATTGCTGGTAATATTGTGACGCAAACTGGTGTGTGAAGCTCGTTGGGTGAAGCCGGCGGCGCTAGCCGAATTCGTTTACTTCGCTCCGTGAAGTCACGAAGGTTAAGCGAATTCGAGACTCGCGGGTTCTTGGTTGGGTGACCGGCCAGGAACCCCCGGGATCTAACGTCGTCGAGCCCCTGGCCGAAGGGATAAAAGGCACTGACTGACTGCGACGTGACGAGACTTGACTTGAGATTATTCTCAGTAACGGAGTATGAGTATAGTATGCTCAGTAACGGAGGATTACTCCAGAAGAAAGCGCTCAACGCCCAACAAGGGTTAAGAGACGCGTTGCATCAACAACATTGCAACGAATTTAAAAAAAAAGTCGGATACCATGCGCAAGAGCCCCCCTCTGTGTCCCCCGAACGCGCAATGTCCTCTCGCGCGCGACAGAATGTGTCCCTCGCACCTAAGAGTAAACTTCCGTGTATACTTGTTTTTTTAACGTGGCCGATGACATTATGTCATTTTCACATCACCTTTCTTATAAAATGAATCTTTATAACAGAGGTAAGCACATGTCTTAGGTCACGAGCCCCGTTGAGAAGGGCGTTCGCGAACTTATTAAAAAGATTCATTTTATAAGGTAGGAGGTGTACAAATGACCGAATGTCATCGGCCACGGTAGAAAAACCAAGTATAGACCCATAGACACCAACGTGCAATGTAAGTTGCTACTTGTTGTGCCAACTGAGAAGTGGCAATTTTTGTTTCAAACAACTGAGTAGCACGCAGATGGATGTTTTGAAGTACAAAATTGCCACAGTCTATACAAGATAACATTGACCATTGTTCCACAGAAACATAATTGGGGAATATTAAAAAATAAATCGTTATTTGTCCCAACAGTTCGTTTGAAAATTACAAGATCCACTTGTAATGAAATGCTAAATTATTTAATTCAAATTATAATGTTCTGCTTCCAGAGCGCAAAAAACGTGCTAGCAAACTAATAATTGTTAATCATGTAAATGTCCTGTGGATGCACTTTTGGCTTGCTCCAGGTCCCGGAATGCTTGCTCTCTCCCAACTTCCGCGCAGTGGCAGTGGTGAAGGGCGACGGCTTCTACGAGGTCCTCAGCTCCTTCTTCGCGTCCATGGTGGAAGGCGGATTCTACATCCACTGGAACGCCCTGCAGAGGAACCTCATGTTCGCCAACGGCGTCATCGTACACCCGGGACGAGGCTCAAACGGGCCCCGCCCTTTGGCCCTGGGGCAGCTGCTGGCGCCCTTTCTTCTTCTAGGGATGGGGCTGGCGCTGGCGGGTGCCCTATTGGTGGTGCAGGTGGCGCAGTGGCGCTCGCGTGCCGCTGCCATCTGGCGGGCCAAAGCCAAACTACGCGGCGTCCACCTGTGGAGGATCTCGGATCATCGCATTCTCAGGAAATAAATCATCGCGATGCACAACAGTCAAAGGGGCTGACAGATCACACTACAAATCTCCTGCAATTTCGTTTCAGCCGTGTTATTGTGGCGTCAACGGGTGTAATCAGTACACAGACGAGAGTGGGTTGTAATAACAGCAGGTTTATTCACAATTTAGACCGTAGTCACAAATAACCAATGCACTATATACAATTAACTAAATAGACCCCACAGCTAGGAGAGATATTTACAACGGCTACCACACCGCAACATACTATCAAATGTTTCGCCGTGCGTAGGACCGCCTGCCCTGAGACCGACTACATGTCTCGCTAGTCACGACAATAACTGCCGGCTTCTTGCGCCGCGTGCACGTTCGCACCTCTCACGGACGACCTACGCTGCTGCTGCCAGGATACAAGAAGAAGGAGCTATTGTTCTCACGGCCCTTAAATAGCCCTTGCGACGCTGCCCGCCGCCTCCATTGCCTCCGCCCTAACGCCCGCACACCCTGTCGGAAAAGCCCCGTGCGTCATAGCTTCTGCCTTTGTCTACGCACCCGGTGCACACCTCGCGCCAGGAGCCCACGCTGTTTTAGCGACACGACGCTACATTATTAATCTACTTCAGCTTTCTCATCGTATACCGGACTAATCGAATACGCTGAATCACATAATATTTGGTACGGTAAATGAAGAAAAGACTATGGCGAGGAAAAACAGGTTTAAAATAACATGAACATTTACTTGTTGAAATCGGATTGTTTTGGCTTGAATAATGTTTTGTGAAATTAATTATTTATGGAGAAGATAGGTTTTTCTGTGTTCGTACAATAATGAAAATTTCTACTTGCTACTACACGTGCGTGAAATACGTCTTTTCTTAAAACATCTGAATAAACTTTTCGTCACCATGCGTAAAAGTTTCTTTTCACGGTGACGTCACTGGGCAAAAACATTTTTTTTCTACTCCCATTGTATAATTCTGTCATTTGATGGCTGAAACCAGTTGCATAATGATACTCATTATGATACAGATTCTTGAGCAAACACAAAGAAGTTTACAAAGCATGTATTGACAATTAATTAATCATTGAGAATCGTTCTAGTAAAATGAGTTTCGTTCGATTGTGTTCATTAAAATATAATTTGATATTATATTACGCTTGTCAGTTTTAATTTCTTTTAATATTAGTAATTTTTTCGTGGAATATTGTTTAAAATAAATTGATCGTAATATCAGTTTGATCCCATTTGACACGCGCAGTACTCTCTCGCAGGCGGACTGGTAACCATAGCCACCTGCATCAGCATGCGAGAGTAGGATTAGGGAGCTGTCCGCTGGGTGGCCTCGGCTGAATTCTGCATGTCAACCGCCACAAAACGATTTAATGTAAACGTTTAACTTACAAAAGTATAAAGTCGGCCCGGTGGCCGAGATCGCTAGGGCAGTAGTTTCGTAGTGATCTCGGACCGAAGGGTCGCGGGTTCCAGTCCCGCCTCGGGCATGGTTGTATTTGTGTTCGTCCTTTCCCTCCCTTATCATTACCATATCGTTTCATCCTCATAGTTACCATACCGCTAACAGCAATAGTGGTCGCTAATGACCTTGATGTTGACGCGACCTTAAACAACCAATTTTTTAAAAAAGTCGTATAAAAAGTAGCGTATGAAATTTGATGTAATGGATATTAATACACTCGTGTGCAGTGTACGATACTCGCATCATTACATCATCGTTTTTATTTATTTATTTTATTTATTTTACGTCAAAAAACAGTTAAAAACTGCGTATGACGTGCTATGGGGAAAAGTGAATTGTGTGCACATTTTCAAAATTCTGTGATCCCTACACTAAGTCATATACTACTTAAATTTTGAATTTTTGAAAGGGAGAAAAAAAAGAAAGAAAAAAAACCTCCCATGTAATAAAATCTATTTTCAAGGATAAACAAGTAATAAATTTTGAAGTTTGAAAGGGAGAAAAAAACAAAAAAAAACTCCCATGTAAAAAAATATATTTTCAAGGGTTAATAAGCAATAAATTTTGAATTTTGAAAGGGAGAAAAAAAAACAACAAAAAAACTCCCATGTAATAAAATCTATTTTCAAAGATAAATAAGCAATAAATTTTGGCTCTTATTACTTCCTGCCGCGACAACATGGAAACGATAATTTGAATAATTGTATTTCCCACTGAATTCTAGAAGACGTGCACAGAAAATGAAGTTACATTTATGTCCAGAAGCAAAACAAGGGGCCATCTCAGCATTTGCTCAATGGATCAGGGAAACTGGACGAAAAACCTGATCGAGATGGGGGTCATTGACCCGGAAGCTGTAGTACAATAGTTGTTACAGGTTCTTTATACTCATTTATACAGTCCAAATGGTAAATAATGCATTATGTATCATTGTTAAAAATAATGTTACTTTTCTTGTGATGCTCAGTATAGTCTCTAATTGTATAGAAGCAGTTATGCAGCAGAAACGATTTCACTTGTGATTTAAACTTTTCTATTGAATTTAATCGTTTAATGTCATCTGGCAAAGTGTTGTAAAATAATGTACATGTATTGTATGTGAATTTTTTGTAATGAGCTGTTGATACTGTCACCTGATGAATATGATTTCTACGTCGAGTGTTATAGTAATAGACTTCGGCATTTTCTGAAAAAATATTCCCGCCCTTGAGCAAGTCATTTTTTACAAAAACCACTGATTCGTAAATAAAAAGACACGGTAATGGTAGAATTCCTAGATTAATGAAGAGATGCTTACATGAATCACGTGGGTGGGATTTGGTTATTATTCGTACAATTCGTTTTTGTAACCTAAAAGTCTGGGAGCTATAAGATGTATTTCCCCAGAATAGTATGCCATATCTCCGGCGGGAATGAACATTCACGAAGTATACACAACGAGCAGTATGAAGGCTGACTGAATTTGCAAGAATTCTGAACGCGTAGCATAATGAACTTAATTTTGTGTTCAATTCATTTAAATGGACGTTCCATTTAAGGTTTGACTGAATTGAGAGACCTAAAAATTTTGTTGCCTTAACATCAGTCAATGGTACACCGTTCATTTTCAATGGAGCACAGAATTGTTTATTTGAATGGAAAACTGCATTAAAACCGTTTTCTTTTCGTTTACTATTAATTTGTTATTTCGGAACCAATTTGAAACATCTGATATTGTACTATTTACGGTTTCTTTATTGCAAAGGATGTTCGTATCATCCGCAAAGAGAACCGTTCTTCCGTTTCGAATCGTCGAGGGCATATCGTTTACGTAAAGTAGGAACAGCATAGGGCCTAAAATCGATCCTTGAGGAACTCCACATGCAATGGGCAAAGAGTCGGAAAGGTGCGTACGTTTCATAACGTACTATAACGCACAGTAGGTAGGTTTTAAGAGAAATAAGAAAACAGAGCACAACTTCACGGCAAAACAGCGATAATCATGGCAAAACGTGTAATTAATAAAAACAACCATTGATATTACTAATTAATTACTTAATTTGCTATGAAATATCCTAGATTGCGAATTTTCAGAAACGATCCAACGGCATTTACCCAAATACTCTTATGTTTTATTCTTTTCAATTTTTTATATTGTTAGAGCCATATGCTTTGAATTCACAACGCCATTTCGATGTATCCTCCTAACGTTTTGAAAACCATAGATAAATATTTTTTGAAATATGTCTCACATTGTTACTATTTACATTACGGTCATTTAATCTGAAATATAGGGAGTTGTCTTTTAGTATGAATTCGATTCCGTATAAAGCTTCAATTTTGACAACTGGCGGGTTTTCTTAATGCAAAGAGCAATTAGTACTCATAGTCATCGTATAAACCATACATTCTTTTCACGTTTCGGAATCTTCTTAACTCCATCTTCAGGCTACATCGATGGCACACAAGAAAAGTGACACAAATCAAATACATCATTTTTTATGAGAGCCATTAGAAGACTTGTCATTCTTTTCAGAGTTTCATTGACTCTTACTCAAAGCTGATTATTACTACGATCTAGAAAAACACTTATTATCCCTATATAGTATTTGTGTAACTAACGAGTGTGCAGATGTGCGTGCGTTCGATTTCCGTTCACGGCTAGACCACTTCCCGTGCACCAATCCAGACATATGAGATGGCAGTCGACGCGTATCAGTCTCCTGATGAGGGAATGATAATTAGTTTTCGGATCCGATCGGAAAATTCAAAGAAATTTCCAAAAACGTGTTTTTGCGTGTTTTGGTGCTGTTGGTTAATTAGTAGTTTTTATCAGTTTTCCTTAAATATTTCGAAAACTGCTGTTTAGCGCAAAAGTTGCCATATATAAAAATAATTATATTAAACAGCAAAAAAATGGTCTGGTGTTTTGCCTTGCTAACGTGAACGGTTTCAGAGTTACGAAGGATGTAAATGTAAAACTTTTCATGTTTTCTAGATTTTTGAAAAATATGACATTATCACTAAAGAAACAATTTTTAATGTTGTGTTTTGTAAAAGCACATTGTGAGTTTAGTGGCCGGTGGTGTGTTAGTGATTATGGGGGCAGATTTTAATTGAATATCATATTTTTTTCTTTTCACTTTAGAACAATGCCGTTTAGAATAGAAATTCATTTTATGTTATGACAAAAAGGAAATGACCCATTTTTATAGGGCATTCTTTTTCATTTTTTGTCGATTTCGACTAATAAGTAATTTTTATCTTTTCTCGCTCTTTTTAATGCCTTTTATTACTGATTTCATCGATTTTAATGTCATTTTTAATGGTACTTCCTCAAAAAATATTTACGAGATGCAACAAATGTTCTTCAGAGAATTACTTAGTAGCCTATTCGATTTGTTCGCTTAGAAATTGTTTTGACAGTCGTTGTGAGTATATAATTCTTGTGACGTATATTAGCGCCATTGCCGGTTCGGCCGATTACGGGATAACTAAAGACAGATTTCGTGGTAAAAAACAGTCCAAACCAAAAGTTTGCAAGCTGCGTTCACTCGAACGAATGGAAGATGCCTCGATTATAACATATATCATTATATCAGTAACGTATAATTTATTAGTATCATTATATCAGTATCGATTATATCAGTAACGTCTTCAACAGCTTAAGTTGTTCAACCGAACTGGTTTTGATAAGATTTTTTACGTCATTTTTCTTTGGTTTTAGGGAATTTTTAAAGCATTTTATTGATCATTTTTGGCGATGTTTTAGGTCATAAAAATCTACCACCTAGTGATTAGTTCTTGAGAATTGTTTACTTATATGCTTTTAATATGAGTTCTTGAGTATGATTTATATATTACATTAAATTAATAAATTAATTTAAATATATTAAATTAATAGATAAATATATTAAATTAATGAGTTTATTTTTGTGATTTTTACGTGTGTAGATAGATGTAATTGATATTTAATGTATGTTTTTTAGATAGTGGTATATGCAATATTTTATTATTGTGCAATGTATTACTAAAATATCATGGTCAGTTTCACGTAAAGAATGTATTTTGAATGAACATGACATTATATACTCATAACATGTGAGTGATTTGATATGAGATGTTTGTCGTTGTGATCTATATGTTTTATTTATTGTTTACTGTTTGTTTATATGTAGCCTGAAGATTGAATAAAGAAGACTCAGAAACATTGTGAAAAGAAAGTATGGTTTATATGATGACTAACTATGTCTACTAATAGTTTATTGAATGAATAAAAGCCTCTGTTGTGTATAAAAATTTTATGAAATTATAGGAAATATATATGAAATTTATGGCTTTAGAGGAATACTGATGAAGTTTCTCTAAGACTCAATACATTTTCTGTAAAAATTAGCTCAAAATTGCATATTTTTTAAAATCTTAAACTACATTTTTTCAAAAACATCTCCAAATGCTTAAAAAAGTCGTATATCGTTTAAGATTTTACTCTTCTACAGTATTCCATAAAACATATTCCAATTATGTTATTAGCCTTTCAATGATCACTCTCGAAATCGTAGCGCAAGTAGTCTCGTGGATTACAATAGTAGTCCATTGAGAAATATTATTGACATTCTTTTTATGACAGAATTAGTTTTTAAATTAATATCTAGACAGGCATGAGTGACTAAATCAGTGATCTGTTGCAAAATTTGTATTATTTATTGACATTGATAAATTACAAATGCAACGTAATGCTACACGAAATTACATTTATTCTGCTTTGAAAGAAATGTACTCAAGAATATGCCTGTTGATGTGTGTTATTGAATTGTCTCATGTCTTTTCAATGCCTTTGAAATTCTTTGGCACACTTGATTCATTTTGCCTACCGTAAATAAATAAATCAGATTTTCAAAACTGTTGAAAAAGTTTTTTACTAGACTCTGTATATGTTTCAGTGTCCATATTGAAATGTACGTATTACTAAATATTAAATGTAAATCGTGACCAATTTCCGAATTTATAAATAATTTGGGCGCCGGGAAAAGGTTACACTTGAATTCCTGATTATCTATTACTGTCTTCGGATATATTACAAATAAATGTTACTCCCCCTAGTTCGGGTTCTTATGAAATAATTGTTGCTAGTTACTCCGCAACAAATTACTCAATCTGCCATCCATACGGAGTGGAGAGGAATCTGAAAATAATTCTAAAATGTCTACTTTAGGATTGCACGTAATGACAAATTAGAATCAGCTTTCTTTCAAACTATGAAATATAATTTATTATGCAAGCCCAAAGTTATCAACTATCATCCACGATGATCAGCGACCAAGTCGAAACTTCCTCCAACCACTTCACAAACACTACCTATACTTTTTATCTTGCGCCTCAGATGAGCACTTATTTCAAACTTATTACATTCCCAGGTCAGAATAATATGGCAATTCACAATTCACTGGTAAAAATTCTAAGTCAAATCTTGTAACTCCACCGCGAAAATATTCTAAGTTCACTCATGAAAATATTACAAGTCCGAGTTTGCAATGGTACAACACGTAAATTTTACAAGTTCCCGTTGCACACCTATTGCGGAAATATTCTAACTTCAAGTAAAATGTTCACTCTCACGAAATATCACAAGCCCCGATTTGATAATTAACCTCAAGAAAAAATGTGCAACCGATCCACTCACCTCCACGACATGAGTCGGAATGCTCTAATTCCCCATCTGGTCCACCCTTCAAAGCTCGCTCTTTCTATTGTTTTTCTCGCGTTGCTACGGTGTCTCCTGCACCTACTTCCAAACGAACTCGTTGTTTCGCGTTGCTACGGTGTCATCTGCGTATCTGCACCATAGAAACCCACGTCTCAGCACGAACTCGCGTTGCTACGGTGTCATCTGCGTATCTGCACCATAGAAACCCATGTCTTTTTAAATATCTACATTTTGACATTTATTTGCCTAAATAAAATGTCCGTCATTTTTGGTATGTCACATTATCAGATTAGTAGGGGAACTGTCGTGCCTAAGACAAATTTGGGTTTGTAATTTTCCCTACACTGATATTGCGATCATTTAACTGAACGATTTTGTAGTATGAGCTGGGTTCGTGATTTTATGAGAGTTTAAAAGATTTTACGGGTGAAAACTAAAAATTTCTGTATATCTCCTTTATCAATTTTGTAATAAATACTATTTCTTTACGAAAATTGAAGTAGACTTACACTTCCTAGCATAGACTATAGTAGTTAATTGAAGATGTATACTGATGGGTCATGTTCATTCATGATTGCACATTGTTGTACAGTGCATTGATATTCCTAAGGGCGTCCCTAGGTACATAAGTGCAGTAATAAAAAAATGAACTCAATTGGTTTCAGGATGTTATCTGACCATGTCACGAAGCAAAGGAAGCAACACAAAACAAAGGCCTCACCAGCAGAAACCATTAATAGTGCATTTTTGACTGTTGTTAAATATCGTATGCCAGTTCCTTGTTCATCAATAGTTAATTTAACGAAAAGGACGAATCTGAAAACTATATTGTGCAATCCTTAAAAAATTAACATATCCCCTTATTCAAAATGGATAAAGATTACGCAACTTATAAAGTTAACATGAATGAAAAGCTAAGCTCCTTGACACATCTCCGTTCGGTTGTTCTGAAAGGCAGAAAACATTTATTGCCTTTTTGGCTTGTTTCCTTTAAAAGCTATAATTTAGGTTGAAATACTTTCTATTTAAGAAATACTTTGTTGATATATCCTATAAAGTTGATATGGAAGACAGAAGTTCAACTCCAGGACCAATCTGTACTTGGTTGTAATTACGGCAAACAAAAATTAATTTTTCCTCTACACACTACTAATCTGGGTTAAATATCCTTCTGTTAAAAAAATGTCATTGTCATATTCTCTCCATGAAAAAATAATATACATTTATTCAGTTGTAGTTTTTTTCACTTTCCCTACATACCTGATAGGTACTAACAGACTGACAATCATACTTTTGTTATTTTGACTTAATTTCACAAACATGTGCATCTTGGGTTTATACTAATGATTCTGTGGTATAAAATTAATTGGTTGTTTTTGTTGTTGTTTTTTGCCCATACCTCATTATTCTGTTTATGTTCTTTACCTTTGTCCTCACAATATAAGTTTTTTGACCAACTTCCATTTAAATAATCAAGTGTAATATTTTATTGTTTTTAGAGAGTAATTTTAGGTTATTTCAATAGAATTATTATTGTAATTACTGTGTTTACTTCAATTGTATTCAATATTATTAAGTTACACAATAATTTAAAATTCATATTAATATAATTTATTGTCTTTTATGTACTTGTGAATTGTTTTATGGAGAAGAAAAAATGTAATAAATTTATAAATAATGATCAATTTATGGTGATATTCCTGTAATTAATGTTTAAATGATTTTTGTAATTTTGATTGTATGGTCAAATCTGGTTCCTTGGTCTGTTGTCACAATACAAGGAAAAAATAAAATATAATTAATATTACATAGAATAAGGTTATGGCAATTAATAAATATTTGGTTGTAATTAATAGATCTATTTCATGTATATAAAAAACCCACAAATAACCGAGATATTATTTATTCACATTACAATAGACTATAGACTCGGACCGGAAGCTAGTGTCTACCTCACCCAGGCACAACTTATATAATTCTCGGCTCACCGCACATCACTCTACTAGTATATTCATCATGGTGTGTGTTGGTGTGGTGAGGATTATGTGTCTCTCACTCCTCGAGAGGTGCCTGAGATGGAGGATCATTCAGCACATGTATTAATTATGTTTTCATGTTTTGGTTGCAAAATATGTAACGTTTTTTGTACAATTGTAAATGCAGACAGGATTGTTGTTATATGACACGTGGTTTTTTGGTAGAATTATAGAAAATGTGTGTTGTTTTCTTTCCTCATTTTATTTAGCCCTGAGGATGGAAATGAATTTTCCAAAACGTCGGCAAACAACTAACTTATAGTTCGTTTTTACTTATGACCAAGCCCCGTTAACCTGCCTTCCAATATTTTATCAATTGGTCGTTAAGAATTCTTGAAAAATTCAAACACATCTCCACAATTTCAGGAATACATTTAATGACGTCATATTGCTTCTGAAAAATATCTATTTTAGTGGGACTTGCATTGTGTTTGTTTGCAAGAACTATTTGACAATGGAAAGTACTGAACATATTGCGGAAAATATTTGAGGAAGTTGACAGTGATGGAAACGTTACCTCCCACGAAAAGTAAAGACAGGTATGATAGAGAATACAATATGTATTTTAATATACCAAAGAACTGAAAATCAAGGAACAATTACTCGAAAGGGACGTGTTTGATCAGGCCAAGCCACTTACAGTCGCTATTGGAAATACAGGTAATATAGAAAACAAAGAGAAACAAAATATGAACGAGACTGAGGGACCCCGGTATATAGACCACGAGAAAGGTCCCTCGAATTTTAGGTTTGGAACAAGTAACACCGTAGTTCGATATAGATAGGACGGGATATTATAACCACAAAAAAGTAGTACAAAGGTATATTATATTGGATATCACGAAGAAAGAAAAATCGCGGCGGCACGTCGCAAGAACATCTGAGAAGATTAAGAGCGCGCAAAGAAATAAAAGTAAGACAAAATGTATCATTAACATCCAATGTCAGATCTGAAAATAAAAAAAAAGGCCAATGTAAATAAATTTTTCTTTGACTGACTAAGTAACCAAGAGTAATTTATTGATTGTTACGTACAATAGTAGAATAAATTTTTTATCGTTTTTTTATGAAATAAGGCTGATTATTAGATCAAGTTTTGCGTGTAATCCCAACCCAATTGACACGTAAAATCTTTTATCCGCTTCGTACGGACGGACTGTCAACGTGAAACCGCGTAAACGTAGGCAAAATCGAACCCAGAAAAGTAAAATTTGTTTAGAATATCTTTACGTCATCATGAATGGGCATGAGCTAAGCTAGGCAGGTATAATGAGAATAAATTAGTGATAGAAAGATTAAATTAGTATGAGTTCGATACTGAATTATCTCAGTGTAAATACTGGGAAGTAAAAAAAAAACTAGTCATTTCTGAGACAGTTTTGCTTCAGCGTATTTTCTAGAACGGGTAAACACAACTGTCGTTTACATTTTTTACATTTGTAATCATAAGACCAAGTGTTTTACATGTAAAACGTTTAAGTTATTAACGTTAAATATTTTAGCTTGTTCCATTAGTCAGCTAGCTTAATGTTTCCTTTGTCAATTTAGTTTTATTCATTCGTTGTGTAGATTCGTTGTGTTCATTAGTTGTTGTAGATTCGTAATACATTATTATCATGTTTCATGGTCGACTGGAAATACCTTGGCTATGTCTGTGTTATAGTTTCTTAATTAAGAGCTCGAGTTTGCTCCTTTTCTAAATTCTGATTGGTAGGTGTGGAGTTTTAATAGCACGCGTGCTATTAACATAGAGATAATCAAAGATTTTTCATGGAATTAATGAGTAAATTTAGTTTACCAAACCAAAAAAATATTAAAAATATCCCGATGTATCACCGTTTCCCCTATTTTGCATAGATATTTAAACGTCCTGAACTCCCACAATTTAAGCAGCTCAGTTGAGTATTTTTTGGTACATGTATTGTTACAATCTATCTACGTATTGTCAGTTTTGTAAATGTCAATTGTGCCTTCTCAACGACTTTGATATGATAGCGGGATTCCAAGGAAAGCTTTGATTTCTACTCCATCGGTAAAATTAACATTTCCGCTAATAACGAATTTGGGTCTTCTCTATGTCGCTTTAGTAGACAGCATGATCAGTTAACCTCATTCTGAAACAATGCAGAATACTTTCTCTTCGAATTTATTGCATAAACTTTATTCACACGAGTGCGTATCGTCACCGTAAGTATTCATTTATTCCAATTACTGCCTTACATGTCTACAAAATATATATTTGTGTTATCAGGAATTTCATACTCTTCAGTATTTACCTTTGGTGTTCATTCACTATCACAGATTCTAGAAATTGGTTAAAACTGTAATAACCCCTGTTATCACAGTTTCGGGAATATCAATAAATTCTTCTTTAAACCACTGCCATATTACATTTTCAATTTTACTGATTGCTCAATACCATCCCTGCCAAGTAACAGAACCGTCAGCTCACACACAACGCACGAAACCCACAGAGATCGAATTCCTCGGTCAGAAACTATAGCGCGAGTGGTCGCATGGGCTACCATTGTAGTTCAACCTACACCCGCAGTTCATCACAATCTCAGGAGCAAATCACTTACGGTCCAATTAAAATAAGAATGTAGTTGACATTTCGTGGTCACGTGATGACCCCAGCGCCGTAAACTAGGGAACAGCGAATCAGAACGTTTGACATTTGCACATTACTGTCATCCAAAATTAGGGAACAAAGGTTATTAGCAAACTTGTAACGTGTTTCCCAACATTCCTTTCTCTTGTTTTCCTAGTTAAGTGTTCAGAGCACGTCGTAGAGCGCGCAAAGCCACCTCCACCACACACAACTGACAATTACATTGTAATTTTATTCGTTATATGTCTTATTTTGCAATAAATCATGAGATGGGCATATCTACAAAGGATACTGAAAAATGAACACCTACATTTTTCAATTCCCGCTGTAAAAGCGAATCAATAAAACTGGAATACAATAGTAATTCAGGCGACCGCATTGGTGTTAGGGGACCGAAAAATTTAGAAAACATAGAAAAATATCCATAAACACCGATATGTAGTAGCTGGGAAGAGAGTGGGGTAACATCAAAAAGCAAGGCAAGGACGTAGAGGAAAAGGACGCAAGGGGATAGAAAAATAACTAGTATGAAAATATCCGTAACATTCTTTAGAATCTAGTTTATTTTGCAATGTGTATCTTTGAAAAATATTATACATTGGAAAAAGTTTGTTATTTACAAGCATTTTCCCCTAAATTTGGTAACAAAAAGTTCTGATCAGTATGAGAAACAACGAAAACGTTCAGAGGCATTGCTTGCGTGATGAACGAATAGCACGCACGAGATCTCGTTTTTTTTCTAAAATCGATAGTGCGACCTCCCTCTATTGTCACTTCGACTTGATGTTCCTGAAACACCTACCCGGTTTTCGAGAGGCCAGCATTAACTGTTTTTTGTAGCGGCTTCTTGACAATACACAGTGGTTTTCCTCGACTATTCTACTCATGAAATTCAGAGCAATGGTGTTTAACTACACATACAATTTTCCCCAATTACAGCGGCGTTTCTCAAAAACTTTATCGTTTTAAATTTCTCGTATACATACATATATACGCGAGTAATATACGTAGTAGAGAGAAAGTTATGTAATGCTGCGAAAAATCGATTTCGAGATTTCAACGATTTTTTTTTTTTTTTTTTTTTTTTTTTTTTGCAAAACGTCCGTCCGTCAGTCTGTGAATACTACTAGCACCTAAACCATGCCTTTGATCTTTTTCAAATTGAAGAAACCACTGTCTATCTGGCTCTAGTTGAAGCTTTGAGATTTTGAAAAACATTATTTAAGATTTGGGGGTACTTTAAATGAAGTCCACGGACATTTTCAAAATTTTCTCAAAAACGGCTCCAAATTTTTTCTTTAAATTTCTTGTAAGAACAGAGTAAAAAACACTTATAAAAGTGGCGTAGGTCCGATTTCCACGGTTAACTCTGAATTTCGAAAATTGCAAAAGTTTTTATTTTTTTCCGGCGTCTTCCGTTAATTACTACGATGTCCGAAACAGGATGTTCACCATAATTTTTCTTGGGGTGACAATAGATGGTAGCTGGGATAAGGGTCGGGAAAAACCAAAAAGCTAACCCTGACCAAAGGATTTAGAAAATAAACTAGTACGAGAAAGTCTACACCATTATGTAGTACCACATATTGTTTACAAATAATACCCAATTCCGACGTCATGGAGGCTGGATATTCAAAGAAACCTACTTGCCAAGAACGATAAGCCCGATTTTCATTAAAATGAGTGGGGATTTAATTTTTATTACGAGAGAGAAGAGTCATAGGTGCCCATGTGGTGAGAGTCGCGAAAATTAAATGACACTCTTTAAATAGTAGTTTGACTCATAGCTTGCTTTCTTTAACAAGAGCAGAAACGAAAAGACCAAATAAACAAAATACTTGCATGAATAGAACTCAGGAAGTCTGGTTAGAACCGGTTAGATTCTCGGGAACGTCAAATCCCGTGGCATTTTCTGACGAACATGCCCCCTGGGGGGAACTATAATCGATATAAAATTTCTTTGGTAAAATACATAGTTTTTGTACAGATCTTGTGGTCGAGTCTGATGAGGTTTTGACCTGCATTGTTCGAGCATGGTCTGCACCCTCCGGGAGACACTGAGAAATTAACTCCTCCAACTTTCCACAGCGGGGCGCAGAATCTTCAGTTGAAATGATTAGATCACCTTTTTTCGAATCTGGAGAAACAGATTTCCATTTTGAATAAGCTTATAGTGAAGTAAGATATTTAGTGAAAAAGTCCAGAATTTCCAAATAATGTTCAATTGTCTTTTCGCTGTGTGGTAATGACGTGGGGTCGCCAACTCTTGCTTTGATTCTTGATCAAAGGCCAGTGGGTTGAGAGCGTGTCCATAAATTAAGTAATTTGGCGTTATTATGAAAGCTTCGGTATCCTTCTCAGAACAAACGGCCAAAGTCCATAAGTTTAAAATACGTCTTACCTGTGTTAACAAAGTATGAAATTCAGAAAGCGAAGTGCAATTTTGCCCAAGAGAGCGTTTTAATTGAAATTTCAAGGATCCTACGGCTGCCTCAGCCAGTCCATTTCGAAATGGTGAACGAGGAGCGCCAAACGGCCATTCTACTCTGTTAACAGTGCAAGCTTCAGTAGAACTGTTTGGGAGAGCAATAGAATGATGGATGGGTTGCTCGCAAAGCATGGCTACCCACTTCCGAGCTTGGCACTAGGAAAAGCGCTGAAAAACAATTATTCGAGAACTATTAGTTTATTTCGGCATAATAAATATTAATGATGGAAGGAACTTATCAATTTTACCTTGCTGTCAATGTTTCCTCAGACGAACAGAAGATTGTTTTCTATTACAATTCATGCGACATGCCATTTCAGCTTGGTTTTGCCACTTACACGAACTAAACACCCACTGCTACCACTAGCCAAAAATAATTTCTTTCATGCCGCCCAGATGTGAATTACCACGCCTTTTTACTGACGAAGCGATCTTTTGTGTATACACACGATCATAAAGCCGTAATATTTCTTCGAAATCTCTACAATGAGAATGCTTATCCGCGCTAAAACCTCTCAGCTGATGTTGCAATACCAACTCTACATAATTAAATTAATAATCGGTAGCATATATACGTGCATCTTAACGGTGTTTTATTTGCGCGAGGCGAGTCGAGTAACCGCGAAACTGTCTTCTGCCACTACCCTTTTAAATAACGCTCTTCCATCGCGCTTTTATTTGGAGGACTTTTAACTTTGAAATGTTGATACTTCACAGGGTCTCCGGTACCTGGCGCTGCCTACCGGGCTTCTGCAAAAACATTTCAACTCTTCAGCTGTTTTTGTTCTTCCAAAGTGTTTCCCGCGAAAGATGTTTTTGTCTTTCCCTCTGGAAGCAAGCGCGCCGTTTTTGGAGAAAAAATATTAGTAGTCCGGTTCGGGACGTTTAAAAATGCATGCTCCTTGCTGCTAAATAGCGACAAGGAATATATAATGATAGATATCAATAATGTCAATATCAATATATAATGATAGATTTCAAAGTGCGGCGCCAAATTTGAATCAATTTTGGCCGCCGATTTGCTAACATACTCCATGTACCGCAAGAAAATTGTTGAGAATTGAGTGCTCCTCATGAGTGTTGAAAATTTTTGATAGTTCGGACAACTGAATTTTTTGCTTCCACAAACGTTCTGGCATTATCACTATAAATGATTCTGGGGTAGCCCCTTCGAGACCCGCATCTTTTTAAAGCAGCTATGAATTCGTTAGTGGTTAAATTTTTCACTATGTCAAAATAAACAGCTTTTGTGGCATGACACACGAATACAACAATCCATGATTTACTACGTGTCCTGCACCTACCAATGGCTGGCTTAGTCAGAAATGGTCCGCAGTAATCCACTGAGGTAAAGTCCCATGGTTTTGAATGCGTAATTCTAGAAGCAGGAAATGCAATCATTATTTGGGAGGCTGGTTTTCCTTGCCATCTAATGCAAGGTAAGCAATGACGAATTACACTATTCACTAGTCTTCGAATTTAAGGAATCCAAAATCTTTATCTAGCAACCGACACTATTAACTGACATCCAGCATGTAAATTAAATGTATCACAGTAATGAGATTTGTCGTGAAAGCATGTTCTCGAGGGAGAATGATTTGACGGTTCGCTTCATGGGGCCATAGAGAATGTCTCAAATTTCCACTCACTCGAATGATATCACCCTTGTCTAGAAAAGGATGAAGATTCAAAAGGTTTGAATTTTTGGCAATCTCTTTTTTATTGGACACTGCGCCATATTCAGCAGAAATTTGTCTTTCTGAATTTATTTATTTATTTATTTATTTTACGTCAAAAAACAGTTAAAACTGCGTATGACGTGCTATGGGGAAAAGTGAATTGTCTGCACATTTTCAAAATTCTGTGATCCCTACACTAAGTCATATACTACTTAAATTTTGAAAAGAGAAAAAAAAGAAAAAAAAAGGAAAAAAACCTCCCATGTGATAAAATCTGTTTTCAAGGATAAATAAGCAATAAATTTTGGCTCTTATCCATGTTGTCCTTCGGAATAATACTTCCTGCCGCGACAACATGGAAACGATCATTTGAATAATTGTATTTCCCACTGAATTCTAGAAGACGTGCACAGAAAATGAAGTTACATTTATGTCAAGAGGCAAAACAAGGGGCCATCTCAGCATTTGCTCAATGGAAACTGGACGAAAAACCTGATCGAGATGAGGGTCATTGACCCGGACGCTGTAGTACAATAGTTGTTACAGGTTGTTTATAAACATTTATACAGTCCAAATGGTAAATAATGCATTATGTATCATTGTTAAAATTAATGTTACTTTTCTTGTGAAGCTCAGTATAGTCTCTAATTGTATAGAAACAGTTATGTAGCAGAAAGGATTTCACTTGGGATTTAAACTTTTCTATCGAATTTAATTGTTTAATGTCATCTGGCAAAGTGTTGTACAATAATGTACATGTATTGTATGTGAATTTTTGTAATGAGCTGTTGATACTGTTACCTGATGAATATGATTTCTACGCCGAGTGTTATAGTAATAGACATCGGCATTTTCTGAAAATATATTCCCGCCCTTAAGCAAGTCATTTTTGACAAAAACCACTGATTCGTAAATAAACAGACACGATAATGGTAAAATTCCTAGATTAATGAAGAGAGGCTTACATGAATCACGTGGGTGGGATTTGGTTATTATTCGTACAATTCGTTTTTGTAATCTAAAAGTCTGGGAGCTATAAGATGTATTTCCCCAGAATATTATGCCATATCTCAGGCGGGAATGAACATTCGCGAAATATGCACAACGAGCAGTATGAAGGCTGACAGAATTTGAAAGAATTCTGAACGCGTAGCATAATGAACTTAATTTTGTGTTCAATTCATTTAAATGGACGTTCCATTTAAGGTTTAACTGAATTGAGAGACCTAAAAATTTTGTTGCCTTAACATCAGTCAATGATACACCGTTCATTTTCAATGGAGCACAGAATTGTTTATTTGAAATGGAAAACTGCATTAAAACCATTTTCTTTTCGTTTACTATTAATTTGTTATTTCGGAACCAATTTGAAACATCTGATATTGTACTATTTACTGTTTCTTTATTGCAAAGGATGTTCGTATCATCCGCAAAGAGAACCGTTCTTCCGTTTCGAATCATCGAGGGCATATCATTTACGTAAAGTAGGAACAGAATAGGGCCTAAAATCGATCCTTGAGGAACTCCACGTGCAATGGGCAAAGAGTCGGAAAGGTGCGTACGTAATGTCCCATTATTCCAGTAAGGTTATTCAACTCTCTGAGATCGTTGTTTAAGGTACAAACATAACCAATCTAGAGCAATACCACGGATTCCATATAAAGGTAATTTTGAAAGTAAAATGTCATTATCAATGACGTCAAAAGCTTTTGAGAGATCTAAAAATTATCCAATAGGTGTCTCGTTTTGATCCAATGATGAGGCGACATCTTTAAGAAAAAAAATGTAGCTGTTTCCGTTGATTTTGATTTTCTAAATCCATGTTGGCAATCTGAAAGCGTGTCGTGTTTACTGAGAAAGGTTTCCATTCATACGTAAAAAAGACTGTCTAATATTTTTGAAAAAACTGATAGAAGAGAAATGGGCCGATAATTTTGAATTCCATTTTTGTTGCCTTTTTTGAAGAGCGGCTTAATTTTAGCTGATTTGAAAATATCTGGAAACGTTCCGGTGCATAACAATGAATTAAATATGTGAGTTAACGGGTGTATAATGGCATACGCACAGGTCTTTAACAAAGAATCCGGGAATTCATCTAAACCGGACGAATATTTATTTTTTAGTTTACCGATTATTTTGAGAATTTCATAGGAAGAAGTTTCGGAAACGAACATCGTGGCCAAAATTTTGGGCGAACTGTCTGTTTTTGAATTTTGTGCCTGAAGACCCTTAGTGAGATCGGCAGCAATTCTCGAAAAGTACTAGTTAAAGAGACTAGCCACTGTTGCCGGATCGTTCACATTTATATCGTTATATTTTAAAACAACATTCTCTAAGGGGGTTTCTAGTTGATTTGGTAGTATTTTTTATTATATTCCACATTGCTTTTGTTTTGTTATTTGAGTTCAAAATATCCTGATCGTGTTTCATGATTTTAGCCTGCCTTATGACTTTTCGTAACAATGTTTTGTATTTTTTGAAGTAGATAAGGAAATCTTGAGATACGTTATGACGTTTAGAAATGAAAGAAAGAATTCGTTTGTTTTTACAAGATGTCCTATTTGACTTTGGATTGAATTGAATTGACTTTGCAATTAGTAAACGAGCATTTCGTAGCTCATTTGTAGTGAGAGGGCCGGTTCTCTTTGGCAATATTAAAGTTATATTCCTACACTGATAGATAAATCGAAGACAATACGCTGTTATCCAATTTGCATATGCTGTTATGCAATTTGTGATAACAATTGATCTTTTTAGTAAGTTCTGAGACAAAGGATTCTTCCTCAGTACAAGGCATGGAGAAAAAGTTTTGTGAATGAAGTAGTAATTGTACGCTACCACCTTCAGCGACCACAGGCAGAGAGTTCGACTGAGATGTCGCCTGGGTTATCCTTTCTGGATCATGAAACCATCAGTCGTTAGTAGCCAGGCGTCTGGGGGTGACTCCCCGTGATATGCGATCTGCAGGGTTGTCTCTAGAAGAAATGTGTAACCAATCCTCCACCTGGGAACACTGCCTAATTAAAGCAAGTGTATTAGAAATGAAGGCATCTGATTTATTTGAACCACGTTTGTCTGTAAAGAATTTGACATTATTGGACATTACAAACTAGAGACACAGCCTTATTAACTTTCGTCATGAATTTGGCCAGCAAGATTGCGCCACATAATTAAAGACGAGGAATAATCGTGCCAGCTAGAGTAGCAACCTTTGATTTCGATGCTATCAGAGAACTTGCCCGTCCTTCCTGAGAATTTTCTCTGACTACATATACACTACAACGATATGCTCTTTGTGAAGCGCCAGCACATCCTGTTAAAATTATTCTGGTCACCCCACTAAGTGCCACCACCTTCCTAGGAAAAATCAGTTTTGTCAATAAAGATACCTCTGAGAATAAAACTTCCCCCTGATGAAGTAAGTCTGGATCTAGATTGACAATCCAGTCCAGCTTACGTTCCCACAACAGCTGTAAAAATATTTTAAACCTTGTCACAGGTGGGACTAGGCTCAAAGGGTCATAAAGCAATGCTGTTTTATGTGACATCTTTCTCTTGGCCCAACCGCCGGAGTCGGCAAGCGGTGGAATTTGAACATTGTGTGTTAGATGCAAAGTGTCATTTCCTGTATGCCAGAAAAGACCAAGTAATTTTGTAGAATGATCTGAACCTAACGCGACAAGGTCCTCCTCAGGGGATTCTCCAATCAAGGAATTTATCATAGAATCAGCATTGCTTCTAATCTTTCTCAATTTAAAACGATCTTCTAAGAGAAGATCTGATATTTTTTTAAATAATTGAGTTCCTTGAAGTTCAGATTCTGCTCCATGCAGTAAGTCATCTACATAGAACGAAATGGCAATGGCACGGGCTGCTTCTGGAAAAGCAGCTTCATTATTAATAACGATTTGTTTCAAACATCTCGTTGCCAAAGAAGCAAGGCCATAGGGGACAGTTTTTAATTTGAAAGTTTTTTGAAGAGCTGAAGAGTGCTCTCTCCATAACATTTTCTGGTAGTATGTTCTTCTTTTAATCGAACCATTAAGATACATTTTCTCTACATCAGCAGCAAAGGCACATTTATGAATTCTAAATCCTAAGAGTATATCAATGAATTCAGGTTGAATCGTGGGTCCAGACCAGAGAATATCATTTAAACTGTGCTCAGAAGTGGTTTTCACTGATGCGTGAAAAATTCTCAATTTCGTGGTGAGTGAACTAGGATTTTGTATTCAAAAGTGCGGAATATATTTTGATTATTTTACTCCTTAATTCATGACATTTCTCTGCATGTCCAAGAGAAATATATTCTCTGATAAAAACAACATAATCCCTTCTGAGCTTCTCATTCCTTAGAAAAAGCGCTGTTCCAATGACAACATAATTTGCTTTGCAGTGTAGTATGATCTCCCTAGCACGGAGGGATCTGTCCTAAAAGGCAGAGATACAGAAATATGTCCACCAGGTAGCCTTCAAGTTGTGGCTGAAAAATGAGTTCAGCTGGACTGATGAGTCTGATGGTGGACTGATGAGTCCGCATGATTTAGAAGAAGTAGCATCTCACTTCTCATTATCCTTTCCCAGATACTTTACATATCGAATTCTACAATATTCGATAATGTGGCTTCCTGCTCCATGAGGGAAAAACATTTGGCATTTCGCTTTTCTTCGATTTCGCTACTGCGAACTGTTCTTGCTATTACTATTCCTAGTATTGTATCCAAAATGACAGGAATGTCATTACGTAGTGTGAGTTTTGCTTTCAACACTTCAAAGAACACAACGGAGTTCAATAAGATGTCAACTTTGTTTGACAAATGAAAAGTATCATCTGCTAGCTTAGGATGCGGGGAAAATTTTAACTTTGATATATTCAATGAGGATTTGGGTAAATTGAATGAAATTGACGGCACTTTTAAACATTGAACTCCAGTTTGCCTGTCACTGATACGAGACTCGACAACTACATTCACCTTTCCATTCGAGCCTGACTTTAGACAATTAACTGAATGTATCGATTAATTTAATTTTGTTCTAGAAATACATAACAATTGCACAAGAGCTTCTGTTATAAAACATACTTCACTGCCCGAGTCTAGCAAGGCTCTGCCAGGTATTTCAATTCCCATCCTATCTGTGACATAAACTATGGCAGTGAGGAGTAATGCCTGTAATTGCTTTGATGCACTGAATGCCATATGAGAGAGAACCTTTTCAGCCTCTGTTGCCACTGCGTTGTTGATAGAACATTCTACCCCAACCGGGGATGGCCGATTGTATACGATTGTATATTAACATGAGATACTAAGATCGATTCAGGGGTTATGTTAGAACTCACTGGCTTAGTGCTCGACGCAATCTTTTTAAAATTTTGGTCATGCAAAAGAGAATGATATTTAATATTGCATATTCTGCATCTCCTCTTCCTACAGACATGATCTGGGCCTGTTTTTTTTTTTGAATAAACAATTCATGCAGAGAGTTTTTTCGACACACCTGTCTTCGATACTGCACAGCCATTTGCTGAAATTGCATACAGTTGTTGAGAGCATGATTCTCCAGGCACAATACGCGTTGCGTAGAATCAGTCACATTTACAGAAAAAAGTTTCTGGCTTGCTCGATGGGGTTTTCCAAGTGGAAAAGAATTTAGCACTGTTTTTTGAGAAATTTCCTCTTTGAATTTCCAGGCATTAACCCTGTGGGTTAGGAAATCCAATAATTCTTGTAAGTTTTGCATTTTTTGAAAAGTTGTTGCTAAGATACCACGATTCTCTAGTTTTGAAGTCTATTCTAGAGAGTACTAGCAGAACTCGGCAGACGTCCTGCTCTCTCTTTTCCTTCACTCTCTTTTTCCATAATTCTTTCTCCCTCTTTTTCCATCTCTCTTTCCTCCTCGCTTTTTCCCTCCCTCTTTTATCCCGACCTCTTTTTCTCTCCTTTTTCATCTCTCTTTCCCCCTCTTTCTCGTTTCCCCTTCATTCTTCCCTTTCTTTCTCTTTCCTCTTCTTTATCTTCCCCTTATTTCTCTTTTCCCTCCTCTCTCTTTACGCTTTCATCCGTTCCCTCTCTCTTTCCCACTGTTATTTTCTCCCCTCTCTCTCATTTGCCCTTTCTCACTTTCCCCCTTCTCTCTCTTTCCTCTTGTTTCTCTTTTCCCTTTTTTCGCTTTCTCCCTTCTTATCTTTTTCTTTGCCATCTATCTTTTCCTTCTCTTTCCTCTCTTTCCCCCTCTCTCTTTTGCTTTCTATCTATTTCCACTCCCTTGATCCGTCTTTTTACCCTACTCACTCGTCACCCATACTCCCTTTTCATCTTTTTTCCTTTTCTCTCTTTAACTTTCTTTTTCCTCTCTCTTTTCTCTCTTTTCCCTCTCTCGTTTTACCGTGTCTCGTTTCCCCTACTCTATCTTTTTCCTCTCTCTTCCTTCTGTGTATTTTCCTCTTTTCCTCTATCTTCCTTTTTTCTTTTTTATCTCTTTCCCCTCTCTTTCCTATCTTTTCCGTCTTTTTACATGTATCTTTTCCCCCTCTTTCCCCTTCTCTTTCCCCTCACGTTTTCCATCCATTCTCTTTTTCACTCTCTTTTTCTCTCCCCTTCTTTCTCTCTTCCTCTCTCTCTCTCTTTCCGTCCTTTCTCTCTCCATCTTGCATTGCTCGTTCCTCCTAGTCTCCTCAGCCTCGCCCCCCGTCACACGGTAACGCCCAGCAATAATGGAGTTGGGTTCCCAGATTGGGAATTGCATTTAACTGAAGCGCCATATTGTGCTGCAGCGCCTTCTAGTAGTGTTACAAAAAACGAACAGCATAAAAATATCCATGAAAACACATAGATGTGCCAACTTTCATGGTCGGTCATACGGCCATCCTCCTATGCTTACTCTGTGATTCTACCACAATGTTGCTGGCCTCTGGCGGAATATATCAGAAACCCGTCTCTTAGCGACAGGCGAAAAATAATGACTGGGTTGCATCTACAAGCATATTATTTAAATTATTTATTTTCCACATTTGTGTTGTATTAATCTTTACCAAACTTTGCAAGGACACTGCGTCAAATTCTGAAGAAGAGTTTGTAAATATTTCGTATCTATTCATACACTCATTTTTGTGAAATCGATGTCGATTACATGTCGTTAAATTCACTTTTTTAGTATAGATTAAATGTAAGATTATTTCGTCTTAATCAATTTCTAAAGTAATTGATTTTAACCCATTCCAATTTGTATCAATTTGAGAAATGAATGGTTTAAGAGATGATAAATTATTCTTACCTGGTGAAAAATTGAGTAATGCTTTAATGTGGGTGTCTATTATTTTTGCCTTATACGAATATCTTTCCTCTAACAATTGCCAAGCTCTATCAAAGTAATCTCCTGACACAAATACTAAAGAGACCCCGCCTCGAGTGCACGCTCTACCGCGCCACTCCTGTGACATTCGTTTTCATGTCATTATACGGAGTCCATCTTTAAAGAAAGGATTTTTTAAGAGAATCTCACTCTTCAATATTCTGTTTGAAGGATCACGCGGAATTAATTTTAAACTTTTGCAACTTTCTAAAATTCAGAGAGTTTGACGAAAATCTGACCTACGTCATTGTCATAAGAGTATTTAGCTACATTCGAGAAAAAATCCTCACATTTGGTGTTAAGAAGGTGATATACGAAACACAGATATCTGTCAACCTACTAGGGTATGGACTCTGAAGCGAAAGCGTTGACATTCACATCTTTGTCGAAGCGAATGTTTTTAATTATTTAAACTTTTTGTGAGAGTTCTGCAAAAAATACTGACTTAATTACAGGAAACCATTCTAACTTAATATTTGGAATTTTCAAACCCTTAAGGATAGATATATTCTTTTGTATCTCTTGCGCTACCTTTGGTTAAAAGCGTTTCATGTGTTGTTATATTCGGGTAGAAGTTCCTAACAAATACAAATAAAACGAGATAGTATTTAAATTTGTAGTCTACTAGGTTAGAGAACATTTGACCGATCAGTGCACCTACGTTATTCACCCTCTTTTTCAATAACCTATCATAGTTTTTTTATATGAACATCTGTTCATCTCTTCGAATGATATGTTGTATGTTTTGCAATTTGATTAGTTAAGCGCATTTAAAATATTCCACTTTGATGTCTAACCCACCACTATAACACAAATACTAAGAATGAGTTTCTTTTGATGAAGTATCTAACAAGATTGTTTTTATACATTGTGACTAGTGCGTCTCAAATATGTTTTTTCAATCGAGATTTTAACATTTTAACTAATGGTATTATACTAGTATTAAGTGACTAGTGTGTACAGAAACATTTTATGTAATAATGCTTATTAATCATTTATTTATATAGTTTGCTGTTTACACACATCACATTTCCTGATGATATTTATCACATAAAAAGGGGTTACGTCTAGCACCTGAAACGAGGTGCTGAAAAGAATTTTCATGGAATAAAAAAGTCCATCAAACATGTGCTTCTTTCTAACCTCACAGGGTTTTTTAGATACATCAAAATAAAATATTCCACTACGAGGCAAACAGAGGATCTGGTCTATGCAGACTGGCGTAGAGTTAGCTCAATTTGTGTATTCAGCATTCTATTTGTGTTTTCTATTGACATAAAACGGCGAATAGAAAATCGTTTGTCAATGTGGTCGTCATGTCTTTTGTAATGCACGCCATTTGCTTCCTGTTATCATTGCAGACTGAAACGTAAAGGTCTGTTGTCCTAGGACAAAGTCTCGATGATGTTACGTAAAAGCATAAAGGAACTAGAAGTGACATTTGTGCTTTAGCGTTTTCTTCGTTCAATGTTTTAGAAAACACCAGATATAATAAGCACATCCGAGAGGAAGGTATGTGATTTTAATTTTTTTCCTAAAATAAGCCTTCAAAGGTTTTGCGGGGAACATTTCCCTTTAAACAAGCACATTTATCTGTAATGGAAAGAACGTGAGCAGACTCGCAAACGTAATTTCTACAACATTAATGTGAGATGTTACTGAAACTTTTTAAATGTTAATTAATAATTAATTGATTGTGAAGTCATAAGGTTAGAGTCAATCTTTCATCATGCTTCGAACATTTCGTTGCATCCTTTCGGGCACTGATTTACAGAAGAAGCTCACTGTATTTGCGTACATTGGAAACACAAGTGCAACATTATAAATGCATATCTAATATTCCAAGTCTGCTCTTAATGATTCGTAAATGCAAAAACGTATTGGCGCCTTCTTAGGGTTTCTAAACATAAATATTACAGAATAGAATTCAAAAGCTAAGAATATTTTCAAAGTGAAATTTCCATGAAAGAATTTTCCTAGGAGGGAAAGTATTCAAATATAGCCTTATAGTTCAAAATAGGTTTCAACGGTTTTCAGATCAATATTATCATTGGAGAAAAGCGGTTTTCAACACAATATTTGGCAATAATAGATCAAATGTATTGACACGACAAAACATACAATATATTAGATACATTAATACGTAAAACTAGTAAATAAACGGAAACAGAAATATGTCAAATTGAAAATCACCTTTTACGTTCTCATATACGTACGGAGTAATATACGTAGTATAGAGAAAGTTATTTAATGCTGCGCAAAAAGACGGCGGATTTTCAGCACAAAAAAATTAATTGCCAGGTCTTTACTACAAAAAAGGAGATAAATCCAGTTGCTAAATTAAGAAAAAAATCCTCTAACTCGTGGAGCAGCCAGAATCCCTGTTTAGTGGGTCGTTAATGCCGAAAAACCAATTGAAAGCAAAACGTCCGTCCGTCTGTTTGTCGTATGTGAAAAAACCTAGCGCCTAAACCACACGTACGATATGTTCCAAACTGAAGAAACCCCTGTCCATCTAGCTATAGTTGAAGCTTTGAAATTTTGAAAAACATTCTTTAAAATTTGGGGTACTTTACATGAAGCCCCCCGGACACAAATTTTCACAAAACTGTCGCCAATTTTTTCTTAAAATTTTTTGGTATGCATTGTACTAAATGCACTGTATAAGATGACATAAACACCATGTTGCTCTATTCTTTTGTTATTTTTTTTTTCAAAATTATACAAATGCATTTTTTTACTTGTCTTTCATGTCGGTAAAATTTACATTAAAAGCTATCTCTTCACGTCGGTGAATTTATGACTACATGTGTTATATATAAGTTTTTTTATAGATCTCTCATGTCTTTCATATTTTAGTAGATTTGTATAAATTATTGAATTTGTGTGTTAACGTTCTTCAAATTACTACAAATGAAGTTTTTTGAAAGTTCAATAGATTTCTGTGAAAAAGAGTTTTAAATTTCGCATTTACAATAACACAACGCTAATATAAAGACGGCTCCAAATGTTTTATTGAGCATTGCTATTTAGGACAAGGTTTTAATCTTCTTTAATATTTTTAAAATATATTTTGGTTATACTATTTGGAAACCGAAAAATTGAGAAAATTTTTAAAAAAAATGTATTTTCGGTGGCGATTGATGGCAGCTGGCAAGAAGTAAGGGCAAAACTGTACAGTACCAGTCCACACCAAGGAAATTAGGAAACGTTACTACCAGAAAGTCTGTGCCATTCTGTAGCACCTCTAGTTTAATTGGCGATTTTGAGTTTGTCATTTGAGTATTTAATCACAGGCCTTTTGCTCGATACACATATTGAATTAAAGAAAGGAGAAGAGACCGCGCGGTCTCACTATATGTGTCTATATTGTTGTGTATATGTTTGAATATTGCAATTTTTTTCTAAAAATGTTTGATGCGCTTCTATACATTCTTAGAGTTTTCGTTCTCTCGAGAATTTAGCTATTTAGAACTTCACCCTGCACTATTTACTATCTTCACGTTTCTGAATGTATTTCGAAATAAAACTAGGGGTCTTTACAGCTTATAGTTTCTCGAATTATTTCTAACTTTTGCACTTTTCAAATATTCAGTCTTCAACCAAAATGAAAACTGCGCCATCTTTAAGTGTCCATTGCTCTATCCAAGGAAAAGTATTAATGAAAATATTTTGAGCAGGTTTCTAGAAAAAAAATAAATTGCATTAACTTTAACCAAAAATTACGAGAAAACTGTTACTAGTAGTTATTATACGTTTCTCAACCACTTACTCCTGAGTAATTTCTTTTGAGGGCATTTCAACGCTATGGTAGGTATCAGGCACTTTGCATTATATCCGTTTGCAAACAAAACAATACAAGAATCCATAGTAATTATATAACGCATTTGAAATACAGACACTACTGGTAAGTAAATAGCAAATTCAGGACAAAAACATCGTACCCTACAATTCTTTCAATTTTCGTAACAAGAATCATTTTATTCACTACAATGAATCTCTGCAACTTCATTCTCAATAGCTGAATATTTGTACATTTGATCTCGTCAAAATAAAGAGATAGTTTAACCAAATTGTTTGTCTTGGTAACTTATTTCTGCGCAGATCTCTTTCCAAATCTTAAGCACGCGAAGATACAAAAATGCACATTTTCATTGAAATTTGCAATCCTTTAATAAAATGTTATAAAGTAAAATATTTAGAAATCATTTTAATTAAGGCGATGGTTCTTAGTATACAATAGATAATTTTTATACTGTGTTGGAAACACTTTCATTTTTCAGTATTTTTATTGTTTGTTCCCAAAAATCTTTATAGAAATTAGGTTTTCGAAATGTCGTATAGAAATGCACTCTTTCTAAATATTGAGATTTTCGAGAGTATAGTCGTTTGTCGCCTCTTTTGAGAAAATTTCGTTCGAACGCTTTGAAAATGAACCATTTTTATTTCCTAAATATTTAAAAATTTATGTATACTTGAAAAATCTCCATATGCTTTGAATCTCATGTGTTAAAAAATGTTTTAATCACCGAATTTCTGTACATTCTACAACGACGCAATAGACATTTAAAAAATAATTATTGTACTTTCGAAAAATCAAAATGGCCTTCCCGTCATGTTATTTAGTGCATTTAATTCTATCCGTATAACAAGATTAAAGGAAAACATTCGAGCTGTTTTTGGGTAAATCTTGTTTTTAATATACGTGCATTTCACTCACTTCATTTTCAAATGTGCATGAAAACTTAATACTTTCGAACAACGTACATGACATTGATTGTATTTCATTCGAAGAACATCGTTTCCTTCTTCAATGAAGTAGTTGCTTGTGGGGATCAAAAGAATTTAAACTTTCACAATTTTTATGAATTCAGAGATAACTGTAAAAATAGATCCTACACCATCTTTATAGGTGAATTCCCCTCCATTAAAATAAGAAATTTAAAGAAATATTGGAGAAATTTTGAAAATGCCATTAAGACTTCATGTGCAGTACCCCCAAAATTAAAATTGCCTTTTCAAATTTTACGGTCTGAGATATCTACCAGATTGATGAAAGACCATACATTTTGGTGAAAATTCTGCTTCCAGTTGAGCCGCTAGCGTTGTTCACAGACTGACGGACGGGCAGACAAACGAGTTGCCGTAAACCAATTTTTCGGTTTCTAGGTCCCACAAAATATGGATTCTGACTTCACAATATGTTGTTATGACATGATATTATCCGCGCACGTTTTCTTGAGCCCTCGCTTCCCTAGTTGCGAGAGGAGCGGGGAGTTTGGTTATTTTCACAAAAGGCATTTCTTTTCAAATTTGTGGTTGTTTTTTTATGCAAAATAGTTTCTATTATAGGAGAGCCAAAATTTCTGGTTATCTTATTTTGTCTACAACGCTCGTTGCCATCATATATTCTTAATTCAACGAAGGAGTGAGGATAGGTATTCCGGGGCTCAAGAAAATGTACGCTTATAATATGTAGTACCTTATTTACTTTAATACGTTGTTGTATTACAAGAATAAGACTTACTATCTAGTATTTCGGTATTGAGAATCTACAGTACGAATTTGTGTGCCGAAAAATCGCTATTTCTCTCTGCCGCGTTTCATAACTTTCTCTGTACTACGTATGTAGTATGCGACAAAGTAAAAACATTTAATTACAATTTTTGGAAATAGAGATAAATTTGTGTGGGAACACGCGATGAACATGTGAGGAAGATCAATGGGAACATCTCAGAATATTTCTGAGATAAAAATTTAAACAATATTTGGGGAAAAACATTTGGGAGAACTTTCGGGAGAACGTTGGGAAAACTTTTGGAAGCACTTTTGGGAGAACATTTAGGAGCAACATCTGCCGAAACATTTTGGGGAATTGCTGTCTACATATGGCTCGGGAAAGAATCAGGTAGACTACACAAGATATGTATAACTGCTGGTTTTTCTTCGGTGTACACAAAAAAGGAAGAGTACCAAATCGTAGCCATGGCATGTCGTAAACCAGAAGATGAGCCGAGTTGTGTAAAATTGCTGTAGTCCAGTCCATGTCCCGTGGCGCGCCGATGTCAACCAATCGTTGAGAATCCAAATTTAGCGCGTCGTTTTATGCTTTATGACGGTTCACCTGTAAAACCGAGTAATGGTACGATTTAGCAATTTAAATTTTAAAAAAATTGCATTTTGAAAGATAAGAGGGTGGGGGAGGCTCACGTATATTGGGTTGATTGAGTAATTGGTGATTTCAGGCGCGTCAACTGCTAAATTCAGTAGTCTCGTAAGGGTTGTGCATGTTTTTTTATCGCGGGGGTTGGTGGGGATCGTCCCCCACTGGTTGGTAAGATCCGGCACCAACCTACCTGGGCTTACCGGGGACCTCGACCTAGTATCTCCCGCCTGCGTGGCACCACCCCAGCCGGGACACGCTCGAAGTTTCCGACTGGCCTACGTGGTAGTGCACTGCATCTGAGTGTAAGTGTAGGTGTAAAGGATGAGGATAGGACAAGGAAGAGGAAGGAAAGATCTCGCGGGATCTGCAGCCCGTTTGTTAGGTACCGCTCCAAATTGGTATGATCGGAGAAACCACGGAAAAACTATCGATTAGAGCAGCCGGCCGCTAGAATTTTCCTTCAGACAGCCACTCAGTTGGACCTAGCTATCTAGCTATACTGAAAAATCCTGCCGCCCTCGGGACTCGAACCCTAGGATCTCCTGGTTATGGCCACTGCAGTGACATCAGTTGATGCTCTGAGCGACCGTTGCCGATGCACATATTGGTCTCGCTGATGAACGGAGACAAGAGCTGCCCCACGCTGACTGCCGATATTTCTTTTGTGTGTTTTGTGGTATAATTGCAGGGACATTCGGGACAACAATTGGGAGAACATTTAAGAACCTGCGAGGTACATTTGAGAGAACATTTAAGAGACATTTTGGGATAACTTTTGAGGATACATTTGCGCGAAGATTTGGGGAAACATTATGGGCAAAATTTAGGAGAACATGTGAGAGAATTTGATGCATGCACATATGAATTGGGTGAACATATGGGAACCTGAGGTTGAAATTTATAGAGCATCTGCGGAACGCCCGGAACGTGCGGAGGTAAATGCGGGGGAAAACGCCGGAACATGTGGGGAACATACGATAATATAAGGGAACATGTGGCGTACATTGTAAAAAAAAGGTGAACAAACAAGTAAGCATATGGTGAAGTAGTGAGGAAACATGCGGAGCACATACGAGGGGAGCATATTGGCGACAAAGGAAGGAAACATGCGGAGGTCAGGTGGAGCGAAACATTGAATGAGTGAGCTAACCCCTACACCATAGCACGTAGTCAAGAAATGAGCATAACTACAAACCTACGTAAGATTAAATCGAAGCGTTAAAAGGCCTGTCAAGATGGTCCGCCAATGATTCAATGTACAGTTTAGGTTCTGCCCTGAATTTGGTATCCAGCTTGATGTTATTTTCACTTTCAATACAAGCGCCTGGCGTGCTATTACACCTTATAACTACCAACAGAGACCTTTCTATTCAGTCTTCAACGATGCTTTTTAAGACGAAACGTTGCAAAAATACCTATCTACTATCCTAGAACACTCTTAAGAATAATAATTTATTGAAGAATAGAGTAAATGTGATATTTTAAATATCATTTAAACATTTCTTGCTATTAATATTCGGTGAGGTGTGAATAAAAGAAACACTTTGACACGAATGCGAAGATGGGCAGAAAAATAAAATGTTGCAAAGAAAAATTATTTATATATCAATATTGTTGTAATAAGAACAATATATAATTGTCATAACAATTTAATGTTAAATAATATCAGTTGTATATGTGTGTCAAAAATATATTTCCTCTAAACTGCATTTCCAAAAACTACTTTCTCTCCACTGTCGCAATTTATTTATTTCATTTGAACATTTGTGTTTCACGTCAGTGGAACTTGAAGTGTTCTTGGAATTTTGAAAACAATTAACCCCTGACACTTTTCCGTTCTTTGTCTTGTTTTCACTGTTTTTACTTTTCTTATTACTAACTTTACTCCACAAATGCATGTCTAAATGGAAAATACAAAACAATAATGTCTTGTACTTGTACAGGCTATAGTTTTGAAGCACTGTTTAGTACTCCCAGCCGTTAGTTCCACATACATTTTGTACATTTACGCACGACTCATGGGAAAAATTTTCCATCCGTTCATTTTCCTCTTCCTCAATATTTTTTCCAAATTTTCAGTATATAAAATAACATTGGTACCCTCATTTTGTTCATCATTAACCTCAACCCCCAATTGGATTATGTTTTCTTGCTAGAAATTGTCATGTTGACTTTGGGAGCGAAAGTAGCTACTTGTCGACTTTATTCTTTTGAGTCGAAATTACTGTAGTTTGTAAATGTATCACCTCTTTCTAAAACAAAATAACGTTTCCAATTATTGCAATGAAAGCTACCGGTTGATGTTTTCTCAAATATTATGGATTTTAAAATCACAAAATAAGACCGTGACTAAAAAAGATGTGTGTGTCTAACATCACTATTGGGAGTCTAAAATGTTCTCCTATTCATTGAAGTTGTCTTCTAACATAGAACATTTCTATTTATCTGAATGAAGGGAAAATATTTATTCAACAGCTATCCATTTCTATAATAATAATAATAATAATAATAATAATAATAATAAGTTGCTTTTAGAATCTCAGCTGTATAATATTCAGTACACATCATGATTCTCAATTTACATGCAAGAAGGGCAGAAACAATGGAAAATGGAAGGAATATATATTTTGTCAAAAGATGTATGAAATATTAGAAAGAACCTTTGAAAATGTTCATCCTTGAAATCAGTACCTAAGAAATTGAAATAACGTGTAAGGTGGGTGATCCAGATAAATTATATATTTTTTAACAAAATATGTTTTAGATGATTCAATTTATAACGTACTGTAAATAAACGGAAATGATGAAAAGTCACGAAGGTAGTAAAATATATATATATATATATATATATATATATATATATATATATATATATATAGATGATATATTATATATATATATATATAAATACTTATATGAACCACAACTCTAAATGTGACTTGTAGCTTGAATTAGCTCAAAGGCTCCCTCAGACCGACGCGGAACATCCGCTACGGGTGCGGTGCGGAAAGATCCGCGCTAGAGGCGGCGACCAAACTCGCGGGTCCGTTCTAAGCCGAGCGTCCGGCGAAGAAAACGCCCTCGCTTCACCTGATGCTCGAGATAGAAAATGCAAATACCCGTAGTAGGTTTTCTGAGAACATTCGTTACGGTACTATTACATTCTTTATCGACGATTTTCCATCAAATTCTTTATATATAAGTTTATCGTAACGTTTCATTACTAAAAGGTACAAAATTTTACCAACAGACTATTTAAAGAAATTAAGTTTAATTTTTTGTCATTAATTAAATTATAAACACGATTAGAAGTATTTTTTCTGACCGTTCAGTCAGGCCAGGTTCACTGGTTTTCATAGCGAAACTCGAGCGGCGGCGGAAAAATCGCGTCCTACATCGAAACAAAATCCACCGCGGATTAAACGCTACCAATCCGTTGTCGCGACGCTCGCCAGCCGCGCAGGTCTGAACGTGCTCGTCCTAAGCCAACATGTGACACGAAACTTCCGCTGAGGACATTCCGCGTAAGCTGCGAATATTTCGCGCCGGTCTAAGGGAGCCTAAATAAGTGACTGCTGGTGGTCGTGTGATATAATCATCTAATGGAGTTCGTGTAAATATCGTCGACAAAAATTATGAAAGTTAAACTCGTAAGAATATCACGATCAGAAGCATTACGCCCGTTATTACTTACACGAGCTTCAATGCGACATGAAGCATCCATACACGCAATATTGACGAAACTATTTCACTAAGTGCGTGGAGATTGCTGTATATTAAAAAACCCTGAACCATAGCCACACAGTAGTCAATATTGGAATTTTATGAAGCCCAAGGGAGATTTTCAAAATTACCTCCAAATTTACTCCAATTTTTTTCTTTAAATTTCTTGTCAGAATAGAGTTAAATAAGTTACAGAGGTGGCATATGTCCATTTTCAGGAAAAACTGAATTTTCGGAAATCGTAAAGGTATGATTTTTTTCCGCAACTTCTTACAACTACAATATTGAAGTTAGATACTTTTTCTTCAAATGAAATTCGTTGTTCATAAATAGTTCTCTAATTAAGGCCATGTAGATTTTTTGTAAATTTTAATACTTTTCGTACAATAGTGCGTTCAATATTTACAATTTTAAAAAATTACAAAAACAAGATTTTCTCGAAAACGGCTCTAAATGTTTTCTTTAAATTTTTGGTACGATTCGTGCTAACGAACGCTATACGATGACACAAACGCTATATTGCCGTATTCTTTTGTTTTTACAAAATTCTATTCGGTTTTGCTTGTCTCTCACGTCGGTTAGAGGCGATTTTTTCACAGTATTATATTTATGAGTACATGTACTTTAAATAATATCAAATAAACTTTCTAAAAAACACGACAGTTTTTTCGTGAAAATGAGCGCAAAATTACACATTTTCAGGAACGCTCAAACGCCATTTTCTCAAAAATGGCTCCTAATTTTTTTCTTCAAATGTTTCCTATGGATAGTGCTAATTGTAATACGACGTTAGGTTTATTATGGCGTATCCTTTTCATTTTTTTTCAAAAACTACACAAATGTAATTGTTTTCAAATATCTCTCACGCCCTTAATTTACACATTTTCATCAATTTGAATACATTGTTGCATTTGTGAGAGGAAGTGTTTTAAATTACGTTCAATGAAAGTTTTCGAGAACTCAATAGATTTCTGTGAAAAGAGCTTCAAATTTCGCATTTACAGTAATGTTTAATCGCCATTTTCTTATAAACAGCTTCAAATTTTTCAATGAAAATTTCTATTTAAGACGAGATTTTACTCACCTTTAATATTCTTGAAATAATATTTTGGTAGTACCATTAAGAAAGCGAAAATTTGAGAAAATTATAAAAAAATGTTCTTTGGGCGACGATAGATGGCAGCAGGAATAAGAATTGATCAAGTTCATGTCAAGGGAATTAGAAAACTTTACTTCGAGAAAATCTGTGCCATTCTGTAGCACCACTAGTTCTAATTCAAATATTACTAATATTTGAACACAATTATGCCGTACATAGCAATTGCTGAGATCAATGCGTAGTACATTAGTTGTGACATACCGATATGTCACATGAAAATAAACGCACATTTATTTGTAGACTATATGGTGGAAAATGCATTTAGATGGATGCCGAAGGTAGAAAATTTGGGATTGGGCGAAGAAGTTTAGACGATCGAAAGGTCAGCTACACCAAAATGTAACGAACGTGTGGATTGGCTGGGTGAGAGAAGGACGGTCAAATGTTATGAAAAAAATGAAGATAAGTCTTCGAGGGGTGAATCATGCAGGAAGATTTCATTCTGACCGGCATCGCGTGTCTGAACTGATCGTAGGTTCGTGAGAGGGAGCGAGTGTAGTGCAGATAGGCAGAGTCGGGTTATCAGATCGTGAAATTTTAAGGACAGTAAATGATATTGTAGATATTGCATGTGGAAGTAATATTGACGCATAAATTGGGACTTTGTCGGGAGTGGTAATCGAATTATAGATTTTGGGACTATGTCATAGGACGTAATCGGGACTGAAAATTTTGATAGTTTGAGACCAGATTGGATAGGAGCAGAAGAGGATTTCTTGGGACTTTGGACTACGGCAAGCTCGCAAGATATTTCGACTGAGAAGTCTACGAGGGACATCAACGAAGAATAGATAAGTTAACCGCGGTATAAAACTGTAAAATTCAAACATATCTTGATCAAAGGCCTAACATCAAATCATTTATTAAATTCACTAAATTGTTTGCTAAAAAGGTAACAACAAACTTTGTTAAATTTTGTTCTTTAGAAAAGAAAGTGATCTTTCATTTAGTCAATCCAAATAGTAATGAACTAGTAATTAGAATCATTCTATTTCAGATTCCCAGCAGCGCTGTATAGTCTGCGGATCCTATAATCCATTATAAAGGTAATAAGGATTATAATATATCGTGACCCATTGACCCAGCAAGCCGGACGCTAAGATCTTTGCAAGATATTAATGTGGAGAAAATTTGTATATCTCAAAATGGCGCGCCAACGTGATGCATAATTTGTTATAATTTATAACAATTGGTGACACGGATAAAATTAGTCTGGGAATCTGATATTTATGGATTGACATTTGAAATTAATTGTTAATTATAAGAAAGAGCCAAGACCATTTCATTGGTGTGATTTTAAAATAATTTAACAGAGAGATTTTAATTTGTATTAGAATTCAAAATGGATACTAGGAGCAAAAAATTGCGTATGGAGAATGTTAATGTAGATGATATGGCGTCTGCTAATACTAACCCCGAGGGAGAAATCTCGCGTGAAATTATTGAGATTGAACCACAAGAAAAGGAAATAATGGTTGCACCGTTAGGAAATATGGACCTTAATAATTTAATTCTTAAAATGTTAGCAGAAATGAACGCAAAACTTGAGCATAATAATACTAAATTGGAAGGAATGACATCGAAAATGTCATTAGAATTGAAGAATTTTCGTCAGGAAATACACAAGGAAATAGTGCAATTACGGGTGGATACATCGGCTGAATTCAACACTATTCATTGTAAAATTGAGTCTTTTAATAATCAAGTCGACCAAATGCAGAGGGAATTAAAAGAATCTGGCGACAAAATTAATTCCAAAGTTAATAATTTACAGGAGAGCGTTGTGACATTGGGACATTTCAGACCAGGCCAGATACACGCGGCAGCAGAGGGCGCGGTCTACGAAAACGGAATAGATGCTAGTGAAGCTATTGAAATGTTAGTCAATGAATATAAAGATGTTTTTGGAAGTTCAAGGGAGCCGGTAAAGGGATATCAATTTAAAATTGAATTGATGGATGAGGAACCTTTTAATCTGAAACAATATCCAATCCCCCATGTATATAAAAGCGAAGTACGTAAACAAATAAACACGATGCTTGAGGATGGTATAATAAAAAAATCGATGACACCGTATGTAAACCCAATAGTGATAGTTCGTAAGAAAGGCAATAAGATCAGATTTTGTGTTGATGCTAGGAAACTCAATAGCAAGACCATCGCTCGTCATGAAAAACCGCCGAAATTAGATGAAATGATGTGGAAGGTAAAAGGAGCTCGGATATTCACGGGACTGGATTTTACTGCGTCGTACTGGCAAATTGGACTACACCCAGAATCGCAAAAATTTGTCAGTTTTTCATTTGAAGGCAATACGTATAGTTTTCAGAGGATGGCCTTTGGACTAAAGAATAGTGGTGCAGCTTTAATCAGTTATTTGGACGATGTAATACCGGATGAGCTAAAGGAAACTACTCTCATGTACGTCGACGATATTGTGTTATTCTCTACCAATATGTTTGAACATTTAAAGAAGTTGAAAAAACTATTCGAAATCTTTCGGAAGTATAATTTAAAATTAAATATTGGAAAATGCCAATTCGGGAGGAGGAATATAAAATTTATGGGGCACGTCATATCGGATCAAGGAATGTCGATGCAAGATAAAAAGAAAGAATTGATTAAGAATTTTCCGCGACCTCGGAATGTAAGGGAAGTTAGAAGATTGATTGGGGTGTACAATTATTATTCCCGGTTCTGCAAAGGTTATTCAGAAATTATACACCCAATAATAGAATTGCTAAAGAAGGGGAGGAAATGGGCGTGGGATGCAAAATGTCAAGAGGCGTTTAAAAAATTAAAAGATCTATTTGAGAAGACATTTTTGATCAGTTATCCAGATTTCGACAAAAGAATGTATCTACAAGTGGATAGTAGTGGATTTGCCATGGGAGCTGTGTTGTTCCAATTCAACGAAAAGAATAAGCAGAGAATAATCGCCCTAGAAAGTCGTGTTTTGACTCTTGGCGAACGACGTTTTACTACCAGTGAACGGGAAGCTTTAGGAATCGTGTGGGCTACGCAGAAATTACGGGCTATATTAATTGGACGACCATTTACCGTCATTACGGACCACAAGGCCCTAATTTTCTTAATGAGAAGTCATTTGAATAACGATAGATTGTTGAGATGGTCACTATGGCTTCAACAATTTGATTTTAACATCCAATATTGTGAAGACCGTGATAACGTTTTGCCCGATTATTTATCGAGAATCAGGATAAAGGAAAAGGAAGGTAGTGTGGAACCCGATATTAATGCTATCCAGTTAATGGAAATACGACCGAAATGGACGAAGGAGGAATTAGCGAAAATTCAAAGAGAGGATCCTGTGGGGAGGCAAATAATTGAGCATTTTTCGGCGGAGGATAACGACCGACGGCAGGATGATCCGAAATTTTCAATGTGGAAGATATACGAGGGGGTATTATTACATCGGATAAGGAAACGAGGGACGCAGTATCAAATTTGGATACCAGAAGCGCATAGGCGAGAACTGATTCTATCTACGCATCAACATTTCGGCCACTTTGGGTGTAACAAAATCGAAGTAATACTTAGATCAAAATGCTATTGGAAAGGCATGGGGCGACAAATCCGTAAGCAAATTAGTAAGTGTGACGTCTGTCACAAAACCAAACAGCCCAATAAAAGATATGAGGGGAGCAGCAAAGCGATAATACCTACGTCAACTAGGGAAATATACGCTGTGGATCTTTATGGACCAATGCCGAAATCCAAATTTGGGAATCAATAATGGATGTTTTTTCTAAAATCACAAAATTATACCCCATTAGAAAGGCGAATGCACAGAGTTGCATTACGCAATGCCACAAATTTTTTGAAGAATTCGGTATACCTATAAAAATTATTAGTGATCTGGGGACGCAATTTACTAGTGGAAAATGGGAACAAGACATGGGAAGAATTGGTATCCAAATATGTTACACGACGGTACGGAATCCTCAAGCTAACCCCAGCGAAAGAATTATGAAGGAGATTTCGCGCTTATTTAGAGTCTACATTTCGGAAAGCCATAACCGATGGATGGAGGAGTTCCAGTATTGAACTACGTTTTGAATAATGTTCCGCATGGGAGCACGCGAAGCACGCCTATAGAGGTCCACATGGGTAGGAAAGAAAAAAATGATCCGTTTCGAAGGATTAGGATACCTCCAGAAATAAGTGGGATCCCAGATGATATGAGAGATACGCGAATAATTTATGACAATTTGAGGGAGGCAGCAGCCAAAAGAAAGCTAAAACAGAAGCAATGCTTTCGAGGCGTGTATAAGGAGGGTGATGAAGTGTTAATTAGAGTACCTCAAGTGTCGTCAGTGGATAAGAAGCTATTTTATAAATTTTTCCCGTTGTATAAAGGACCGTACCGAATTTGTAAAGTATTAAGCAAGAATGCCGCGATTTTGAATGATGAAAATGGACGACAAATGGGAATATATAACTACAGGAACATGAAGCCGTATATGAGGGACGACACGCATGGTTAAATATTCTGATCATGACAGAGATTTGTAAATAGTTGTAAATATTAGGTGTAATAGTTTTTCTTTTGTTATTGTTTTGTTATTATGTGTATTTTGTCAGTTTGTGTAGGGAGTTTAATTTAATGTGTATGTGTATTCAATGAAGTTAATGGGGAGCAAATATTAGGCAGATACGGTTACTAGAATACCTGGTGAAATGGTTATTGTTGGCATATACCAAAAGGAAAATGTAAATAAGTTTTAAGGCAGCAAGAAACAAGACCTAGTGCAGTGCAAAGTGTAAAGTATTAATGTCGTTTAGTGTGAAGAAGCAAGAAGAAAGTGTTCAATTTTAGTCTTGTCATTTAGTTAGGTTGTAGCAAACCAAATGACGCTTGGAGAGGGGAAGCTTTTGAGATATACAAATTTTTCTCTACTTTTTAATATCTTGCAAAGATCTTAGCGTCCGGCTTGCTGGGTCAATGGGTCACGATATATTATAATCCTTATTACCTTTATAATGGATTATAGGATCCGCAGACTATACAGCGCTGCTGGGAATCTGAAATAGAATGATTCTAATTACTAGTTCATTACTATTTGGATTGACTAAATGAAAGATCACTTTCTTTTCTAAAGAACAAAATTTAACAAAGTTTATTGTTACCTTTTTAGCACACAATTTAGTGAATTTAATAAATGATTTGATGTTAGGCCTTTGATCAAGATATGTTTGAATTTTACAGTTTTATACCGCGGTTAACTTATCTATTCTTCGTTGATGTCCCTCGTAGACTTCTCAGTCGAAATATCTTGCGAGCTTGCCGTAGTCCAAAGTCCCAAGAAATCCTCTTCTGCTCCTATCCAATCTGGTCTCAAACTATCAAAACTTTCAGTCCCGATTACGTCCTATGACATAGTCCCGAAATCTATAATTCGATTACCACTCCCGACAAAGTCCCAATTTATGCGTCAATATTACTTCCACATGCAATATCTACAATATCATTTACTGTCCTTAAAATTTCACGATCTGATAACCCGACTCTGCCTATCTGCACTACACTCGCTCCCTCTCACGAACCTACGATCAGTTCAGACACGCGATGCCGGTCTGAATGAAATCTTCCTGCATGATTCACCCCTCGAAGACTTATCTTAATTTTTTTTTCATAACATTTGACCGTCCTTCTCTCACCCAGCCAATCCACACGTTCGTTACATTTTGGTGTAGCTGACCTTTCGATCGTCTAAACTTCTTCGCCCAATCCCAAATTTTCTACCTTCGGCATCCATCTTAATGCATTTTCCACCATATAGTCTACAAATAAATGTTTGTTTATTTTCATGTGACATATCGGTATGTCACATAGTTTTAGTTAATTTTTTAAAAAAATAAGGCGTAGATCATGAAAGATATAGTTCAGATATCGCAATTTGTCATTAGTATAAGAAATATGATGCCGTCATTTCACATTACAATCAAAAATTAGTTCTAGGTATTTGGTATATTCTTTTCTAACTATATAAGGACATTCACATTTATCAGTACTCCTATATACGTTTGAGTGCAATTACAACTGAAAAAAATATTCAATGATAAACTATCTATATAACTACCAAAAGTCACAAAAACAGTTATATATTTTTGTTTCTGATCATGTAAGTTTTCAGATTCATCTACTTTCTTCTTCAATACTTCTTCCACATCGTTTTCCCTTACTTCACATAATTCAATTTCTTCTACTTCGTCTTCATCGTTTTCCCTGTCTTCCTTCTCTTTTTCTCCACCTTCTTCCTCCCACACATTATTTCCGTTGATCATTACAACACGTATCTCCATGACAATTATAACCTTTTTGGGCATGATTTTCATTTCCTCTCAAGGGGTGCGTCAACCTTTTCCCTCTTATCATCCTATTGTCGGATCTTCTCCCTTCTTCTCGGCCGTTTCCACCCTGTCGTTCTTCTCTCTCCCGTCCTTCTTCTCCAGCTCCTTTGTTTGTTCTTCTTCCTTCTTCTTTGGCACAATTTGCTCGACCTCACGGCGAATGGTCGTTGCCTTTCATTGTCTGGATAATATTCACACTTATATTTCTTGCTTGTTTTTGCGTCTTGCCTACATTCTCAAATGTCAGTTCATAATTCCGTAACAAATTCCGGAATTTATGCAAGAGCTCATAAGAGAGCGTTTCACAATAGAACAGTTACGCCATGGCGTGTCGCAAAAGAACTTAACTCTCACCACAGCGTATCACAAAAGACGGAACTTCCGTTCGGTTCTAGAAAGTACTTATGCGTCTGACTTTTCTCCATAGTTAGGGGAAGCGTGACGGCATGACTCCTCCGGGACGGAATCTCGCGAAAGTCGCTTCTACCCCCTAAAGTTTGTCGCAATGTTCTGGTCAGCCGTTCATAGATCCTTCCCAGGGAAAACTTCTATTGAGAACGAGTTTTTACTCTTCTTTCCTATTCTAGAAGTAATAATTCGGTTGTACTACTAGGAAAGCAAAGTTGAGAAATATTCAAAAAACGTACTTCGGGCGACGATAGATGGCAGATGGCCAGAGAATGGAGCAGGACCTTAAAGCCAGGCCACACCAGAGAAATTAGAAAATATTGGTACGAGAAAGTCTGTGCCATTCTGTAGCACCTCTAGTCAATTATTAATAGAATATAATATATGCATTCAGTTCCATTACAACACTTTAGACAGAATCTGGATTATTTCTATGGTGGTGTTACTTACTTTTTCTCCGTTCATACAGTTACGCAATGACTCTAGGAAAATGCATGCTGTTCTGAGTGTTCCGACCGCCCACGACGCTTCCTCGTGGAGAGCTTGCGTCACGTTCCAGGTGGCGTCATAAAAGAGGCGCCTGGATCTGAATAGTAAGGAAGTGTCAAAACAATTGTTCCTCGTCCTGATGTTGCCACTAGCCGCAAAGATTGGCGAATAACATATAATAAATATTTGCGAGCCAACAGGGATTTCTTCCCACCAGACGCTCTCAGGCTTGTAAACGGCAACGACTCCTCGCGTCGGCTGAGTGCGTTTGAATTGAATAATGGAATATGTAACCCATGTGAGTTGCAAATTTCGTCTAGGCTCTCGAGGAGCAGAGAGCTATCCGTGGGTCATCCCCCTCTGTGCCGTGGCCAACGTCTGAGAATTAAGCCAGTTCTACTTATAACTTCAGTAGAATGTCGATAATCAGAAATAATAGGAATTGAGCACAACCACCACAACACAACCACATCAAACCAATTCAAGTATTTAGTACTCATATACTAATAATTTATTGCCCCCAAATTAAATTTATTAGTGTTACCGTTTATTAATTAAATACTCTAATGGCGGCTTGAGGGTTGGGCTATCATGGCAGTCATTCGAGTACCCATTAAAACCAGAATGTAGGAACGGGCATAATCAAATAAACCTATTAGAAAATTATTCATTTATTACTCCAAAGTTATATTTGTCACTGTAGCCGTTTATTAAATAAATATTATGCCGGTAGAAGTATTATGTCGCCATAAAAATCTTCAGTGTGCAAAAATTAGAAACTTTTCCAAAATTGATATTCGGCAGTTGATTTGATTGAAATCAAAGGATCAGCGAATTTGAAACGAATATTTTAATTTTTGTGGTACCTTACAGGAAGCGTTAAGATTGTCAAATATACGATTGAAACATATACATAAACATATTAGTAAAACTGCCTCCAAATGTTTGCATTTTTTCACGAATAGAGTAAAAACGTTTAATAATACCTCAAGTTTTAATTTCCTTGAGCACTGAATTTTCGAAAATTAAGAAATTACTTTTTTGTCACGTACCTAAAACCACATATTACATTGATACATATTTTATTATTGAAATGTTTTCCAAAGACAGTTCATCAAAAAGGTCCTGTACAATGTTTTTCGAAAAATGAATGGTTTTCGCGTAATTTATGCTGGGAATAATGGCAATTAAAGAAAATATTTTCTCGATAACGGCCCTAAAGATTTTCTTTAAATTTTTTTTCTAACAGCGCTGCACTCTTATAAAAATACCGTGGGCCCATTTTCGTTGGACACTCTAAATTTTCGAAAATTGCAAAACTTACAAATGCGATAAATTATGTGCATCACGATATTTATCAAGATCACTAAAATCAGATTCATACATAGCTTGCCGTAGTTTCCTATGAATACACGCTTCCGCTTGTATTTCTACTTCTGTGCCTGGGCAAACTAAAATTTTTCTTGGGCAAACGATAATACATTGTTAACAAATAGAAAGTAACGAACCGTTCGTATGTGCACACCTGAGAAAATGATGGGTAAGCGATACCCGAAGTTGGGTTAAATTTCCAGATTTTTTCCGAGGCAACCTGAGGTTCGTTCGAAAACTTTGTTTCGCGTCTAACTTTTTTCTGAGGGTGGGCAAACAAAATTTTTGGTGAGTAAACCTGGGCAAGCAATTTACTAAATTATTTAAAATACCTGAGGTTTTGGTAAACATGGATTTGTCCCGAATTTTGTTTTGCGTGTAATTTTTTGTGTGGGTGAACAAACGGAACTTTTTGGTGGGCAAACCTGCGCAAACTATGGGTAAATAATATACCAAGTTTGGTAGAAATCCGAGATTTTTTACGGCCAGCGTGATGTTGGCCCGAAAATTTGTTTCGCGTCTTTTTTTCTCGGGTGGACAAACAATGGGCAAAAGATGTACCAAGTGATGATTTTTAAAATCCCTGATTTTTTCGGTCTACTTCGTGCCACCCGCTCGCTCTCAGCGACCTCATGACAGGCCTCCGGCCCGGACCACACGAACAACTGGGGTGTTAAACAAAACTTTGTGAGGCAGACTGTTTTACGTGGTGGGACTGAGGCCATCAGGCCAGCTCTTCTTTCTGACCACGCAAATTTCGCTACGTTCCCTTCATCTAGCGAAGAAAGGAGGTATTATCTCGGGCGACGAAACAGGCAATTTGAATTAAGCTCAGAGGCTTCTTTTAGGCTTGAGGATCTTTTACATGCAGTAAATATACTACATGGAACAGTCGACTCTGTTTCCCTTCCGAAGGAAGGCATACAAAGGATTTTTTCGCCCTTAAAAATCTAGGGCTTCGATCGGGTTTGAACCCGTAAACTTGGTTGTAACATCGAACCCGCAACTGCTCTAACATCTGTGACTTTTCGTGTAGCGGGAAGAGACCTTTAAACCCGAGCAAAGTCGCGTTTGGCCTACGAAAGTGATAGTAAATATGAGTCCATCGCAAATGGCGATGAGTTCAATAGCGCCTAGAAAGAGTCATGTATTTGAAAGAGTCATGTTTTTTAATGCGTTGCGCCCTCAATCATTTTACTTATAGACGTTACGCGTCTCTTCGCCCCTGGTCGAGCGTTGGGCGCGGTGTAATCTTCCATTAATATCTGTATTTCAGGGGTTCCACTAGTTATATATGTCTCGTCCCGTATTATAAGTTGTCAAGAGGATCGCCAGATAGCATCTCCACGTTGGGAAGGAATAAGGATAGGCGTAGGGTTTAGGACACTTCACAAGGGTTGAACTAGCCATTGTGAAGCAGTCAAACTCGTTTTGTTGAAACAAATTTCACATGAGATTCGACGGGAATCGAACCCGGACCTCCTTGGAGGAAAGCGAGCAACTTTGCTCTGAGCTACGAGTGATCTAACTGCACGATGCTCTTGGTGAGTTGTAAGATCTAGTTGTTATTAATCGTGTTCATTTGAAAGTTATGTATGGGGTAAGTTTTATCGACGAATGTCAGTGCTCAAATAGCTTCTTGTTGGCGTCCAACTATCTCCCTTTAGACCAACACTCTTCAAACTTACAGTGAAGATGTGAAGAAGCAGGTGAGTAGTAGCAGTCGAGGCAACGGACGGCTGCAAACCCGCAAGGGGTTACCCACCACAATATTCATGTATATTTCTCCTTTCAAACATTAAATTTAAAATAATCTGGCTCCCACTTTCTTAATAGTACATATTTCTTAAATCCTTGTGTGGGATTGCGCGTATCTTACGCCGAGGTTGGCTGCAGGAGTTGGTTGGCGGCGCTGCCCGGCAGGTGCGGCGTGCAGTTTAAGCAGTGAGTGTTTGAAGGGCGGCGGCGGCGAAAAGACGGTGCCGAGCGCCAGTCAGCCGAGATGTGTCGAGTAGAATACAACGCCTGTATTCTTTATGAGTGATCGCAAGGACTGCATCGTGTACAAAGAGGCGAGGAAAGGGAAAGATTTATGAAGGTGGGGGTGATGGGATTGTGGGGGTAAACAGGGTGTGCTTCAAATAACAATCGTATTCCTGAAACAAGTTGTTAATGAAACTTTATTGTTGAAAGCCTATGTAACACTTAAAGAGATTTCCCTCAGGATGCATCTCCCACACTTATAATTACATTGTTGTTGAAATTTGTAGAATTATTTTTCTGTAATCATTGCTGTTTTTTTAATTAATTAAGTAATTTGACTTATGTGTAATCCAGAAAATGAAGGGGTCTTACGAGCCCTGATAATGTGAGTTCGGCATTGTTGAATTAATGACAAAGTTATGAAGACTTAAGAAATTAATAAAATATTCCAAACACCTAGAAAAATTAACGTCACTTCTTGCAGTAAGTAAAACATTAAGATGAATAAATAAAAATATTTTAACAAAAAATTATTACCAAAATCAAAAAAAGTGAAATGTTAAATTAAGTGTTAAATATGTTTGAAATAGTTTTTATTATTGCCCAAAATAAATTAATAGAGAGGTACTGTTTAAATAATTCTGCACACAAACTACACTAAAGTTCAATTTTTTGTCTCTTAATAATGTTAGTTTTAATATTACACCTACTATTGATCATCATAATTCTACATGAAAATATTATTAATTACATATTCAATATAAAAATATATAGTAACGGTAATCTAATGAAATTAATAAGTTCTAGTGGCCTGGAGTAAGAAAAATGTTGCTGAATGATATCACACAAAGTGGTTATCCATAAAGTAGCATATACACTGTTCAAGACAAAAAAGTAAATACTCTCATATAACAAGTACATTATAAGCTCTCCTATCAATATTTTACAAAACAGTAACGAATAATGCAGTAACATCATGTAGTATATTCCGATAATAATTTCACCAGTAGTTTACATACCAGGAATATCATATAAGTTGTTCCATAAAGCGAATGAATACACTCTGTATCAGAAAAGGCAGAATAACACAAATAAATATTTGCCTTTTTTAAACAAATTCGAAAGTGTTTCCTTATTTTTGTACACATCATTTGCACAATTTTTCCCAAGATCCTTGGTATCTAATTATTTCATGTACTATTTCGCATGGCTATCTATCTATCTATATATATATATATATATACAAGTATATATACAAGTATATATACAAGTATATATATTTCTTGCAACACATATGTAATAAGTATGTAACTTATATCAGTCAACAATAGAACAAGGCCCACCATTAATCTCACCATTAATTACTCGGAAGGATAAATAGCAATTAAATTATTTTTTGCGAAATTAATTAGTAATTAAATTGCTCTACAAAATGGCATATTTGTTTTTGTGGTAACCGATTGTAGTATGCTAGCCCGTTTAGATAGTTAAGTAAGATTTTAAGTTAGATCCCCCTTAATTAAAATTTGATGAGCAAAATTAAAATATTTTGAATGTTTATTTAGTAATTAAATAGTTCTAAAGGGGGATATTTTTGTCGTAAACGATTGAGAAGTGCTAACTTAATTCTATACTAACTCACTGTAAGCGCTGCGAGATAGCTTCAGTAGAACTGTTTGGGAGAACAATAGAATGATGGATGGGTTGCTCGCAAAGCGTGGCTACCCACTTCCTAGCTTGGCACTAGGGAAAGCGCTGAAAAACAATTATTCGAGAACTATTAGTTTATCTCGGCGTAATAAATATTAATAATGAAAGGAACTTATCAATTTTACCTTGCTGTCAATGTTTCCTTAGACGAACAGAAGATTGTTTTCTATAATAATTCATGCTACATACTGTAGCGTCGCGTGGTTCGGCGCCGCTGCGTCGGGCCGCTTCGGGGAAATCCGCTTCTAAGCCGAAAGTGGAATGGGGGTGTAGGGCGGCGGCGCCACGCCACGCCGACTGGAAAATTCCCGTAGGAATCTCGGCTGGAAAATCCCCGAAAAGGACGCGCGCGGACGCGAGTTTAAGTGATGTCGGTTGCAGCCCTGGAAGGGCTGGCCAGCGAGCCGTATGACGCCCGCCGCTTGTAGGGTGGGGGCGAGCCGACGGATACTTAAGGCTGCACCGACAGGCGCCTCGCGGGATACGCAGAGTGTCGAAAGACGAGGGGTATCTCCAGTGCTATCTTTGCACGTGATCTTCAGGTCGAAGATCGGTTTGGGACAGGCCATGTAACTTGTGTAGTTACGGGACTCTATGTCCGACAGCTTCGCACCTCGCGTTGCTTTTTGCTGCTTCCGAGCAGTGGTTCTGGGCTAGGCCTAGGGACGGTCACGGGGTTTCACGGCTAAGAGAATGGAAAGGTTGCCAAGGGGTTAGATTTTGTATTATAATATTTTTACATTAATTGCAAATATATTGTAAATGTATTGTAAATATCAAACAGAACAGTCATCTGTGTTATTCTTTCTAGTATGTCACAATACCATTTCAGCTTGATATTGCCAATTACGCGCACTTGACACCCACTGCTACCACTAGTAAAAAATAATTTCTTCCAAGCCACCCAGATGTAAATTTCCACGCCTTTTTACTGCCGAGGCAATTATTTGTATATACACACGGCTGCAAGATTCTTCAACAATAACCTCCAACAACACGATCATAAAGCCGTTGTATTTCTTCGAAATCTCGACAATGAGAATGCTTTTGCGCGCCAAAACCTCTCAGCTGATGTCGCAATACCAACCCTACATCATTAAATTAATAATCAGTAGCATATATACGAGCAGCTTAACGGTGTTTTATTTGTGCGAGGCAAGGGGAGTAACCGCGAAGCTGTCTTCGGCCGCTACACTTTTAAATAACGCTATTCCATAGCGCTTTCATTTGGAAGACTTTTAACATTGGAATGTTGGTACTTCACAGTGTCTCCGGTACCTGGCGCTGCCAACCGAGCTTCTGCGAAAACAGTTCAACTCTTCAACTGTTTTTGTTCTTCCAAAGTGTTTCCCGCGAAAGAAGTTTTTGTCTTTCCCTCTGGAAGCAAGCGCGCCATTTTTGGAGAAAAAATATTACAAGTCCGACTCCGAACGTTTAAAAATGCATACTCTTTGCTGTTAAATAGGGGTAAGGAATTGTTATAATGATATGTTTCAAAGTACTGCGCCAAATTTGAATCAATTTTGGCCGCCGATGTGCTAACACTCACCATTAATTACTTGGAAGTTTGAAGAGATATTAAATTAAGTTTTGCGCAATTAATTAGAAATTAAATAGTTCTAAATTATGACATGTGTTTTTGTGATACCCGATTGTGCTTTGCCCGCTTTACTGCATACCTTTTACTCCATGTCACCTTCCCCTCTTATCATTAAATATAATTCATAATTTGGCCTGAAAACAATAGCCTCGTTAAATATTTTGGATTTTGTTTGGACCAAAAGCCTATAGGGAAATCACACATCCTTATTACAAAAAAAAATGTTCTGATCCGCGAATTCGATCACGTTTTCCAAGAGATATTTTTCATCGTCTATAAATTAAAACTGGTTTTATTTATATTGATCACTTTCATATTTATTTTTCAATTACATATTTATAATTAGTTACAGCACTTTTATTAAATGAGCGGTAACTATTTACCTGTCAATTGAATTCTGGCATCTTGCCTCTACGTTATGGAGTATTGTATTTAACTTCCTGAAAAATTATAATGCAATTGAACAGGTAGCAAATAAATATTTTAAAAGAAGCTTAAATCATAAGGGGTATATCTTTATTAATTACTTGGATTTGGAAAAACAATTAAATTAATTTTGCGTAATAAATTAGCAATTAAATCATTCTTCAAAATTGCATATTAGTTTTTGTGACAGCCGATTGTGATGTGCCACCTTAATCTTAAGCTAGCTCACCAGTAATTACGCAAAAATGTGAAGAGCAAAATAATTTCTGTTTTCGTAATTAACTAGGAATTTAATAGTTTAAATGAAGCCATTTTGGTTTCTTAGTAACCGATTGTGGTGTGCCAACTTACGAAAAGCGCATGAGTGTTTCCGTGGGCGTGGTCGTGGCTGTAGCGGTGGGTGAGGATATACCTGTAGCAGTAGATGTGGCTGCTGTCGTGACTGTAGGCAAGTCGTTAACGTCGGGGTAAATGTGGCTGTGGGCGGCGGAATAAAACTTGTTCTGAAGAATAAGCTATAATAAAGCCAATCCTTTCAATGCTGTGAGCAGTAGTGGCTAGGGGCATTGACGTGGCGGCAGGAGGCCCTGAGGGCGTGGTTATATGTGCTGTAGTGTGCGTACCTCGAACGACTGCAGGCTGAGAGCCCCCAGAAAATCTCCATTTTAATTGTGGTAAGTGACGGTGTCAGCATGTTGGTAGGAGGCTACGAGGAAGTGACTGTGAACAAGGTCAATGACACACCATCTTTTGTGCAATGCATTCCAATTAAGCCTTTTTTCCCCCTAGGGCTTGTATTCAGCCGACAGCCGGTTGCCCTTTACGTCCCGATAGGACGCATATTCGACCACACACTAGACCAACACACTTGCGGACTCCTCTGATCTGGGGTCAGCAGAACGCGAGGCCCTCCGCGACAACACACACCCACAAAGTCAAGGGACAAACAGCCATGCCCAAGGCGGGACTCGAACCCGCGACCCTTCGGACCGAAGCGCTGAGTCGGTACTCGCTCTTAGCCACCTCGGCCATCCAGGTCAGCCCAATTAAGCCTTCTTTTTGAATTTGTGTTTCACGGCGGTTGGAGGCGGCGGCATGGTGGACGGTAGTGCAATGAGCGTGGCTGGGGGAGTGGCTTTGAGCGAAAGTGTTAGGGTGGCTGTGTAAGTAGCCGTGGGCGTAGGGGACAATGACACGTCTTCTTTTAGTCAATGATCTTCACAAATCCTTATCGTTGAAATTCTGTGAGCAGTGGCCAATGGGGCTGCAATGTGGTGGCGGGTGGCGCTGTGGGCGTGGCTGTGTGTTGCAGCACCTTCTCAAGGACAATGATCCGCAATTAAATCTTATCTTTCAAATTCTGTGAGCAATGGCGGATGCGGGCTGCAATGTGGTGGCGGGTGGCGCTGTGGGCGTGGCTGTGTGTTGCAGCACCTTCTCAAGGACAATGATCCGCAATTAAGCCTTCTCTTTCAAATTCTGTGAGCAGTGCTGCAATGTGGTGGCGGGTGGCGCTGTGGGCGTGCCTGGGGGCGCCTGCTACTATGGGGCAGTGGTTGAAGAGAGCCCCTCTGCTTGGAGGCGAGCCCCGATTCAGCGTACTGCGCACTGTCTTCGCCGCAGATCTGAGACGTTTTCGCGCGCACCTGCGTGGCGCAGACACTGATCCCAAGGTAAACATTTTAACGGTCTCCATTCGTTTCGTATTTTAGCAAAATTTTAATGTAGAATGTCTCAAAGTTCTTTGTGTTTTCAATTTTGTATTTTATTTTGTCATAATTTTTGCATATGAACCTTGATTAAAAGAGTTTTTAATTTTCTAGACTAAATGTACCGAAAAATTCTTGTAGGAAAATTCAATATATTGCAGCAGAGGTAATAGGAGAATTTACTTTACCGATAAGTTCTAAAAACATGGTCCGATTTTCTATCAGTAAACGGCATTTGATTTGTATTTAGGAATAAATGTATACCGTTTTGAAACGTTGTGACGTCGTGGATAAAAGCACATATACATTTAAAAGTACGTAGAAGTTTTATTTACAAAGAATGTACAATAATTAATTTATCTGTTCATATTCCAGAATTATCAATGCACCTTCTGGTATTTCCCAACCGCCTGCCTCTGGATTCACCACATATCCTAGTGAGACCCCGCCTCGAGTGCACGCTCCTACCGCGCCACTCCTGTGACTTTCGTCATCTCTGTAACGAACGAACACGTTCCACTCTGGGCGTAAATTGTGCGCAAAGCGCGAGGTTTCCAAGTACAAAACCCACCGGCGTGAGCGACTCGTCTCCTTTTATACCTGCCATCTCACCGTCACGTGACGGCCGTTGAACGTGGGAGGGAGGTTTGTATTCTACCACTTGACAGTCTAAGCAACGCCGCCGTCCACCTGGACTATAGAATATCCGTACACAAACGCCGTGGCGCCAGGCTATTCAGCTCTCAAGTATGAGAGCTTTCCGCGTCCTCCTACGCAGGGCCGACAACGTGTCTACGTTTTCACGGTTGCTGGAAAGTACGCTTGAAACGGAAAAGGTGATAATTTTTTATAAACTTGATAAATTATCCAAAATTACAAAAGTTAGAAAAAATGTGAGAAGGTATGTCCTGTTTGTGTCTTATATTATCACTCGATTTTACAGAAAATTTTGTATTTGAATAAAATAGGTTTGTGTTTAGGTAGCGCGTAGAGGAGCTTCACTCTTAAGTCAGGATATTAAAAGGCGTTGTCATATTTCAATACTTTGGAATTTGAATTACATTACACCGAATCGCCAACCTTCAAGTGGGAATGCAATATCGCAATACTGTATCAAAACTCAACCTTTCTCCGCATGATGGAACGGGCAGACGCGTTATGGTAGTGCTCAACGGCACACAGACACGTTCCAATGACCTTACGGCCGCTACTGCGAAGTATAGGGACAATTGTAACTGCGACGAGATTTTAAGAATTCGGTCTAATTTATGAGCTGTCAAATAAGATAAAAAATCGTCGTATAAGATCGTGAGTACCCATGTTAGATCAGAGAGGCGATGGTAGAACGGGGGTAAAAATTTTTTGGAACCGGTCACTTACCAGAACATAGATTCTAATGGTGATATAAAATGGCACAGACATTCTTGTACTAGTTATTTATCTAATTTCTTTGGTTTGGGCTAGCTTTTCGACCATCCCCCATCCTCTTGCGCGCAGCCGTCCCCCCAAGTACATTTTTCTCCATTTTTCTCCATTTTTTGCTTTCCTAGAATCAAAGAACCAAAATATTACTTAATAATTTTAAAAAGAGCAAATACTCGTCAAATATGGAAATCTTAGTTGATCAATTTGTAGCCAGTAATTTTGAGAAAAAATTGTTTAGCGTTAGAGTAAATGAGAACTTGAAACTCAGTTTCACGGAAAACGTCTGTATCTTCCGTTGAAGAAGAAGCGGGAATGGTAGCTCAGTGCATCAACTGATATCACTGCAGCGCCTCTGACCGGGAGGTCCTAGGTTACACTCCCCACGGCGGCAGGATTTTCGACACTAGATTTTCAGCTAGGTCGAATTCAGTCGCTGTATGGAAGAGAATTCTAGCAGCCGGCTGCTCTGATCGGTGGCTTTCCGTGGTTTCTCCGATCAAACCGGGGGAATGCCGGAGGAGCACCCTAACAAACGGGCTACGGACCGCGCGCGACCTTTCCTTCCTCTTCCTTGTCCTATCATCTCACCTTACACATACTAACACTAACATGCACTACAAGACCACATATTCCGGGAGACCGGCCGGGAGCTTAGAGCTTGTCGCGGTTGGGGCAGTGCCTCGCTGGTGAGAGAGTCCTGGTTAGGAGGAAACCTTGCTAGCCGGAAACACGAAAAAATAAATTAATCAATCAATCCATTGAAGTATCGATGTCACAGGAATGGAGATCATTTGAAGCACTTCTACTCACAAATGCTATAATGTTTAAAAAAATTCTGGCAATGTGTATATTAAGAGCGTGAGAAATATTTAAAAAAATACTTTTGCAAAAGTTTTGAAAAAACAAAAGATTTTAGCAAAATTATATCTATGTCATATTACTCAGTGCGTTTAGCAATGCCCGTTTTAAAACCATTTGGAGTAACATTTTGAGTAAAAAAAATTTGGAGCCATTTTTGAGAAACTGGTGTTGATGCTATTGTAGCGTCGTGTCGCTAAAACCAACGTGGGCACGCAGCGTGGTGCCCACCGGATGCAGAGACAATGGCAGAAGCTATGACGCACGGTTTTTTTCCGACGGGGTGTGCGGGCGTTAGGGTGGAGGCAATGGAGGCGGCGGGCAGCGTCGCGATGGCTATTTAAGGGTCGTGAGAACAATAGCTCCTCCTTCTATCCTGGCAGCAGCAGCGTAGGTCGTCCGTGAGAGGTGCGAACGTGCACGCGGCGCAAGAAACCGGCAGTTATTGTCGTGACTAGTGAGACATGTAGTCGGTCTCAGGGCAGGCGGTACTACGCACGGCGAAACATTTGGTGGTATGTTGCGGTGTGTTAGCCGTTGTAAATACCTCTCCTAGCAGTGGGGTCTATTTAGTTAGTTAATTGTATACAGTGCATTGGTTATTTGCGACTACGGTCTAAATTGTAAATAAACCTGCTGTTATTACAACCCACTCTCGTCTGTGTACTGATTACACCCGTATGACGCCACCCTATTCTAAATGTGGATTTTTCAGAATAGCATCAACACCAGTTTTATTGTTTTTAAATGCATCAAACCGTTTCCGGCTACATTTCTCACTTTTTGAGAAAATAATTGTTTTCGAAGGGAGTGTCAACTGTCAAGCCCTTAGTGGGTGAACTTCAGATGCGTTTTCCTGAATATGAAATTTTCAACACATTCATGAATAACAAATGCCATAATACATAAAGCTAATAAAGATAATGTAATTCCCTTTGCAACATGAAACTCATGATTTTCTCTAGTGAATGATCTAAAATAGTCAGACACTAAAAGTTTCAGACTTATGTACTTAAATGAACAGAATAAATCTATTAACATTTTCTGAAATAATCAAATCCTGACTATTTTTCACAGTACCTATTCCATTCGAGTTCATTCACTAGAATATTCAATTGTGATCAATTTAAAAAAAGAATTATCCAAGTATATCAATTTGTTGTAGAGTTATGATGTTTGAAGAAAAAACCTACATTTTTGCCATTTATTTATAAACAAATAGCAAAATATTTACTTAAATTGTTTGATCTCTAAAAGCATAAAGAAATCCAATGTCAAATAGAAAACAAAATTGAAAACATTCGAGAATTATATTTCTCAGGCAGAGAGCTACCTCAGTTTTCGGAATCTTTATTAGATATCATTTACATCACATGCACTTCTTAATGCAAAAATGTGCACATACCGTCAATAGTGTAAAATATTAATAATGTGAGGGGTAATGTAAAAATATTATAACTGGGTAAATAAAGAAACACATAAGAATAGATCAAAAAGGCGTTTGTAATACGGTACGATTACAAACGCCTGCATCCGATCAGCATACCAAAAGTTTAAAAAATTGAACCCATTTTTGAAAAGTTCCTGTTACTTTGTCGTAAATGTACGTATATACGAAGTAATATACGTAGTGAAGATGAAGTTATGTAATGCTAATTATTTAATGATTTCTATGTCTTGATGTCTTCGAAAAGATCTATCTTGGCGGCTTTGCAGTGATTTTTCTCTTGAAGTCTTGGAAAAGCTTTCTTTCTTTCTTTTTCTTTTTTCTTTCTTTTTTTCTTCCTTTCTTTATTTTTCTTTCTTTCTTTTTCTTTTTATTTTTCTTTTTTATTTTTCCTTCTTTCTTTCTTTCTTGTGAAGTGAACGAGGGTGGGAGCGGGGAGACTTGGGAATGGCTGCAGCACGGTGTGGTGACGGAGAAAGGGATTTATATATATCTGTTGCGAATGGTGCTAGACGAAGTAGAGTAAACGAGAGTGGGAGCAGGGAGGCTGAGGAAGGGTTGCAGCATTGTATGGTGGGGTGGAAGGGACTTTGATGTTTCTGCTGCAGACGAAGCTTCACTGAGTAGAATTGAAGAGGCGGGGTATTTATTTATTTAATCAAAAACTGTATGTGACGTATGGGGGAGAAAATCATCTGCGTACGCTTTCTTGAGTTTCAGAATCCCTTCCCATTTCTATCATAATTTCTTGTAGCTCTTTTGCTGATTTTGAAAATAATGTTATGTCGTCTGAAAATTTTAGATGTGACAGCTTTCTTCCATTTATTTTATGCCTGCTTTTTTATTTCCACTTCACATTTCTAAAAATTTCCTGTAGAAGTGGAGAAAACAATTTCAGTAGTATCGGGGCATCGTGTTTCACGGCTCAAGTTATTTTAAATTTCTCTCCTACTGTTTCTGTTTTTACTTTACTCCAATTATTTATATAGGGTTTTGTTAGTATTCGCATGTACTTATTTTCCACCCCTTGGCGTTGTAATGCCTTTATTACATAGTCATTGTATGCGTATGCGCGTCTGTGAGTGTGAGCGCGTGCGGATGCAGTACTCACCTGGTACCCACCTCTCACACGGCGCCACGCACGAGATGAGCCACCAGCGTGGACTCTACTACTGGCACAATTACACATGCATATCGGCCTCCGATAGCTCAGTGATGTAGCCAGAGGGCTACTTAAGGAAAGGGGCTGGAGGAGCACCTCGTAGGAGAAATGAATGGATTCGGCCGAAATATTAAAACAAGAAATTGAACTAATATTATATACACGAAAGTGAAATAAAATGATGTGTTACTACCCCTCGAAATTAATGAAACTTACAATCTAAGAAAAGAGGAAAAAACAATTTAGAACTTAATGTACTATTTATATAGTTGTCGGCCAAAGTGGTAAATTATTAATAAAAATAACAACCTAATTTTCAATCTTAAAATGAATAATGAACATTAAATGCAATCGATGAGTGTTCATTGATTATGATGACTTTTAACACAATTGATTCGTCTGGCTCGGCACCCTCGCAGGCGGAAACAGGTACCTGGTATATGGAAGGCGCTGTTCTCGAACCGATTGCTGCCGGGGTGGAGTCTTGCTGCGTTGTAGAAGCGATGCACCCGACACAGTCTACCATCTGAGCGGATGCTGCGAGTCTCGGGACACGATGACCAGGCAGTGCCTGCCGACGTGGCCAAAATTGGCAGTCGCGCCGCAAACGCGCAAATAACACGATATGTGCCAATAAAGCACATGCTGGTAGGCAGCCTGTAGCCTTAGATAACCGCGAGGTGTGCAGTCTGTAGCCCGGCTGATGCTGTTAAAGCCGAGCCTCCTGCCAAAAAAGGTCGCTGTGCGCAAGGGCCAGGCGGCCGGCTAGGAGTGGCAATGAACTCGTAAACCGCGCACTGTATTTCGCCGACAAACGTCTTTATCGGCTACCGCGAACAAGTTTTCTGCAGACCCCGCGCGCCTTCGCGTGGGGGCGGCAGCCGAGCAACGGCGAAAAGCAGGCGAGGGGGCGGCGGCGTCGAACAAAGGGCCAACGACGGACGCGCGGCGGGGCGCGGCCCGCTGACCGCGCTGGGTGGCTGAAAACAAAGTCGCGTGTGTAAACAGTCATGTTTGACTGAATCGTAAGCCTTAGTGTAGTCTACAAAGGCAATGTATATTTTGAGCTTGAATTCTTTACTCAAAGTAAATGACTGGGCTTCGATATTCTGGTTGCAGGTGGTGCTGCAAGCCTTCGACTGGACGTGGCCGGAGGCGTGGGGGGCCGCCGATGAACTACTCAAGGACGGACCCCCTGCCGCAGCGGTGGTAACCATGGGAACGCCTCCACCCTCGATGGCCAACTTTCGCCTCAGGAGCGGCGGCCTCTACGTCGTGGTGCTTCCAGTTAACATGACGAAGTGGGCAGGCTTCTGTGAATCTCTGGCCTGGCTTCAACTCAAGGACCCGTACGCGTTATACGTTGGCGTGGTAGTGGGTAGTCTGTTTCCTTTTAATCTTGAAAAAGAAACAGAGCAAAGTTCAACCGCCTGTTCTATCGTTGATCCCTGGAAAATGTCCCCTCTTGCTACGAGGTACGCATATTATTGTCTATTTGATTTTTTTCAAAATATTTAAATATTTTAAATTATTCTTAACATACGATGTACCCTCTCCCTCAGAAAAAATGTCGTTCAAAATTCTATCTTCCACACCGCGCCGGCAAACTTGGACACCCCTCGGCCTGGGGGAGGGCAGGGGGAGGGACGCGTTGACCAATCGCTAACAGGTAGAACCACAGTTGTCTGTGATTGGTGCAACATCCCAAGGGGCAGAAAGAACGCTGTCTCAGAAGGAGGGGGCTAGTTCATTTACATACGAGACGGAAATATCGTCATATTTCCCTCCCGAAGGAGATAGTTCGCCTGCGCGTACACCACGACGAAAAAAATATTTCTAAGCTGGGTTTCCCGTCCAGAATGATTGTCTATAGACCAGTAAATATTTATCATTTTAGCAACAATTATTCTAACTTTTAGTAATCGATTTCTAACTCCTGACAAACTGCTATTTTGAGATATTCATTTCATGCACAATTTGCGGAGCCTTCCCGGCCTTTCTTACACATATATCGAATTTGTTTATAAAATTATAAATTGTTGCAAAATTGTTAATTCGCTGTTTTTGGTTCTGGGACATCGGGAGACTCTCCCCCCTTTAGATTTGCAAAATTTGGAAATTGTTTATAAATTTGCAATTGTTGCAAATTTTTTTATTGTCTAATCTGAATGGCGTTTAAATGTGATGCAAAATACCGGAATCCGTTCGGTGCTATTATATCTCGTTCTCGAGATATATGTAATTGTTTATAGGAAATTACATTTTAGTAGACCCCATTTGTTGGCGCTTAATTCATTCGCGCTAGCAGAATAGCGTGGGATGGGCATACTGAAAAAACAGTTCTTAAATGCCGCGCTTTTGCCTGCCACATACGCTTAAAATGCACTTGCTTGTAAACAAATTTTGTGGCCAATTTAATTATGCTAAATTCGAATTTTTACGACGAGTATGAGCATAACTTTTATTTGGTTTTTATATTCTCTTTTAAGTCCTACAATTTGCAAGTCGATATATTTATCAAATAGGAAAGAAATTGATTATAAAAAAAATATTTTTCAAGGTGCATTACGCCCAAACAATGGTTTCTGTTTTTCTATCAAAGGGATGTTGAGCAACCGAATAACTGTATTATTAATAAGTCCCCTGTTAACACCGACATTCAGAAACTATTTGTTCCTCTTGTTTAACCATTACCATTGAAAAATAGGGAAACATATTGGTTAGCTGTTTGCTATAAACTGCACTGGATTGGATGAATGTAGTGTTAAGGTTTTCAAATACAGAAATATTCAATTTTGTGTTTTGAAAGATCACATGAGTAGAATCACACATCACAATATTTACACAAGTATAGAAATTTCTAAATAAACGTATATAAACTTTAAGTTAATATTTTCAATTCAATTTATCATTCCTTTCTAAAACTGTTAATTTTATGATTTCATTGTATAATATTCAAATCAGAGCTTTATGTGCTAAATCTACGCATTGTTAATACATATTTTTAAACAACATTAATATATTTAATATACATTTAAAAGGTTTTTTAGATTGGCGAACGTTTCAATGAAATTTCATGAATTCCTAAATGCTTGAAAATAAATACCTGTAAAATTAAATTATTGTAAAGTGTAAAAATATTACAAACTCACGTATTTGGTAAAACGAGTTGATATTACTAAAAGAAAGCAAAACAAATGTTATAAAAATTCAAGTTTACAAGCGTTTGTTTACAGTTTAGTAAATATGAATGCTCTAGCATTTCCCAGTGAAAATACATAGAACGAACTTGGTGGTCAAGTGATATGACCTTCCCAACACAGACTACATTTCAGTATCGCCAGAGTTCGAAGGTGGTTTGTTGGCCGCCATTCTACGAATCTATCAAAACCTTGAATTTTGCACGACCATCTGTACAGGGAGAACGTAGCGGTTTATTAAACGGAAACGGGCCATTCGAGGTATCTAATGTGCACTCTTTGAAAACGTTTAACCATTATAAACTATCCCTAAGAAAAATATCAAATAAACAATGTTAAAGGGCACCAGCTTAATATTGCCTTATACTATTTAAATGTTTTCAACATCCCCAAAACCAACAGAAAACCCATGTTTTTACAGGTTATTATAAAACCAATTCAATAAATATAAGCATTTATTCACGTTATTATTTTTAAAACACTCAAATATCTACGATGTTATTTGATTCATGTCTTCATCGAAGATCTGAGATTAAAAAACTGATAAGCAGAGAAAATTAAAGTAATTTTGAGTGATTGATGAAGTTGAATGATCAAATGAAAAACAATGTTTCTTGATTCATATAATGCTATCGTGTTTAACAGACATGTAATTACATGTGATACCTATATTTAAACATCCAAACTAATGAAAATTTTCAAAATTAAAATCATCAATAAAACGTTGATTCATCAGCAAGGATTATATTTTTAAATACCTTTTTTGAGATTCATGTGCTCCTGTGTGAATAACGTAGTAAACGTGATTCGTATGATCCAGTTTCTCAGAATAATACAAAACCTGCTAGACACATACACTAAACATAATAGTTGTCAAATAGTTATTTACGACATGAGTATCATAAGATATCTTATTACAATACGAAATTGGAGAATTATCAAACAAGACTCTTTAGCCGAAATTGTTAACCAATTGAATATTGTAATATAATGTTACCATTTGAATATCATAGAAAGTATGACGCAATTTGTCAAAATTCATGTGAACTATTATTTTTCTTTAAATTTTACTCCTTATCCTGCGAAAGATGTGTGACAGTACATATGTTAACAGTTCTACTTCCATGGGTTTAATGAATTAGTTTTCAGTACGCAAATTATTCTTTTTGGTTTTAAAGAAGCATGGATATACAGAGTATCGGGGAAGGAAACGTCGAAAGTTTGAAAAAAGCTGTTTAAACAATTTTAATCATACTTTGTCTAATGAACTACATAGATATTTTGAATGGCTGAGCTGCAATAAACACGCAAATGTTGGTTTGAAAATATGATTTCTACGCAAAACTTTGCATTCTAAAATCATGTAAACAGACCTGAAACATGTAACATGTTTATTATTAACAATATAAATTAATATATTAGTTCAGAAAAAAATTAACCGAGAAATAAAAAAGCAGTCGAACTGTGAAAATTGGGTGCTTTTTTATTTCTAGGTTAATTTTTCTTTCTGATCAAATGTATTCATTTATTTTGTTAATCATAAACAATTTAGATATTAATGAAGTGTTTATATGCTTCTACAACGCAAATAGTAGTCTAGAAAACATATATCTAAACCAACTTTTGAATGTTTATTGCGGCTTAGCCATTTGGAATATCCGTGTAGTTTATTAGACAAAATAAGCTTAAAATTGTCTTAACAGCTATTTTTCGAAGATTCTACATTTCTTCCCCGAATATCCTGCATATAAAAGGCTTGGTTTCTGTTGGTACGCGACTGAACGGCGTTCCGATTCTTTGGAAATAATTATGAAATTATATTATATATAGATAGCTATTGCTATTATATTAATAATTAATTTGAGGCGCGTTTCGGGGCCTAAGATTTTAAAAATAAAGGATATATGTATCATAATAACACTGATGACGACACAGTTCTCAGTTACGTCAAGTTTTAATTTAGAGAATCAAAGTGAATGGTCTATGTTTACTCACCTAAATAAAGTTTATCTTACTATACATACTATTTAGAAAGTGTTTTATGTTCAAAACAAGTGTTGCCTCAACAGCATATATTTTCACGTATTATTCGTAATTGCTATGCAATATTCAATACGGACTATATGAACCTGCAAAAAAGAAACAAAAAAAAGACCTACTGCAGCAGAAAATAGTTTCTACTCGTCGGGATTCGAACTCGGGTCTCTAAAGTTAACTCACCTGACACGGTTCCCCCTCACCACCAGGTACACGACAAGATTACCTCCTTTCCGATACGAAAAGAAAGTGAAGCATTTGCAGTTTTTAAAAAAAAACAGGGTGTTCAATTTATCTTAATACAAGATCTATTTTTAAAAAGAGATTTCATTAAACAAAACTCTCTAGCGTTCATATTGTTTTTCGACAATGTTATAAAGATCAGTCGGGGCTAATATTATACAGTAGAAAATTGGGGTTAATGTATTACACTTTAAGAGTTGTTATTTATTTATGTCCAAAATTAACAAGAAAATGACAAATGATAGGACATATATTCTATTATAATGACCATATAGCAAACACTCAGAATGTAACAATATTTGGGAGGAAAAAAATCAAAACTAAAATGTCTAATTTTTCCAGTCAAAAACTTTACCACCGTGATATAAATCTTTTGATGTTACTTCGTTATTTTTTATGACACGATATTTTTGAAAATAGGTTATCATTGAGAAAGAATTAATATTCTTTTCTGCGTTGAAATAATGCAATAATATTAATCGTGTCATGATATATACAGCCTCAAATTTGTGGGGCTAATATGATACAACTTAAGAGGCTAATGTAATACGGGTGTCGGGGCTATTTTGATACACTAAACATTAACACGCAGACAACTGGAAGGGATTTTTTTATGTTTAATATTACATCAAAGTCGCTAAAATTTCGATTTGATGTTGATAAACTATCCAAGTGTTTATCTGAGAAAGAAAGAGCAGGCGACAATTCATATAGATTTCCTCGTTCTCCTCCCTACCCAGTACATTGTGATTCACTTATGATTATCAATTGGCGGAAGCTTCTGCTGTTTCAGTGCAGTTACTGATTTTTCACTGGAATCACAAGGAACCAGGCCTACAATAGGAGCTAACACCATCCCTTCAACTCCAGATATCAACTGTTCTCTTCCAGTACTTTTGAGATAATACTGTTGGAAAAAAATTTAAAAAAACAGTAGCCCTCCAGAGAATAAGGAAGCGGTTAGACCCAATAGCAGCAATCATTACTAGTGAAGAGTGGATCATTACTAGGAAAGAGTGGAGTGTTTAATTTACATTAATTTAATATCTATTTTTAAAAAGAGATTTCATGAAACAAAAATCTCTAGCGTTAATATTTGTTTTCGACAATGTTAATAGGTATTTGTTTGCAATTTTCGAAAATTCAGATCGTTCGCCCAAAATTGAACGTACGCCACCTTTAAACATCTTGTGCTTCGAGGAATAGATTTACAGAAAAATAGGAGCTCTTTTTGAGAAAATTATGTAAATATGATGGGGTTTGGTGTAAAGTACCTTCAAAATTAAAAGATTCGTTTCAAATTCGAAGATTCGTAATATTAGCCAGATCGTTCAAGGAATATCCATTTTGGTGAAAATCGTGTTTACTTTAGGCTCTAGAGTTACTCACACGAAGACGGATTTACAAAGAGGTTTTTTGGAAAATCACTTTTTCGGGTTCAAAAACAAGCGTTTTGACAGCCTTGTGTATAGAAAATAAAAGAACAATACCAACAATCCACTTTTTTCGAACTAGCTACTTACAAAACGTGTTTGCTGTGAAAATTTCGACACTTCCTCCTACAGCATTACGTAACTCTCTTTACACGTGGAGGTAAAAATATTCCAGCGTTACTGGGATTTGAACTCGGATCCCTGTAGTCTGTAGGTCTCGCTCGATCGCACTGTGCTATCACAGATATTTCTCAACACGCTATCCAAGCACACTTATTACGAAAAGAATAGTTACGTGATATTCATTGCACTTGGATTTTTTATTAGAGAAATGTTCTACATGTGTCAAAGATTTCAAAATTACAAAAACGAATGCAACCGAATAAAACCCACGCAACTACATAGCTCATTTTACTAAGAAATATTTTCAACCAGAAGCCGTGGTCTTTAGAACACTCTGTGGACGTCGTTCCCGGTCTTATCTTTCGGCGACTATGGCCAAGGTTGAATTACGTCACAGATGAAAATTGCGATAACGCTAGAGCTCTACACAGGCGCGCTTGCAGACGTTCTGAAGCCATAATCGCAATAGGGTCATATTTATACGTGATTCTTAAAGACATTAACACACTAAAATAAGTAGTGGCGCCTCAAAACACATGCTTTATGTGATATTTATAATGAATACGAATGATTATAACTATACAATTAACCGCAAAATTGTTTCTACCCGCAAAAATTATTCGCCGTGAATGAGATTCGATCTTACGTGCCTAAGCTTCTCCAACAGTGCGCTTACCTGCTATACCACAGAAACTCTCATAAGTTTTGTCTTTCACAAAGATGATTTGAAACTGTCATGTATCACAGATTTGACTAAAAAAGAAAGTGCGGCGTTTAGATGCTTATGTTAACTACAGACGGACAAACAGACGTTTTGTCGTAAATAGATTTTTTAGTAACAAGGTCCCACAAAACATGGATTCTGTCTACAAACGTATTGAAGTAATTCACTATATACAAGAATAAAATTTATCTACTTTTGTCGTGACCAGTGATCGGAATTTAGAGGTTTTTGTCGAAAAATCCCCGTCTCCATGCGCATGATTACAATACTTTTTCTTTTTATTACAGAATTACCAGAAAGGAAGAAAAAATTGTTTTTCATTGTTTCTATTCAACGAAAATTTTCAATCAATTCCAAAGGTGAAATAATCAGTAAATATTAAAAAGTGATTTATTAACAATATGAAATGAAATTCAAAAAAAGGAATCTTCTGTTCTTTACTTGGTATTCTTAACATATCTATAGGAAAATTATAATAAAGGCATTATTTCAACAACATTCGAATATTATTGTTAGAATCTATGGGAAAACTGTTAATGCTGGGTCCTGGTAACGTAAAAAGGGTTAACTACAGTTGTGAAATGTAGAAAAAAATCCTTTAACTCGTGTTGCCAGAAACCAATGTTTTGTGGGTTGTTGATACAGAAAAATCGAACGACGACGAAAAGCCTGTATGTTCGTGTGTCTGTTCTTGTGTTTGTTCGTCTGTCTGGCTGTAATTTTCAAAAAAAATTATATGACCTTATTGAAAGAATTATTTATGGACAACAAATTTCATTTGAAAGGAAAATCTGTGTTCAATTTTAGTTGTAGGAAAACGCCGAAAAAATTCAAACTTTTCCAATTTTCGAAAATTCAAAGTTTACAGTGGACATAGGACGTATGTCGCCTTTATAAGTGTATTTTACTCTATTCTTAGAAGAAATTTAAAGAAAAAATTTGGGGTCGTTTTTGAGAAACTTTTGAAAATGACCGACGGCTTCATGTAATGTACCCTCAAATTTTAAAGAATGATTTTTAAAATCTCAAAGTTTCAACTAGAATCACATCGACAAGGAATTCTTCAATTTGGAAAAGATCGTACGATCTGTTTAGGCGCTAGTAGTGTTCACAGATGGACGGAGAGACGGGCAGACGCAGACAGACTGACGTTTTGCTTTCAATTGGTGTTTTTGCATCAAAGACCCACAAAACAGAAATTATGGTTACATCACGTGTTAGAGATTTTTTCTCTTAATTTAGTAACTGGATTTATCCACTCCTTTGTTTTCAGGGCCCGGCAATACATTTTTTCTGCCGAAAATTTGCCGTTTTTTTTCGCGGAGCATTACATAACTTTCTCTATACTACGTATATTACTCTGTATGTATGAGCGTATACGAGAAAGTAAAAAGTTACGTAATTCTACGGAGGAAATCGGCTAATTTTCGACACAAAAAACTGTAATTTCCGGGCTCTGGTGTCAAGAAAAGTGGATAAATTCAGTTGATAAATATAGAATAAAATCCGTTTAACATGTGGTGTAGCCAGAAGCCAGGTTTGGTGGGTAGTAAATACAAAAAAAAAAAAAAAATTAATGGTAAAACGTATTTTCTTCTGTGAACAATGCTAGCGGCTAAACTGTCCAGGCAATTTTCCCCAAAGTTGATATTCCGCAAGCGATCTGGCTGATGTCGAGCCCTCCTGAATTTCAAATCAATATTTTATTTTTGGATGGTACTCTACAAGAAGCCCCTGAAACATTTTCAAAAATTAAAAAAATGGCACGAACTTTTCTGGTTAAATTTTATTGCCGGATATCGTAATGGACGCTATAAGGCGATGGCGGAGATGATTTTCGTTTATATACTGAATTTTTCCAAAAATGCAACAAAACAATTTTTTTCGGTGTTTTCCTACAACTTAAGTATTGAAGATAGTTTGTTTCCTTAATGAAATGTGTTCATCAAAAATAGATCTTTAAATATTCCTTTCAAATAATCAGTCCTTTTTGAAAAAGATCTCGTACAATTGCTTAAAAATATAAGTACTTTAGATAATTTTACAATTTTTGAAATAGCAAATTTGAATTTTCTCCGCTTCGTTTGACGAGCTGTCATTCTGAATTTCTTTTGAATTCTGATGATTGTCGGGACGGACAAGGCGCTATTAACACGCTGTATTTTTCATTTAATGTCAAAAACAGTTAAATATTGTGTGTAATGTACTGTAGGGAGAAATGTATTCTGTGAACGTTTTCTTAACTTTTGGTATCCCCGTGCCCTAACTCATATACAAGACGAATTCTGAGTACAGAAAGAAACTATCGTTTATTCTTCAAATCGCATGAGCGTTTGCTCTTCGAGTTGCATTGATTTAATTGAAATTTTCTCAATGAGGTTTTCTCTCTTAATAATAGTATTTAAATATAACATTAAAGAAAAACAGAAAATACCGGAATTTTGAAGGAACATTTATTACAAAATTTTGATATTTTGTTGTTATAATATTCAACTATGGATATTTGAGATGTGTTTCCGAGAAGTTCATTGTTGGCGACATGAATGGGAAACATATAACATACGGCGGCATCGGCCGGTATTACAATATAAAAGTTATACGACATATCTTTGATAGAGAACTTTGTGGCAGTCTTTGAACTTTGATGAGAAAACTTTGACAAAGAAATTTGATGAGCGTATTACATTTCGTCCAAATTTTATGTAGGTTTGCTCGCGATTTACAATCAATTACGCACAAAAAGTTGTGTTTTGCTACTTTATGTTTTATTATAACTAATCTATGTTTAATGCTAATGTAGCAAAAGGTAAATAAGAAAACGTTTGAGGGTGAGGCTTTAGAACAACGCCATGGTAAGGTTATGGGTCGCACATTGTGAAGCATTGATGAAAGACCTTCGAAATGAAGAATTATTTGAGGATGGATGAGGAAACATTCAATTTTCTTTGTCGTTCGTCCTTCTTTCGAAATTCAGTCCTCTGATAGGGAAGTTTAAAAAAATTATCTTCCTGAACTGGGCATTTTCCAAACACCATATTTTCCACTTCCCGGGAAAATGTGTCCTACCAACGTTAATTCGTTTGGTTTTACTTTTGTAGTTCGGATGGACAGTATTATATAAACATTCTAATTACTCGCACTCAGCAATTATGACTTTGGTTGAAGCAATACCCCTATATCGGACGCCATGTTACCAAATATGATAAAACTTGGAAGCCGGAGACTACATTTTATCCAAGAAATTTTATAAACGAAATCTTTTATAAAATATTGGCTATTACACTGTCATATTCCTTTTATAAAATATCTTTGACAAAGATCTTTTAGAGTGTAATACCGGCCTTTATTTACTTAACGTTAATGTTAGAATATCTCTACGTTCAATAAAATGTTGTAATCAAGTTTAAAGTCGAGAAGTGTATGTATACGCAGATATGCATTAGGTAATACGTATTTATAATAGTATTCATTCATTGACTTTCCAAATTATTTTACCTTTTTCAATAACTAAAGTAGCAAATTAAAATAGATTTTGAAATAGAGTTCGCAGCGAAAATGAAATGTTTTAGCGGGCTTACTGCTTTCCGGGGCATCTATAACTGTTTATTTTCTTAATTATTTATGAAAAAAATAATTATGATTTGTTTGGTTGCACTTGTAGGTCATCATTTAAAAAAAATTAATATTTAAGAATAATTTTAGAATATCTTGAGATCGGGCAAAAATAATTTTATGTATTCGAAACACGAATTAGTGGTCCATAAACAAGACTTTTAAGAACATTTAATCACAGCAATGCTAACTGAAAAACAAAACAATTTTAACTGGAATTGATAAGCTAGAATGTGTCCATTGTTGGCAGCGTCCATTGTTGCTGCCCACAGCATCCATTGTTGCGCTCATTGCCGACGCTTCTGAGGTTGATGCTCTCTTCAGCTGCCTGTCCCAGTTGGGACTCTACAGCCAGGTGTTAGTGGTGTGGGATTTTTCTTCTCCTAGTTTTGCCCCCACTCCCACGTACTGAGACGGGGATTGGTAAACTAGGAAAAATAACATAGGGGTTAATACATTTTATGTTGGACAGGCTATTTTATTAGGCCTTTAGGAAGACGAAAATGGGGGTGGAAAAAAGGATTTAATGTTTTTATTGATTTTTTCTTTCTCGCACTTACTGTCGTAAGAAGAAAAAGTATTGTAATCGTGCACCAGAATACGGCGAATTCTCGGCAGAAAAACCGTCCCATCCTGGTAACGAAAAAGTGAATAAATTTATTTGCTAAATTTAGGGGGAAATCCTTTAACGCGTTGTGTAGCCAGAATTCATGTTTTGTGGATCGTTGTTACCGAAAAATTAAATGACGGCAAAACGTTTGTCTATCAATCTTCCGTCTGCGAACAACGCTAGGGGGTAAGTTGTTCAACCGATTCTGTCCAAAATTGATAATACCCAATCGATCTTGTTGATATCACGGTCCCATTAATTCGAAACCGATATTTTAATTTTGGGAGGTACTTTACATAAAGCCCAGAAATATTTTCAAAATTTTCTCAAAAGCGGCGTCATCGGTTTTGATTAATTTTTTTTCCATAATCTCAAGAACGTTTAAGAGAATGATGTAGATCTCATGTTGGCGCCTGTCTGTCCGTTTGTAGTTAACACAAGCATCTAAACGCTGCACGTTCTTTTTTAGTCAAATCTGTGATACATGACAGTTTCAAATCATCTTTGTGAGAGACAAAATTTATAAGTGTTTCTGTGGTTTAGCAGGTAAGCGCACTGTTGGAGAAGCTTAGGCACGTAAGATCGAATCTCATTCACGGCGAATAATTTTTGCGGGTAGAAACAATTTTGTGGTTAATTGTATAGTTATAATCATTCGTATCCATTATAAATATCACATAAAGCATGTGTTTTGAGGCGCCACTACTTATTTTAGTGTGTTAATGTCTTTAAGAATCACGTATAAATATGCCCCTATTGCGATTATGGCTTCAGATCGTCTGCAAGCGCGCCTGTGTAGAGCTCTAGCGTTATCGCAATTTTCTCTGTGACGTAATTCAACCTTGGCCATAGTCGCCGAAAGATAAGACCGGGAACGACGTCCACAGAGTGTTCTAAAGACCACGGCTTCTGGTTGAAAATATTTCTTAGTAAAATGAGCTATGTAGTTGCGTGGGTTTTATTCGGTTGCATTCGTTTTTGTGATTTTGATATCTTTGAACATGTAGAACATTTCTCTAATAAAAAATCCAAGTGCAATGAATATCACGTAACTATTCTTTTCGTAATAAGTGTGCTTGGATAGCGTGTTGAGAAATATCTGTGATAGCACAGTGCGATCGAGCGAGACCTACAGACTACAGGGATCCGAGTTCAAATCCCAGTAACGCTGGAATATTTTTACCTCCACGTGTAAAGAGAGTTACGTAATGCTGTAGGAGGAAGTGTCGAAATTTTCACAGCAAACACGTTTTGTAAGTAGCTAGTTCGAAAAAAGTGGATTGTTGGTATTGTTCTTTTATTTTCTATACACAAGGCTGTCAAAACGCTTGTTTTTGAACCCGAAAAAGTGATTTTCCAAAAAACCTCTTTGTAAATCCGTCTTCGTGTGAGTAACTCTAGAGCCTAAAGTAAACACGATTTTCACCAAAATGGATATTCCTTGAACGATCTGGCTAATATTACGAATCTTCGAATTTGAAACGAATCTTTTAATTTTGAAGGTACTTTACACCAAACCCCATCATATTTACATAATTTTCTCAAAAAGAGCTCCTATTTTTCTGTAAATCTATTCCTCGAAGCACAAGATGTTTAAAGGTGGCGTACGTTCAATTTTGGGCGAACGATCTGAATTTTCGAAAATTGCAAACAAATACCTATTAACATTGTCGAAAACAAATATTAACGCTAGAGATTTTTGTTTCATGAAATCTCTTTTTAAAAATAGATATTAAATTAATGTAAATTAAACACTCCACTCTTTCCTAGTAATGATCCACTCTTCACTAGTAATGATTGCTGCTATTGGGTCTAACCGCTTCCTTATTCTCTGGAGGGCTACTGTTTTTTTAAATTTTTTTCCAACAGTATTATCTCAAAAGTACTGGAAGAGAACAGTTGATATCTGGAGTTGAAGGGATGGTGTTAGCTCCTATTGTAGGCCTGGTTCCTTGTGATTCCAGTGAAAAATCAGTAACTGCACTGAAACAGCAGAAGCTTCCGCCAATTGATAATCATAAGTGAATCACAATGTACTGGGTAGGGAGGAGAACGAGGAAATCTATATGAATTGTCGCCTGCTCTTTCTTTCTCAGATAAACACTTGGATAGTTTATCAACATCAAATCGAAATTTTAGCGACTTTGATGTAATATTAAACATAAAAAAATCCCTTCCAGTTGTCTGCGTGTTAATGTTTAGTGTATCAAAATAGCCCCGACACCCGTATTACATTAGCCTCTTAAGTTGTATCATATTAGCCCCACAAATTTGAGGCTGTATATATCATGACACGATTAATATTATTGCATTATTTCAACGCAGAAAAGAATATTAATTCTTTCTCAATGATAACCTATTTTCAAAAATATCGTGTCATAAAAAATAACGAAGTAACATCAAAAGATTTATATCACGGTGGTAAAGTTTTTGACTGGAAAAATTAGACATTTTAGTTTTGATTTTTTTCCTCCCAAATATTGTTACATTCTGAGTGTTTGCTATATGGTCATTATAATAGAATATATGTCCTATCATTTGTCATTTTCTTGTTAATTTTGGACATAAATAAATAACAACTCTTAAAGTGTAATACATTAACCCCAATTTTCTACTGTATAATATTAGCCCCGACTGATCTTTATAACATTGTCGAAAAACAATATGAACGCTAGAGAGTTTTGTTTAATGAAATCTCTTTTTAAAAATAGATCTTGTATTAAGATAAATTGAACACCCTGTTTTTTTTTAAAAACTGCAAATGCTTCACTTTCTTTTCGTATCGGAAAGGAGGTAATCTTGTCGTGTACCTGGTGGTGAGGGGGAACCGTGTCAGGTGAGTTAACTTTAGAGACCCGAGTTCGAATCCCGACGAGTAGAAACTATTTTCTGCTGCAGTAGGTCTTTTTTTTGTTTCTTTTTTGCAGGTTCATATAGTCCGTATTGAATATTGCATAGCAATTACGAATAATACGTGAAAATATATGCTGTTGAGGCAACACTTGTTTTGAACATAAAACACTTTCTAAATAGTATGTATAGTAAGATAAACTTTATTTAGGTGAGTAAACATAGACCATTCACTTTGATTCTCTAAATTAAAACTTGACGTAACTGAGAACTGTGTCGTCATCAGTGTTATTATGATACATATATCCTTTATTTTTAAAATCTTAGGCCCCGAAACGCGCCTCAAATTAATTATTAATATAATAGCAATAGCTATCTATATATAATATAATTTCATAATTATTTCCAAAGAATCGGAACGCCGTTCAGTCGCGTACCAACAGAAACCAAGCCTTTTATATGCAGGATATTCGGGGAAGAAATGTAGAATCTTCGAAAAATAGCTGTTAAGACAATTTGAAGCTTATTTTGTCTAATAAACTACACGGATATTCCAAATGGCTAAGCCGCAATAAACATTCAAAAGTTGGTTTAGATATATGTTTTCTAGACTACTATTTGCGTTGTAGAAGCATATAAACACTTCATTAATATCTAAATTGTTTATGATTAACAAAATAAATGAATACATTTGATCAGAAAGAAAAATTAACCTAGAAATAAAAAAGCACCCAATTTTCACAGTTCGACTGCTTTTTTATTTCTCGGTTAATTTTTTTCTGAACTAATATATTAATTTATATTGTTAATAATAAACATGTTACATGTTTCAGGTCTGTTTACATGATTTTAGAATGCAAAGTTTTGCGTAGAAATCATATTTTCAAACCAACATTTGCGTGTTTATTGCAGCTCAGCCATTCAAAATATCTATGTAGTTCATTAGACAAAGTATGATTAAAATTGTTTAAACAGCTTTTTTCAAACTTTCGACGTTTCCTTCCCCGATACTCTGTATATCCATGCTTCTTTAAAACCAAAAAGAATAATTTGCGTACTGAAAACTAATTCATTAAACCCATGGAAGTAGAACTGTTAACATATGTACTGTCACACATCTTTCGCAGGATAAGGAGTAAAATTTAAAGAAAAATAATAGTTCACATGAATTTTGACAAATTGCGTCATACTTTCTATGATAATAAAATGGTAACATTATATTACAATATTCAATTGGTTAACAATTTCGGCTAAAGAGTCTTGTTTGATAATTCTCCAATTTCGTATTGTAATAAGATATCTTATGATACTCATGTCGTAAGTAACTATTTGACAACTATTATGTTTAGTGTATGTGTCTAGCAGGTTTTGTATTATTCTGAGAAACTGGATCATACGAATCACGTTTACTACGTTATTCACACAGGAGCACATGAATCTCAAAAAAGGTATTTAAAAATATAATCCTTGCTGATGAATCAACGTTTCATTGATGATTTTAATTTTGAAAATTTTCATTAGTTTGGATGTTTAAATATAGGTATCACATGTAATTACATGTCTGTTAAACACGATAGCATTATATGAATCAAGAAACATTGTTTTTCATTTGATCATTCAACTTCATCAATCACTCAAAATTACTTTAATTTTCTCTGCTTATCAGTTTTTTAATCTCAGATCTTCGATGAAGACATGAATCAAATAACATCGTAGATATTTGAGTGTTTTAAAAATAATAACGTGAATAAATGCTTATATTTATTGAATTGGTTTTATAATAACCTGTAAAAACATGGGTTTTCTGTTGGTTTTGGGGATGTTGAAAACATTTAAATAGTATAAGGCAATATTAAGCTGGTGCCCTTTAACATTGTTTATTTGATATTTTTCTTAGGGATAGTTTATAATGGTTAAACGTTTTCAAAGAGTGCACATTAGATACCTCGAATGGCCCGTTTCCGTTTAATAAACCGCTACGTTCTCCCTGTACAGATGGTCGTGCAAAATTCAAGGTTTTGATAGATTCGTAGAATGGCGGCCAACAAACCACCTTCGAACTCTGGCGATACTGAAATGTAGTCTGTGTTGGGAAGGTCATATCACTTGACCACCAAGTTCGTTCTATGTATTTTCACTGGGAAATGCTAGAGCATTCATATTTACTAAACTGTAAACAAACGCTTGTAAACTTGAATTTTTATAACATTTGTTTTGCTTTCTTTTAGTAATATCAACTCGTTTTACCAAATACGTGAGTTTGTAATATTTTTACACTTTACAATAATTTAATTTTACAGGTATTTATTTTCAAGCATTTAGGAATTCATGAAATTTCATTGAAACGTTCGCCAATCTAAAAAACCTTTTAAATGTATATTAAATATATTAATGTTGTTTAAAAATATGTATTAACAATGCGTAGATTTAGCACATAAAGCTCTGATTTGAATATTATACAATGAAATCATAAAATTAACAGTTTTAGAAAGGAATGATAAATTGAATTGAAAATATTAACTTAAAGTTTATATACGTTTATTTAGAAATTTCTATACTTGTGTAAATATTGTGATGTGTGATCTTTCAAAACACAAAATTGAATATTTCTGTATTTGAAAACCTTAACACTACATTCATCCAATCCAGTGCAGTTTATAGCAAACAGCTAACCAATATGTTTCCCTATTTTTCAATGGTAATGGTTAAACAAGAGGAACAAATAGTTTCTGAATGTCGGTGTTAACAGGGGACTTATTAATAATACAGTTATTCGGTTGCTCAACATCCCTTTGATAGAAAAACAGAAACCATTGTTTGGGCGTAATGCACCTTGAAAAATATTTTTTTTATAATCAATTTCTTTCCTATTTGATAAATATATCGACTTGCAAATTGTAGGACTTAAAAGAGAATATAAAAACCAAATAAAAGTTATGCTCATACTCGTCGTAAAAATTCGAATTTAGCATAATTAAATTGGCCACAAAATTTGTTTACAAGCAAGTGCATTTTAAGCGTATGTGGCAGGCAAAAGCGCGGCATTTAAGAACTGTTTTTTCAGTATGCCCATCCCACGCTATTCTGCTAGCGCGAATGAATTAAGCGCCAACAAATGGGGTCTACTAAAATGTAATTTCCTATAAACAATTACATATATCTCGAGAACGAGATATAATAGCACCGAACGGATTCCGGAATTTTGCATCACATTTAAACGCCATTCAGATTAGACAATAAAAAATTTGCAACAATTGCAAATTTATAAACAATTTCCAAATTTTGCAAATCTAAAGGGGGAGAGTCTCCCGATGTCCCAGAACCAAAAACAGCGAATTAACAATTTTGCAACAATTTATAATTTTATAAACAAATTCGAAATATGTGTAAGAAAGGCCGGGAAGGCTCCGCAAATTGTGCATGAAATGAATATCTCAAAATAGCAGTTTGTCAGGAGTTAGAAATCGATTACTAAAAGTTAGAATAATTGTTGCTAAAATGATAAATATTTACTGGTCTATAGACAATCATTCTGGACGGGAAACCCAGCTTAGAAATATTTTTTTCGTCGTGGTGTACGCGCAGGCGAACTATCTCCTTCGGGAGGGAAATATGACGATATTTCCGTCTCGTATGTAAATGAACTAGCCCCCTCCTTCTGAGACAGCGTTCTTTCTGCCCCTTGGGATGTTGCACCAATCACAGACAACTGTGGTTCTACCTGCTAGCGATTGGTCAACGCGTCCCTCCCCCTGCCCTCCCCCAGGCCGAGGGGTGTCCAGGTTTGTCGGCGCGGTGTGGAAGATAGAATTTTGAACGACATTTTTTCTGAGGGAGAGGGTATCTCTCAGATTTAGTTGCAACTGTTTGTGAATGCGAATGATCTGAAGGTTCATTTCCTGACACACGTATTTCGTTCAGTTTGTACATGTCCCCCAATTCAATTGTTAATGAATCTTCCACTGCAGAATTCTGATCTGAATAGTTATGGCGAGAAAGGTAAACATTGACCAAGTACATGCAAAAATCATTAAACGTCATATTAACCTGTTAAATAATATTAAAGATATTAAATACTTTTTCACAAAATTATTTAGAAAGTCTTTGTCTTTTTTCCATTCTGCAAGATTACCATTTTTTCATTTCCCTACAGACGTCTCCTGCACATATTCTTTCTCTTTGGCAAAACATTGTGACAGCCGATTGTAGATAAGACAAATTATTATATGTTCTGAATAGGCACTTGTCATAGTTACTGCTGAAAATAATGGCACGATACGTACCGCTCAAGCCAGGAGCTCACAATGCACTGGCGCCATTGCACCCAACGTATACGACAGATATTGCGCAACGCAGCAATCAAGTTTCAACATGCTCACAGGAAATAATTCAGCTAAAGAATAGAATTTAAAGGTCAAGCAATCTCTGAAAAGTACATTGAAGGAATACATGTAATATCAGACCACTAGTGCATCACAATAATTCAGGAACATAAAATTGCCGTGGCTTGGAACTCACAGATCTATTGCGAGCACTCCCGGATTAATAATGCATGTAATGTTAATAATAATATTATTACATGTTTTAGTAATACATGTAATAATTATATTTTATAAGTTGATTATAATATCATAAACATGTATACTTTGCACACATATTGGAGAAATTTAAAAAAACAGCACATTTTAAGCTGTAGTACACTTGGTAATTTGCGTTTAAGCCAATATTTTTTTTACATAAGCAGAAGAAAATTTTATCCTCATAAAAGTGTATTTCAATCACTTTTATATAGGAATTAAGGTTAAAGAAAGAAACTAAAAAACGAATACCAATTTGTTGAGTCTTCCAGAGTTAGCACAGGGCCTAGGAGGTCAAAAACAGGGGTTTTTAAGATGTGCTTGGGTACATACAACATACCCAAACCAAAAGCTTGAGTTCTATCATCGTCACACAGTAATACGTACTGGAACATTGTAAGATAAACGCCAAAATTATAACCTTGCCCGTCCGGGACTCGAACAGGGGGTCACATTATGAAAAGCGAACATGCTGATCAATGAGCTAAACCGCGAAGCCAAAAGGGTAATAGTATAATGCATGTAATTGTAAGTGTGCGTGTGTGTATGTAAGAGGGAAGGGGAGTCAAGTATAAGGAAGGAAAAAGATCGCGTGGTCCGTGGCCCGATTGTTGGAGTACTGTTCCAACTTTTGCCTGGTGTTGATCGGAGAAATCACGAAAAATTATCAATAAAAGCGACCGACTGCTGGAAATCTTTCAGGCAGCGGATGAATTCGACCTTTTGTCTGAATAATGTTTTTGTCTACTTGACAGGCGTGGCGGACAAGGGAGAGGGGGTTCCGTATTCAATAGGAGGCTTCAAATTGTGATGATATACCGGAAGAGTTGCCGATGCTTATTAAGAATAAAAAATGAAATTTTACAGAGCAGAGCAACTGAAAATTGAAGAGCTCCTTTACATTTTTGTTGATGGATCACGTGTGCGGTTCTGTTGTTCACTGTTGTGTGCTCTCATTGCGGTTTGTTTCTTGCTACTGCTGCTAATGTTGTTCTGCTGCTGATGCAAGAATGCCACCCGACCACATGTTGGCCGTCCGAGAAAAAGGCAACGTCGTTTTACACCCACATCAGCTGTTAAGTAGAAATATTATTTGGACAATTGCTGTGTAGTTAACATCGAAAATCTCTCACCGGCGTGATTCACCCTCTAGAGTCTCGCGGGCTGAATCTCTGGAGTGGCAACGGTTTGTTTCCCTGAGATCACTCACCCTGCCCTCTATTTTGAAATTTTGTCCACTTTTCCGTTATTTGGTCACGACCTGCAGCCAAAGAAACTCATTTGCAACCGGAAACCGAAGAGGCCGCCGGCGGAGGCAGCTGCCCCAGAGGGGATGTGCTCCGTTTCGACGATTTGATTAAAGGAGGACTGTTATTTCCCAGAAGCGCGCGAGCTTGTAGAGTGAGTGGGACTTTTGTGATGAAGTCTTGATTTCGCAACGGGAAGACGAAAGAGGGATGGGCTGCTTTCCTTCCGTTGGATGTTTTGCTATCGGCTCCATCATCTGAGACCGAGACCCCGATTGGGATGGCAGCATTTCTAAGGGCTGCTCGCTTACTCTGCTTGTGAACAAACCCCATGTGTCCCTGCTCCACCTTCTAACTCTATCGTAGGACTAGCATTGCCGTGGATTCTGAAACGACTGGGGAGTTTTAGTGTTTGAGTCGAAAGAGATGTATTTTCGATATTAGCTGGTCGAGTTCAACCTGTGTCCGGAGGAGCATTCTAGCGACCAGCTGCTCTGATCCGTGATTTTCCGTGGGTTATTCAATCAATTCCTGGTGAATGCCGAATCAGTATCGTTACAAACGGACCGCACGCGATATTTCTTTTCTCTTGTCCTATCCTCCTCCCATGCTTACACACACTTACACTTACATGCACTACACTATCACACATGTTCGGAGACCAGTCGCAAACTTAGAGCTGACGCTTAGAGGTAGAGACAGTGTCCGTCTGTGAGAGAAACCTGGATGCTTAATTGACCCACAAAAAACAACAACAAACAAACAAAAAACAAACAAACAAAAAACAAACAAACTCCGGCACCAATCTGGAAATCGGCAAAGACTTGAGGTGGTGGGGTGACTTTACCCAAGTTAAGTTTAGAAGTTCGCATTCCGTTTTGGCCTATCCGGTTACCCATTCAACTGGGTACCCTCGAAGGAGATCAGAAGAGCCTTCGTTCACGTACCTACCTCATAAGCTGAAGGTGTCCCCCTCATAATCCGTAGTAAGGTTCAAGTAGTGTGAGGTAGAAAACGACGTAGAGGATAATTTCTCTGCTACGACTGTGACAATTACCAACATACTGTTGATAATAAGCCATTTGTCTGCACGTAACAACTAGAATTGAATTACGAAATTTAATTCTGTGTTTCTTGACATTTTTTGTGTCCATGTTGCAAAACGGAAAATATTACTTTAGAGCACTCTTAGACTGCAAAGAATAATCATCCCGAATATTATTCCTGACAGGTTTCTTCTCTATTGAAAGGGCCAGATAACACTATAAATTTACACGTAATGGAAAAATTAAATTTTTAACAACAATATAACTGATAATTACACATACTGTCGGATTCTAAACTGGAACTGATAGTAGTTCAAAATTTTAAGTCGAAATAACGCAACGTCCGTGCCTTGTGCCGAAAAGTATTTTAGCTATTAACAAACGCACGTACACCGGTCCTCAATGTAGAGTACCAAGATGGCAGAAGCCAAGGATAATTTTGGTGATAAGCATGCCTCAATGTTAAGACGGGAATAGAGGACCCAAGAAAATATTCGTTAGTATCTATTCAAAAATCTAAAATCTTCGTCTCTCGCATCGAGAAGTATTTACATTGGAGGCGTACTGACAGGAAAATCTCTCGTGCATTCAGGATTCCAGTCCCCCACAAGTATTGGTTGGTTGTTAGTGGTTCCGGGCGCGTCGACTACTGATGTCATTTTCCCGGTAAGTGTAGTGCTTGTTTTTTCCCTTGGGAGGTGGCAGTGATCTTCACCCGCTGGATGGCGGGATCCGGCGACGACCCATCGTTGACTAGCGGGGTTTTCTCCAACCAGGTATATCCCACCAGCGAGGCACCGCCCAGCCGGGGCAAGCTCTAAACTCCTTATCGGTAGTCCGGTGTAGTGCATGTTAGTGTTAGTGTGTGTAAGTAAGTGGTGAGGATGGAACAAGGAAGAGAAAGGAAAGATCGCGAACGGTCCGTGGTCCGTTTGTTCGGGTACTACTCCGGCATTTGCCTGGTGTTGATCGAAAAAACCACCAATAACTACCGATCGAAGCAGCCGGTCTCTAGAATTCTCCTCCAGACGGCGACTGAATTCGATTTAGCTGACAAGGTACCATCGAAAATCTTGCCACTGTCGGGTCTCAACCAATGTCCTCCCGGTTAGAGACATTGCAATGGCATCAGTTGATGCACTGAGCCACCTCTCTTGGTGCGCCGCATGGACTATAGAGCGGTATCGCTAAATTTGGTCGACCACCATTACTGACTTTTGACACACAGCCATAATGGTGTGTGAATTCATTTGCTCATTCATCAGATGAAACATCGGTTTTGTTTTCGTTTGCGAACATATTCTAGATATAAATTATTTTTCAAAGACATCTGCAAAAGCGATCTGCAAGAAGAAACAAAGCACTTTCAGACAGTAAATCAGAAAGAGGGACGAACTGCGTGTTTCTAAAGTACAAGTGAGTTCAACCTCTAATCCATAAGTGTTATAGAAGTTTAAAAGCCAGCCTAACTGTTGGAAGATGACTAAACCTTTGGATCGCAGATTGAAATTGTTGTCTAGTTAGTGTAGGGTAGCTTTTGCTCGCCAAACAGAGAACAATCCCGAAAGAAAAAAAATCAATTTTGATATTTTTACTTATTCCCCAGGCAGCAGAGAAAATGTTATATAATGCTGCACTAAAAATCGGCATATTTTTGGCAGAAAACCTTATTTCAGGGACCTGGTCATAAAAATCTGAATAAATCCAGTTGCTAATTTAGATAAAAAACCTATCAGGTGGTGTAGTTAGAATCGATGTATTGTGGGTCCTAATACCGACACGTTGAATGACTGCGCCAGTCCGTCTGCCTGTTCGGTGATCTGTTCATCTACGGACAACGCTAGTGGCTAAACCATTTAGCCAATTTCCTCCAAAATTTATATTTCTCAAGCGATGTGGCTAATGTCACGGCCCTTTGAATTTGAAACCGATATTTCAATTTTGGGGACACTTTACATGAAGCGCTTGGGACATTTTCGAAGTTTAAAAAATAGTGGCAAAAATAGTAAAGTATTTTTGATTAACGTTTGTTGTTGGGTAATGTGAAAGACACTTAAGAGAATAGTGTTGGTCTCATGTTCATTGAAAACCCTGATTTTTCGGTAACATCAAAAGTTTAAACTTTAAAAACACAAGTTAAAACTTAAAAGTTAGATTTTTTTCCCTTTCTGAAATATGTTCCTTAAAGATAGATTTTGAAATAAGGTCATGTACAATTTTTCAAAAACTTGAGCACTTTTCGCGTAATTTGGCGTGAAAATACGGGGGAGAAAGTACGTGCTATTTTAGCACCACTAGTTTATTTTTGGCACCTAGCTTGTGAGGCACTCTTGGTAAGAGCTTAGGACGAAGAGGTAGGTACGAAAATGACATTCAGATCGATTTAGAGGAGAGGTGGTCAAATGCAATAATTCTTGCCATTTGATAGAAAATCCCTCTGAGTGCGTCAGAACATGATGTGCCAAACACCAGTGAATAACGGGTTGCCTAACCCTCAGATACAAATATCACTTGCGTAAAATTTATTATATCAGATTTTCCAACGCACGTTCATTGTCAAAAACTGATCATCTTCTTACAAAATGAAAATATAAAATTTGACATAAGTGTATCAACTCATAAAAAAACGAATAATTGAGTAATGGAATGGATTACTGTGGAGGTAAGTTTTGTTTGAGAGAAGCTGGATAGAGTTTGTAAAAAACGGCCGCATGACGATTAAGCGGTGATATTGAAAGTGAAATACTTGTTGAAATACCCAATTGGTGGCGTCTTCATGAGTTTAAAAGATTGGCGAAACCTTGGGGAAGGTATTAAATATAAATAATTGGTGGTTCAAGAATGCAGAACAAGATGCGAACGCGGAGTAGGTAACAATTTGCCAATTGATTAGCCATCCAGAATTTCGAACAATATATTTCATTTTTGTTGGAACCTTAAGTGTTTTAGTTGCCATTTCTTACCTCGTGCCTTTGTTTATGGTGAATGGACGGGGATATTGGGTAAGTGGAAACAGAGGTAGCTGAATTATTTTGGAAATACCCAAGATCGTGAGCGCTTATGGGAGCATACGCTGTTGTGGAACAGACATTCATTAGATAGGTAACACATCTTGAACCCTCCTAGAAGCACTCAAAGTTAGGGATACTTATTGTGAGACTCTGTAGAAGCATTTAGAAATAGAAAGCATTGATTCAATGTTTTTGCGTGATTGTTGAAGGCGCCATAACAAACTCTTATCCCTTTAAAATTGAAGAATCATGTTTGCAAGGAATGGGAAGTACTTTTGCAGAGAAGGGCATGTAGAATATTGTGTATAACACGAGTTTTAGATTGAGTTTACGTATTCTGGTTTCATAATCACACAATAAATTACATTGTACATTTTTCGACTAAAATTTGATTAGTGCAACCCCATGAATTCATCCTACCATAATACGATGAAGAAGTTTTGTGTTAATGTCTTTAAATAGTAAACATTCACATTTTATTAGCTTTCAGATTATTATTAGAAGATGTCTTTTCCCGCTGTTTATTCCATAGACCTTCATTTACGAATTTTATATTTTCTGTTCGTTTAAGGTATTTAAACTGCACATGCAAATTGGTAGTTATTTCCAAATAGGCCTACAATAACCAATCATATTCAACCAATCCTACTCGAATTTGTACATCACTGTCTATTTTCAAGGCTACACTTTGTCTATAGTCGAATTTGCGAAAGAACAACAACAAAGAAACCGTCGATAGCAGAACTTTCAGATATCCAACACTTGTCGCAAATTACACTTCATCAAAGCTTCAATACTCGACAGAAACGCACACATTCCAAAGAGTTTTCAGTTGACATCCACAGAGTTGTCACAAATCGGGGTGTCGCTTCCTTTACCTTCTGTGCCCGCAAACGCGCCCCCTCCCCCTGGCGCTTGACATGCGCGTCAGTCACCGGGGCCACATCACACGGACTGGCGCCGGGGTGGGCGGGCTACCCATCGGCCCAGGAGAGATGGGCCACGGCAGTCGATTCGCCAAAGCGGCAGCCAGTGCGGTGGTGGCGTGGGAATAGTCATGGCAAATCGTCTCCTGTATTATTTCAGTTGTATACATACCTTCTGCGCTCTCACACACAACCAATCTTCATAAACGAGGTCTATAAAAAAAGAATAATTTCACGGAGACGTGAAGAATTGTACTTTGACTTTAAAAAATTCAAGATTTGTTTACAAATCTAAATATTTATATTAAATGCAACCCACAACACTCGGCCAGTTCATCATAACGAATTATACAGGATGAGTTCTTCTTGAACATTCTATTATATTTTTACTGGTTTGACTCCTCTCTATTCAACCCCATCTCTTCAGAGTCTGCAGAATCTGCAACTGTATGTGAAATTAAACTAATTACTTGATATTCTACGCGATCGAACTGCACGGGTGTACCTCTCCGCGAGGCTATAACGTTAAATAAGAATAGATTGTTCTGACAAAGGTGTATTGTATTGTTATCAATTACAAGGAAACATACAGAAAAAGTGACGGAGGGTCTTGAAGAAAAATATATATTACATTATTATGGAAATAGAAAAATAGAAAAGAGGGTGGGGTTAAACATTCGACTGTTCTCGCAGGGGTACGCTAGCTCTGTCAAAACATCGATGCATTGATACTTCGATACATCACCAAAAGGTTTGCGATATGTATGAAAATATTGACAAAAACATCGATGTTTTAAATATAAATAAGATAGTATTTTCCCACCCTGTTTGCATTTTTAATTAGAGTACTTAAATGAAATACCAACATACTTTATTGTTTGATCCCGTATAAGTAATGTATTAACAATAATGTTTAGCGAATGAAAAGAAGGAAATACAAAACATTTTGCTATTATTACATTTATTCACATTCATTCAATTCTTTCTGGAAAAATATGTCGATCTGAAGAAAGCATTGTGAACAAAACATTGATGTTAATAAATCGATGTTTCTGGGGGAAAATATCGGTATTTTAAAAATATCGATTCATCGTTGCCGTCCCTATCGCGGGGGGGGGGGGGAAGGCGGTGAGCAGTGGATATGGGTGAGAGTGGGGGGAGATATATCGTCAAAGCTGTTGCGGAGACGGGGACGAGTGAGGTTCCGGCATGAGGATCGGTTGCGATAGCGGTTGATCATTTTGTTTTCAGTTGCGTCAAAGATTGTGGTCATTAGTCCCAGAGGTGTACTGAATATAACATAGAGGGAGGTGGTGGTATTTTTCTCCCACTGGATTGTGAGATTCTGGGGCGATCTACAAGTCTCCTTGAGGGAGAAGTTTTTCGATCCAGGTATGCCCCAGCGGGCCATCAATCCCGCCCTTCCAGGCCCTAAGTGGTCGACTTGAATCCCGATATGTGTGGTAGTGCATGTAAGTGTGTGTGTATATGTGTAAGGGGACAGACGAGAACAAGGAAGAGGAAGGAATGTTCGCGCGCGGCCCGTAGCTCGTTTGTACGGTATTGCCCCGGCATTCGCCTTGTAATGATCGGAGAAAGCACTGAAAACTACCGAGCAGAGCAGCCGTCTCTAGAATTCTTCTCCAGACAGCAACTGAATTCGACCTAGCTGACAAGCTAGTCTCAAAAATCCTGCCATCGCCGTGATTGAAACCTATGACCTCCTAGCCAGAGGCATGGCAGTGTCATCAGTTGATGCCCTGAGCCACCTCCACAGACCTAGGGGTAGCAGCAAAGTGGGTCGTGCTGGAGCGGCGCCGCGGTGATAGCGGCGGCGGCTGGGGCACGGGTGGGGGTGGGGGTGTGGGTGGGCGCCGAAGCGAAAGCAAACCAGCGGCGCGCGCGCTCCGAATCGCAAATGGGCCGAGCGTCCGAGCGACCGCTGCGGGGGAGGCGCGCCAGCCCAACTACCACCTGCGACACACAGGCGAGCCTAACTCACTAGGGAATGGTCACTGGCAACTTGTCGAAACATGTCCTGATTTTTGTGGCTGTATGTTTACGTGAAGGAAAATGCTTTCGAAGAATTTCAGCTGTCCATATGTACTGGAAATATCGTTTCCTATATTATTTCAGTAGTATACGTACCATTTGCGACTTTTAAACGCAACAATTCTTTATAAGTTAGGTCTCTAAAGAATTAGAATTTTATGGAGACTTGACGAATAGTTTTTTCACTTTAGAAAATGAAGGATTTGTTTAAAAAACGCATCAAAATATTAACTTATAATGCAACCCGCAACACTTATCTAGATTGTTTAATTTCTATTGTTAAACAACTCGTAAGCCAAGTGTTCTATGGTCGTCAAAACTAAAATTTTTAATCCGCTCGCCTTCAAGAAACGTTCCATACACCGTAATTTACCCGAGATATTTCTGAACATTCTATTACATTTTTGCTGGTCCGGCGTTTCTCAATATTACCCCACCTGCTCAGACGTACACGATCTGCAACTACTCTGCTCGCAAATAAATTTAAATAAGTATAATTTGTATTGAAAAGGGTGTATTGAATTGTTATCAAATACAAGGAGGCATATAGAACAAGTGCCAGGGGATAAGATGGTTTTAGAGAAAAGTATATATTCCAGCCAAAAAATGGAAAAACGTGTGTGAGTAGATGCGAGAAGTCTCGCACAGGTACGATAGTTTATTTTTAATCCATAAACTTATTGGTTTATGCCGCATAACACGTCTTGAATGTTAGTCCTTATAGCCACGTAAGAGCGGCTCATTTTGATGCTGCGGTTTCCTGGGCTTGGTCTGATACTACAACAACAAATATATTCGTCGCACGAGTAGGTTGAATAGTTATTACTTCCAGGAATTCTGTAATTTACCATTATAGTTGGATGTTCAAGAAATTGACAATAATATCATGTGTAAATCGAGTAGGGAATTGCATACTTTGGATGTTCTATTTTTACTCTTATTGTATAATTCTGTCATTTGATGACAGCAACCCGTTGCATAACGATGCTAATTACGACACAGATTTCAATACGATGCAGGTCTTTGACCAATCAAAAGGAGCATTCAAATCAATTACTGACACTTCATTAATCATTGAGAATCTTTATAGTAAATGTTTCGTTGATTTGGGTTAAGATTCTGTTATTCAAAGTTCCGAAGATGTTCTAAGACAGAAGCAAATAGAGTCAACAACAAATTAATGGACCTTCCTTCCGGCGGGTCAAGTAGAAAGAATATTTGTAATTTGATTAGATTGTTGGTAGTTGTCACCTTCTTCTTCTGCAAATCATCGATTCGGCTTGAGCTTGTTCCTGTCCTCACAAGTTTTCCTTGATTTTTTTTGGGGGTCTGTCCACCTCTCCTCTTTCATGTGGTTGATAAAGTAATGCTAATTTAGGTATTCTTCTATTACCCTTCCTTTTCGTGAGTTGATACTTGTTTCGGTATTTGGTTATTTTTCTTCCAATTTCTTCGGCATGTAGTTTTCGCTAATATTCTCGTTACGAATATGATCTTCTTTCGTGTAACCTAGCATTCTTCTCAGAAACTTCATTTCATTGGTACTTTCATTAATCATTTAATTACCTATAGTAAAAGGATGGAGACGATATACTAGATGTCCAGAAAATATATACAGGTTTTATTTCTCTCTGTACGTCATATACAGTGTTCACCGTGGAAAGTAATTTAAAAAAATTAAATGCGTCTCTTGTCATTTGTTTTGCAACATTAACGCATATCTGCTGTGGGAAAGTTTATTGTGCCCTAACTCCTTCCTCTGGCCAGTTGAATTTCCTTTAAATTACTTGACTTTGTCTCCTTAAGTGGGAAGCTTTTATTTATAGGCTCACAAGGAAACTTGTGGTCTGCACATTTTGTTGCTTTAATTAAAAAAATGTGATAAATTGGGATTTTAGTGAGATTTGGGTTTATTTTTGCCCCAATGTGTGATTTCGGAGAAGGCAGAAGCGGGACGAGGATGAGGATGAGGGGGGTTGGGGGAAAGGCGAGATTGCGTGGGTTGCGCGTGCGAGGGGCTGTGAGAGAGGGCGCTGTTTGAAATGGGGATTCTTGCAAATGTGCGGTTGTGAACTTTACTCTCATCCTCATCCTCACCTATTGAACTAGTGTTCCTGTGATCCTTGTTTTAGATTTATGACGCTGTGTGTGTGTGTGCGCGTGAGTGTGTGTTTGTGTGTGTGTGTGTGTGTGTGTGTGTGTGTGCATTGTTGAACAAAGACATTAAAGAAAAAAATGACATTTGAGCGTTTCTCAATTTTGAGCTATTTTTTGCAGAAAAAATTGAGTTTTCGATAAAATTTATGAGATAATATAATACACATGTACTCATAAATGAAATAATGTGAACAAATGGCCGCTAATGTAAATATTAACGGTATGAGAGACAAGTCAAAATAAATTAAATTTTTGTAATTTTTGAATAAACAAATAAATAGAGCGAAATGCTGTTTCTATTATTTTATTTTGAGCACTATCCCTACCAAAAGTCTAAAGAAAAAAATTGGAGCACGTTTTTGAGAAAACCTTGTTTTTTTTAATGTTGTACATATTGCACTTAATATTGTGCGAACACTACTAAAAGTTTCAAAAAATTTACCAGACCTTAATGAAAGATATAATTATGGAAAACAAATTTCATATGAAGGAAAAGTCTTCAACTTCAATTTTGTAGTTGTAGGAAAATGAAAAAATTCCAAGCTTTTGCATTTTCAAAAATTCAGAGTTAACAGTGAAAATCGGACCTATGTCCCCTTTATAAGCGCATTTCACTCTATTCTTGCAAGAAATGTAAAGAAACAAATTGGAGTTATTTTTGAGAAAATTTTGAAAATGACCCACGTGCTTGATACAATGTACTCCCCAAAATATGTTTACAATAAATATATTATATTCATCGAGGTTTGCACCTACTTACCTACAAAATTAATAGTAGCACACCCTAAACAAAATAACTTGCAATAAAACTGTGTGGTCAAGAACACAAGTAATCTCACTGTTTGTGTAGATGTCATGGATAAAGATATGTTGTTTTAAACAATCCATTTAAAGTACATTATTTCCCATTAAAATTTTCAGTTGACGTCATCCTTTCAATAGTTGCACCCCGCGTGATTCGCTTTCCGATCTTCATCGTAACTACACTGATGTGAAGCTCTCAAAGCTGCAAGAGAACAGCGCGGTTGATTGATTATAGAATGCTCCCAGAGGAAATTGAATATTGAGTTATTCTCTTTTTGGCGCCCCGGTCTCATCGGATTCCCTGTATACCGCTGATTTAGCAAACTGACGTAGTTATTTACAAAATATTGATGCACTGTGGTCTCTCCTGTATTTATGAGCTGTGCATTCGCGGCAGATGACCGATCGATATTACCAAATTTTCAGGTGATCCCAACACCTACGCCGGGAGCGGACACAGTTTTGGCCTCACGGGCTGTCGTATTCTTGCCTTTGCCCCAGCGGGCACTGCTACTCGAAGTATTCGGGTGACCGTGATAATTTAATTTTTTTAAAAATTTATTTCGTCCCCTTCGACATTTCTATCTCTAGAGGAGTTTGAAAATAGCACATTTTATAACGTTTTGGATCTGGCCATCCATAGCAAATGAGTATTCATTCCTACTCGTGAACATGGTCTACGTTTCGAAGGTTTGTTCAGGCTTCAAGGTTTAGTCTGAGGTATATCGTTGAAAGTTAAGGTAGCGCTAGGAAGGGTGTAAAAAACAAGTTACGGTGGTCTCAGTCTATCCTTTGGGAACCTTGATTTAATATGGGGCCATGAAGCACGACGGCCCAGATTAAATACTGTGGAACAGGATGAAGAGTAAAGATTTTGATAGAAATGGTCGGCTATTTTACTTATAAGTCCGTTCAGTGGAAATACACTTAGCTCGCGATGAATTTGGGAATTTTGAATAAATTATGGTGCCTTGAGGGTCTTTCTTAGGAACTCATTTGGGAATGTAACTAACTTTTGAAGGATACTAGGCACAACGGCACCCCATACTGGACGTGCATAAATTAGAGCGAGTTGAATAACTGATATGTACAGTAATATTCGGCTTTCGATACTAGTGGCAGATGGAGAGTTAATTAAGAGGAACATTTTTGACATTTTGACTAAGGCTTTGTTAGCAGTATCATGAATGTGATGTTTCCACGTTAGTCTTTTCATAACATGCGGCGGGTCGATAAGTTATCGAGGAAGAGAAGAATAATAACATTAGATTTTTTATCAGAGAAAACATAAAAGTGTTATCGGAACCTCTTATTACTTGGAAAATAAATGAGTTTTCAACAAAAAATAGACAAACAGAATTATATGAAAATCCTTACTTATGAAATATTTTCATTATGAGTTCACCAATATTTGAAACAATTGATAGATTAATTTCTCCTTCCGAAAATTTTGCTCAACCGGGCCATTTCAATAGTTTTATTTTACTCAGAGAAGAAAACAGTAATTGTTTGTGAACGTAAGCGAATCGAAAAATATACTAGTTAGCTGAAAATTTATGTTGTATTCCTATTATGAGGTATTCCAAGGCTCTTGATTCTTTTCTAATGCCATTGGAGGATAAAAGCTGCTTCCGGCAAATTCTGCAATCGGTATTCTGTACACTTCCCCGCACATCACAACGAGGCGTAGTCCAAAAATACGGGCGACATTCGGTCGGTCGACATAGAAATCACTCATTCGAATTTTGTTTGCTGAAAAATATTTTGCTAAGTACGTTCGGGCGACCCTTGATGTAATGGTACTTTCACTTATTGGTACCGGGGTTTAAATTACGACCGATGCACGTTACAGTGAACAAAACCGATAGGTTTTCGCGAAGTTCTCAAGCCTCTCAAACTTTCCTTCTATGAATTTTGTATAATCATGCTGCGCCCGCTCTAGTCATGCGTTTTGTACTTTCTCTACTGCTGTGTCGCGTCACAGCTGTTACAAATTCCCGAGAATTCCTTCTCTTTGTTGGGAAATGTTATACTTGTATGTAACGCAGTTTTAATTGTCCAATTTGTGTTGATACCTTAGCTTTAAAATATTAAGTTTCCGCTCCTAATGTTCTACCATTTGTAATGCGTTTTAAAAATGACGATATGCAAAGAAGTGTTGGTTTAATAACATTACATAACCGTTACTAACGGTGAGAAAGAACGTGCAGATTTACCACCACAAGTTTCTATAACGGCTGCAATCTAACAAGCGTAGTTCATACAGATATGCCAATAGCGAGCAAATGAAGTCACAGACTTCCCTTGGACACTTATGGATAATTAGACGATTACAAATACATACATAAACCTAAACGACGAGGCGAGAGTGGAACCGACGAGTCAATTGATAAATAATTTCATGTTTCTGGACGCAGCATGTGCTACAATGGTCGTTAGTCCCGTAAGTTTGGTGTAGGCGGCTGTATTTCTCTTGCGATGGATGGTGAGATCAGGTGCCAAGCTACACGCCTGATTGCGGGTTTTCCCCATCCAGGTATCGCAAACGTCGGGCACTGTGCCATCAGGAACAACCTCTGAGCACCTGACCAGTCGGGTGAGTAATAGTATAATACACGTAAGTGTATGGGTCCGTTTAGGACAAGGAAGAGGAAGAAAAGATCGCGAGCGTTCTTTTGGCCCGTTTGTTAACGTATTGCTCTGTTATTGAACTCTGGTAGAATTGAACGGAGAAACAACGAAAAACTACCGATCAGGGCAGCCGGCCGCTCGAATTTTCCTCCGGTCAGCGGCTGAAATCTACCTGGCTATGTAGTGAGTGTCAAAAATCCTGCTACCGTCGGGACTCATACCTTAGAATATTCCGGTCAGAGGAACTGTAGATGCCTTGAACCACCTCAGGCGCAACCTTCGAGTCGCGAGACTCACGGATCTTCACCTAAGCGACCTCGGTTACCCACCCCCAGCCCCCGCGCCGGTATCGCAGACTACTTGTACCCCGCACGTCTCTCTCACGAAGCAGTCAGTTCCGTTTCGCCTTCATCTCACGCGCAGAGGCATTCCACCGCTCGTCCTGTCCAGATTTCTCTGTGGAGCCGACGCGGGATAAAGCTACGTCCGGGGAATTCCTCGATCAGTCTTCTGCAAACCGCACGGCGCGTCAAAGGTAGGAAATACGTGGTGACATTTCATCGGTCGCCGCAGAAATCTCTCTGCCCCCGAGCCTTCGCTCCCCGCCTGCAGCGCTCCTGCGGCCGCAGTGCGAACCACAGAGATTTCATCTCGCTTCTTGCGACCCTATGCAGAATGAGTTTTCTCGATAAGGAGTGGAGCAAGGAGACACTGGAACTCGATATCGAAAATACTAAATATGCTTGTAACAAGTATCTGGGACAATTACTCACAGACCGATTAGGCTTTTTACTTTATCATATACGTACTAAAAATTAAGTACTTTGGGCGGAGATAAATGGCAGCTGGTAAAAGATTGGGCAAAACCATAAAGCTAGTCCACACCAGAAGCAAACCAAAGCGCTATCTGGGACTTAGTCAATGGATCCATGGAAACCAGATAAACTAGAGATGATACAGAATGCCACAGACTTTTTGTCGTAATAAAGTTTTCTACTACGAGAAAGTCTGTGTCATTCTATAGCATATTTAGTTTATCTGGTTTCCATGGATCCAATGACCAAATTCCAAATAGCCCCTTGGTTTGCTTCTGGACATAAATATAGCTTCACTATCCGTGCACGTTTTCTTCATCTCATTGGGGAGTAGTTAGTCATTGACCTTCATGTGTTTGAGAAAGTAAGTCGATTTCTTTACGTGGATATGAGAACTGAATAAGTATCTTATTAACTTTTATAAATCTTTGTAATTACCTGGGAACAAATATTTTCTTAATGAATCTTTCCTCACACTCTCGTGATTCGTTTTACAATTTAAAAAAGTACCGTATTTTGGGGTAAAGTTGACCAGGTGGAATAAATTTATTTTTATTAATACAGACCTATTAGATAACTTGATGCTAAGTTTCTAGACCGAAGGCCTTTAAGCCATTACAATACCTACATTCTACCGCGTTCTAACCTTTCGAATTCTGGTTTTCACCCCAAATGGTCTCTCCATCGCATCAAAAGAGACCACAAGGTACGGCTGAGGAAAAAACCCCTGAAGGGGGAAAAACCTGTAGTCAGAAGCCGAGTACATGGTAATCTATCCGACTTTTTTAACTATTTATTTATTTAGCGCGGGCGTCACGCATTCTCCTTCCAGTGTTTGGCCTCCTCAGCACCTGAAATCAAACAGCGCCAAAGAAGATCGTCCGCACCAACGCCTCTGCCCTTATATTTCCGATTCACACTTCCCGTCGCCCCCTAATGTCCTTATTACTTTGACAGTTTTATTTTATTTTATTTTATTGACTTATTTATGTACTTATATTTAATAATTGATTACGACTTATGACCTATTTTCTTAACAGTGTATTAACTTAACATCAATTACTGATTAACTTAATTATTGTCAGCTAATTACTTATTTATTTATTTATCTCCAGCCTAGGCGCCGCTCATACTAATCAGTGCTGTTTTCCCCCTCCCTAATTTCAGTTTTCCTAATGATCTGAACCTTTCCTAGAAATGTTGTAATTTATTTCATGACTTTAGACCTTTTATCACCTAAAATGTTTTGGGCGAGCATCCAGGTGGGATAAAGGTAACCAATTAAACATGGTTCGACTTACTGCTAAGATGAGCTCGAATCGAGCAAGCTCTTTGGCTAGATATATAGTACTATATATCTGTGTCACAATATCATCGAATAGCTTGCTCGATTCGAGCGCATATTAACAGAAAGTAGAAGCATGTTCCATTGGTCACCTTTACTCCAAAATTCGGTACATAATTTACGGTGTGTATTTCAGAACTCAAAAGAAGTGTATATATTGCACTTCTGCCCTTCAGTACTTCCCCTCAGAGTTCTTGTGCTGCCGTGCCGCCAGCTTGTGATTAGTGCCGCGAACTACCACGCTGCTTGATACAGCCGTGCGCGTGAGCGACTAATGCGTGATCACGGAACACGCACGCAAAGCCTCAATGGCGGTCAAGCGTGTCTGACACCCTACTTCCCTCCCCTGCTGTTTCTCCACCTGTGATCGAGTTAAAGAATGAGGAAAACGGGCACGATTTACCGAACCGGGCAATGCGTTGGACTGAAGGAGTGCAGATGTGAATTTTTACTTTTTTTCTTATATTTTTACATATTCGTCTTTTCTTCTTTTGAAAGGAAAGGAATTATAAGTGAGCCAGTTTATATAAAATCCGCAAGTACATGGAAGACTTCCGAAAATTATTATAATAATTACCGAATAAAGAGGATCTACATGTTCTTGAATGACGAATTCATAAGTAACAGATCTGAATAGAAGCCAGGAATGGTACTATCACGAAATTAATAAAGCATACAGAAATTCAAATGAATGTACCATAAAATTGCGTTCATATTGGAAACTTCTTCGTGATAATTACACATATAAATCTAGGCAAAGTAACAAATATAAATATAATCAATTACCAGCATTATTTAAGCAAGAAGCATTAACAGTGAGTAACAGTCATTATAAAACATTCTACAATTTATTGGTTGTACTTCTGCAGGACCCACAAGCTTAACATCTGCGTGACTCCGTCACAATTACTATTTTTGTGGTTATTTTTTTAGAGCAAAGAATAAGTTCTTCTACAACTATATAGGATATATCACAAAATTTGCAACATACGAGGTAAGGTACACAAACATTCCACCTATACTACGTTCAATACTTTTCTCTCCTAAGACTATAATTGTCTCTAAGTCAAACCAATTTTGCAATCCGCATACTATCTCTTATTGAATGAATACTTCAGTTTCTAGATTAGAATTTTAAATCTTAAAGAAAATAATGCAAATTGGTTTTAAAATGGTTGATCAAGCTTCACGTCCAATTATGAAATATAGTTTGGCCTTGAGTTTGCGATAGTCACTTAATGGTTGCTCTTCATCATATAATTATTTGCTCTGCTGCTATACTTCCTTCTACTTCATATGTAAAAAGTCAACTGCTTCTCTTTTTTTCTATGAGTAGGAATTTCGTGAACCAAAGTTTCCTTTGACATATAATCAGAATAGTCAGACATTTTGAAAGGAATGTATATCACCGATACCACATTGTGTATTGTACTACACCTTAAAGAGCTTGAAAGTAATCCTAGAAAGACATAAGTTAAGAGTCGCAAACTAATATCATTCTGGTACTCACATAACACCATTACGGGAAGGATGTCAACGTACTATCTCAGAATAAATTGCAATATAATTGAAGAAAAAGGTTTATTTAAAAACTAAAGCTACGTGTGTTTAGCAACATATTACAATCATTTCCTACAAGATTTAAATGAAATATTACCAGTTTTTGTCATGGTCAGTTTGTCATACATATTTTGAACATTTCATGTATTTGCGGTCCGATGCACAGAACCACAAATACCCATGTCTTTTGTTTTTAAATAACAATTTCAACATTCACTTTTTTGCTCTGGATGCTCAACTATTCCGTACAGCTACACGCAGAAAAGTAGTTTGCTATACTAGCGTTTGCGTGCGAGAACTCTCGCATGTTAAACCCCACCCTCTCCCCTATTTTTCCATTTCCATATTAAGCCAGTAATATATATTTTCCTTCGAGATATTCTTATCCTCCGTCACTTGTTTTATAGGCGTCTTGTAATTGATAACAATAAAGTACACCCTTTTCAATAAAACTATTCTTATTTAATGTTATTGCCGAGCAGAGAGGTTCATCCGTGTAATGCAGTCGCGTAGAATATCAAGTAATTAGTTTAATTTCACATACAGTGGCAGATTCTACAGGCTCTGAACAGGTGGGGTAGAATCGTGAAGCGTCGAGCCAGCAGAAATGTAAAAGAATGTTCAAGAAGATCTCATCCTGTAAAATACTGTATGACGATTTCTTTGAGAGCCTGAAAATGATAGTTTTTAAGGCCCTAAAACGCTTCGTTTAGAAGTTATTTAACGTTATAGATTAAACAATTCAACCGAGTGTTGCAGGTTGCATTTGACATGAATAAATGCCTTTTTAAACAAATCCTTTTAAACAAATTATTTTTAAAGTCAAAGTGCAATTCGTCACGTCTCTGATAAATTCTATTTCTTTAGAGGCCTCATTTATGAAGATTGTTGGCGTGTGGGAGTCGTAAAATGACTGAAATAATAACGAGACGGTGTTTATGGGGAGACCTGGAAGTCAGAGAACGTGACGGATTAGTTGCACCTGACGGTGGTTTCAAATTGCTTTGAAACACCCGAGAAACATTGAAAAACGTGACTATCACTTAGGTTTAAGGAAGGTTACTAAACTCGAGAACGATGAAACTCTAACTCCTTAGATAAACAAATGTTTTCTATTAATAACATTTATTTACAATCTCTTCACACATTTCAATAATATGTGAATTTGTTGACATACACAATTAACAAAGATCCAGAAGATACTCGTTAGTGACTCTCCATTAATACGGATGATACACATATCACAACAATAGCCCTTCTTATCCTTAAAAGCAAATCTAAAGGCTGGATTTTCCAATGAATCTTATTTCTTAACTACTAATTGACAGATTTATGTTTAAAAATTTGCATGACTTTGTAATTTTTTATATATTGACTTTTATTATTTTTATTTTTATCTACTGTTTGTATTTTAAAATCAATATTAATTAAAAGGTTTAGAGCACTGGGAGGCATTAGAAATATTTTTATACTTTAGACTGAAATAATTGAATGATTTGGGTATTGGATTTGCTGTTAGTATCTCAGAACTATATGCAGTAGTACCAAACAGGTTTAAGAATGATTTATAGATATTTGTATGTATTTAACATTTTAGGATCGGATTAATCCGACTTTTGCCAGCGATCGGTGTTCTTTTGCGTTGGCCTTGTTCTCATTTATTATCCTCGTCTGGGGGTAAAATAGCAATACATTCCCTTCACCGCAACTAGCATACTTGGCCTGCCTGAGCTTTTCTATTGTAAGAGAGATGAAATGTAGCCTATTGCATTAGAAAGCTACAACTCTATTTTGGCCCCGATTGGCAATCAATACGGTGATCGCTTCAGGTAAAACTAGCACGTTATCCATGAGCCAATAAAGAGGCTGATTTATAAATAAGTAATTTATTGACTAAATCCATCACTGAGTTTTTACCCAAACAAAGATAGAGAAACAAAACAACGCTCCGGCCCTTCATTGACTCCTCCCTCCCCCCTCAGTATGCGACCGTTAAAACTAGTGGTTCTAAAACAGTACATACTTTCTCGCTTGTATTTTTAGACAAAATTTCGCTAAACGGACTCAAAATGACCTTATTTCAAAAAATAATTTTAGAGAACATATTTCATTAAGAGAAAATCTCCATCTTCATAATTATAGTTGTAGGAAGATGCCGAATACATTTTAAATTTTCGAAAAATTAATTTTTAACGAAAATGAGACCTGCACCATTCTCTTAAACGTCCTTTACATTATCCAAAAACGAAAATTAATAAAAAAGATGGGGCCATTTTTTTAAATTTTGAAAATGTCCCAGGGCCTTCATGTAAAGATTCCCAAAATTAAGACATCAGTTTCAAAATCAAGGGGACACATCAGCCAGATCGATTGGGGAATATCAGTTTTGAAGAAAATAGGCTGGACGGTTCAGCGGCTAGTGTTGTTCACAGACGGAACAGGCGGACGGAGAGACAGACATTTTGCCGTCGTTCGATTTTTGGGTATCAAGAACCCACACAAAACATGAATTCTGGCTACACCATGTGATAAAAGATTTTTTTCTAAATTTAGCAACTAGATTGATCCACTTTTTCGTTACCAGAGCCCGACAATAAAAGTTTTTCTGCCGAAAAATCACCTTTTTAGCCCAGCATTACGTAACTTTCTCTGTACTCCGTAAGCGGTAGTGAGAAAGTAAAAAACGATCACAAAATGAAGAAACGAGCGTTACAGGGTATGGGGGACGTCTGGCCGCCTTTCAGAGCCCTGTGGTACGGGGGTTAAGCGCTTTCGAGCGTGCACGGGCCCGCGTGACCGATGCCTCGGAATGTCCCCCCATCCCCACTCACCCTCTCATCCGGGAATCTATCGCACCGCAGACCGCGCCAGCCGGACGGAGCACTCAGATGGCGGAATGCGCAGGCCGCGCTGCGCCCCAGAGACATCTCTCAAGGCTGGTGGTGCGATCGGATTGGTTGCTCGGTCGCGCGGAATCAGTTGAAACGGAAACGGAGTAGAGCGTCCATCAACCTAAGTCAGCTCTAGCGGAAATATAAAATATTTCGTATAATCCAATGTTCTATACAACAGATGGAGTCGAATTGGTAGTACGTGGAGGAACTGGTAACGCAAGAGTTATTAAGATTTGGTTGTTGATTATGGCTTTGCTTACTTGGTTTATTATTCCTGAGATTATATCAGAATGTACAGAGATGTTGTGGGGGTATGAGAATGCAGAGTTAGTTAATGGGTGTTGTGGATAAGTTGGAATAATACATTGTTGGGGAGGAGGAGGGGGAAGAATTATTGGGGAGAGATTCTAGAGTGAGGATTGTTGGCTCTAGCAGGAAGTGGTGGAAAAAAAGAGGGGTTGGGGGAGAGGAGAGATTGTTAAGTGCCTGTGAATAAAGATACTGATGCACTTCTTTGTATGAATGCTTCCCTGTTTTGGAAATATTCACATTTGCGTGAAGATGCTAAGTGAGGTTGGTTACAATTTTTGCAAGTGGGATTAAGTTAGGAGTGAAAGTTGCATATAGCCGGCTCATGGGGGCCAGCGCATCTTTCACATGATAAGTTTTTTGGTATGACACCACTGGTACCAAAATATTTGCTAGAGTACGATCGGTTGGGGATAACACGAATGGTGCAGTAAGTAGGGCTTTATACTTCATTTTTGTTGAAAGACAAAAAACATTTTGGAATTTATGTGAACTTTTTTCGTGGAATTTCCATGTAGTACGGTTAGATGGACCTCAATGAAATATTATGGAAGATGGAATGTGGCTCAATGACAATACGAAAAATGCGAAAAAGGAGAGCAGTGATATTTAAATTCTAAGTATAGATAACAGGATTATTCAGTTCGAAGAACATCAGAGAAAATTGCATTGAAGATAAAATTTGGAATTAATTAAAATATAAATATAAATCCCAAAGGAATTCCATCACAGGAATTTATAACGTAGTTCTCTTTTCATTTTACTTCCGCTTTGTTCGTTCTACATTTTTCCAGAGGTAGAATCATCTACCTTATTAAAAATGGATGGAAGGCATTTCAGGTTGCATTATGTTTTTTGCATTAGCTCACGGATGACAAATACTATCGTTTATTATTAGATTGTGTACTACAAAAAACCCTTTGCGAACATTAAACTCGTGTCAATGTATTGAGAGATTTGATGAGAAATATGTCATTGAATACTATATTCCACTCAACTTTCCCAGCAGTTGCTGATTGGCTGTGCAGAACACAAAAGAAATGAAAATCAAGAAAATACCATTGAATAAAAAGTATTTCTGAAAATCTAGTAAACAAAGTTAAATGAACTACATTGAAATATTTTCAGGATAATTGTGCGAGGATAATTGAGCACGAAGTGCTCAAAATATTCCAACAAAACCAAAATCATGTTTCGTAGTTTAACTTTATAATATTGAGAACTGTTTTAATATAAACGGCTACCAGAAGTTTCTGTAGCGAGTAAAATACATGCTAATATCAAAAATACGCTCCGAATCTGTGAGGACCTTCGTTTAATTTCCAACGATGTAACATTTCTCAACGCAGCTAAATAGGAATGTCAAAACCGACCATTGTCTAGATGCAAATTTTAATCCGGCTGTCCGGATAGATAGTTTTGCTCCAATCAGTTGGAGTCTGATGCTGGGGTAGTTCCTTAAACGACGGGTCACGAATTGTGCGAATTCTACATCCAATCTCCACTTCCACTCCGCCGCCATCGCTTTGCAATCGCTATCAGGAGGAGAAATCGAGCAGCAGGCTGTTCTGATCGGTAGTTTTACATAGTATCTCCAATCAATACAAGGCAAATTCCGTACGCTCACAAATGACAGACGACAGAAACAGTAACGTTTCAATCTAGAGACGTATAGATAGAAAACGCCTTTGAATGCATGACTTGTCCTTCTGGCGTGAGAGAAAATTTGTTCTCTGCAGTTCATCTATAATTACACAGGTACACAAAATAAAACTACAGGTGCAACACAATGGCACAGACTTTCTTGTACTAGTTTTCTAATTTCTTTGATTTGGTCTAGCTATTCGGTCTTGCCCCATTCTCTTGCCAGATGCTATCTCCACCCAAAGGTTTTTTTCCAATTTTTCGGTTTCGTAATGGTAGAACTTAAATATTATTTTAATAATATAATAGAACAGCAAAACCTTGACCTACAAGGATATTTCCGTTAAAAACTTTGGGGCCAATTTTATGTAAATGGCGTTTAAGCTTTATTGTAAATGCGAAATTTGAAGCTCTATTTCACAAAAATCGTTTGCGTTTTTGAAAAACTTTATATGACATTATTTAAAGCATATGTACTCATTAATACAATAATGTACACAAATGGCCGCTTGTGAAAATATGGTGATACCAAAAAATATTTTGGTAATTTTTCAAAAAAAGGAAAGAATAGAGCATTCTGGCGTTCAAAAAAGGAAAGAATAGAGCATTCATTGGCGTTCATGTTGTCTATGTTGTATCTTCATTTACTTTTGCTATTATCGAAAATTGAGAGTTAAGAGTAAAAATCGAACATATGCCATATTTGTAAGTGTATTTTGCTATATTCTCACAATTTTTTTAAAGAAAAATTTGGAGCAATTTTTGAGGAATTATTGGGCCATTTTTGGGCTTCATGTAAATTACCCCCAAAAATTAATGAGTTTTTCAAAATCGCAGAGTTGTGACGCAGACCAGATCGATAGGTGTTTATTGAGCTTGAAAAAAATCGAACGCATAATTTAGGCGCTAGTGTTGTTTCCATACCCCAGATGGATAGACGGATGGACGGATGTTTTGCCGTCAATTTTTCGGTATCAAGAGACCTACAAAAAATGAATATTGGCTACACGCGTTAGAGATTTTTTTTCTAATTTCATCAAATGGATTTATCCACTTTTCCTTTATCAGGGCCCGACAACAATCGTTTTTCTGCCGAAAATTCACCGTTTTTGTGCAATATTACACAATTTTCTCTCTACGACATAAGCGGTAGCGGACTTGTAGAAAGAAATGTGAAACATGTTTCTTTAAGAAAGACTTGGCACATGCTTCTTTATGTATATTGACGTGCTGAATTTGAATCTGAAAGCAGAATGGCACCACTACCCTCCATTTTTTGATAACGCGAAAAACTCACCGTCAATTTTCTTTCAGGGGTTGTTGTCAGACCCAAAGACTTGACACCTGTGTGTCTATGTATGTCGACGTGCTGAATCCTAGTGTGAAGCCAGAACTGCGCCACTCCCTTCGAGAACTTTTAACTCGCGAAAAACCTCCGTGAAATTTACAAATAATAATTTGGTGGTGATTTTTCACGGTTTAAAAAAATGCACGGTCACGGCGCGATTCTGGCTTCACATTCGGATTCAGCGCATCGACATACATAGACACACGGGCGTCAAGTCTTTGGGTCTGACAACTTTTTTTGTGTGCAGGGGTTATTTATTCAAGATAACTATTTATTCACGATCCCTGATTAAACTAACGTGTTTTTCATAATATTAGCAATAAATTATTCTTTCACCTTTTTGACCTTAGAAGTGTATATTCCTGAGGAAACTAACGATTGTAATTACTCTTTCGTCGCAGCCTGTTTATCCTCGTTATTTGAAAACGAAGCATTTCCAAATTTCGAAGGGCTGAGTGCTCCGTTGTCGTGGCCATTTAAATTCGAAATCGATATTTTTATTTTGGGGGTATTTTACAAGAAGCTCCCGAGACATTCTCAATATTTTCAAAAAAAGTCTCCGTTGGTTTTCATTAAATTTTGTTGCTGGATAGTGTGAAGAACGTTTACGATAATGGTGAATGTCTCATCTTCGTTGAAATCCCTCAGTTTTCGAAAATTTCAAAAATTCAAAAATGTTTCATCGTCTCTCTACAACTACAATTATTAAGACAGAGATTCTTTCAAAGAAATCTATTTTATTAAAGATAGATTTTGAAATAAGGTCATGTACAATTTTTCAAAAATTTGAGTTCTATTCGTGTAATTTTGCGTGAAAGAACGAGCGAGAAAGTACATGCTGTTTTAGCACCTCTACTTGACTCCAGTTGAACCTGCATTTTTAAACAGCAACGTCCTACTCGTCCCTTCCTGCCATCTCACTCCGCCGCCGAATGTATGCGGGTCCTCACTGCCACCAAGCCTCTTCTAGAGTTTGAGCGAGAACCTTTTGATCCCGCTCCACGCAGCCTGCTGACCGTCCCAGACCGCTTCTAAGGTCAGCCGCCCCTTTCTGCTGCGTAGGCCCACGTCGGCCCCAAAATAATCCCTTCCCAACCCCTGCAGAGAGCGCCTACGAGAGATTACAATGCAAATGACCCACGAGCCAGCGCGTGGGAGGCGCTCCGCGTAATAATAAGTGACTCTATTGATGACGGGGGCTTGGGGGGAGTTCAAGTTGCGTCCCAAGGCAGCGGGCTGTGTTCCGGTAAGTAACGGGTTCGTAGGCTACGGTCACAGAGCGGTCGAAATATAGGTCGCTCGGTACTGTAAGACTGCGAGGGAAATCGATTTATTTCATCTAAAAAATACAAGTGTTGCACGCGAAATCGGACAAATTTTCCCATAATTCCGAAGTTCGTTGTTGGTAAAATTTGCAATAAACACGTTCAAGAACACCTTCATGTATTGCAAGTAGTCTTGGTATTACAGATGGGCTTGATCTCCAGCAGATTTCGTTCAAATAGAACAGACAGAATCAAACGAAAAAGGACTTCGACAGTCGGATGAGGTCGTTTGGGTTCAATACGCCCATTCCCGTTCATTAGAACGTGTTTGAACGAATTGGGCATATTGGATAAAAACATCCGAAATCGACCGATCGAAATTTAGGCCAAAGTAGACTCCATTTTGTCTGCCGCCTTGCACCGATACGTTTCTCATTTAAATCATTAACATATCTATTTCTCAACCACCTCCATTAACCATTTGTCAGTTGTGTTTCTTGGCAGGTCAACTGTTATGATCATTCGTCCCGTAAATGTTGTGCATGTCTATTTAGGGATGTGGCGGTGTAATAGGAACTATAATATGAGCGATGCATATCTCCCCCAGCGGGGCACCACACCAAACGGGACAAGCCTTAAGCTCCCAACTGTGTTTGAAAGGGGAGAAGAGGGGGTGGGAGTGGAAGTAATAAGGGAAGATCGCGTGTTGTCCATGGCCTTTTTGTATAGCTACTGCTTTGGTTTTCGGTGTTGATTACAGTAATCATGAACTACTATCGATCAGAAGAGCCAGACGCTAGCATTCTTCTCTAGAGTGCGCAGCAGCTCAATTGGAACCAGCAATCTAGCTAAAGTCGAAAATCCTTCCCCGCCGGGACTCGAAATCCAGCATTTCCCAGTCAGAGACACTCTAAGGCTAGCTGCGAAATGAGACGCTCATTTTGCGACTACCCTAACGGGAACAGCGATTGCCGTATGCCTTCTAGACAGCTTTCACTCTTTGAGAGCAGTGTATCATTCAGCACACATTGGTAGGCAATGACAAATCACCAATGATGGTCTGTTCAGGAAAAAGCAAGCCTACAAACCTTTCTTTGACTCCTACGCTCAGAAAGAAGTTACCGTCATAAATATTTTAAAGATAAGATGCTAATCCAAAGCACACAAATGTATTTTTTTTGTTTGAATTGCGCTTCTAAAATGTATGCACGCACATCGAACTAACATATTGAATCGGAAGGGAAAGTAGACATCTATTGAACAATTTGCTTCGCTCCTATGTTAATTCAGGTAGCAATTTATCACTCTTTGATTGAAATTTGCATACACGTAATACATACTAAATTTGCTTGCCGAAGCAACTGTAAATGAAACTGTTATGTAATTTTTTGTTTGTGTTTATATATGTTTATATAACCTACATATGTTGGAAATAAGAGAAAATAAAACAGATGTATTCGGTAGACTAAATTTCGTTCATCAATTTTTTTACCAACATACGTTTTGTCTATAGCTAGCAATCGTAAACGACACAATAAAACTAGAGAAACATATTATTACACGTGTGTGAATAAAACAAAATTAAATTTTTAGTTTCATTTAATAATGCATAATACCGTGTGCGTGAACTGTCTCTCTGACAATAGATCTTCAGGTATTCGGATATCCCATTAACACAGAAGTGTTCAAAAGACGTATCGTCTAAGTGCATTACTTTCAAATTATAAATTCAGAGTACTAGCATAATTATGCAGTTAGCCATTGACGATGTAAAAATCTCCTCGAATTATGAGTGGTGATTTGTATTAATGAAGTAATCTATTTTATTTCAGACATATTACATACCATTTGTCCCGTAAAATGTGTCAGATTATTTTGTATTACCGATAGAGCCATCAAAATTCATTTGATTGGTGGCAAGGCTTGAAACAAAATGAGGTGCATATGGGAATGGAAAATTGCTCACCATATTGGTGACGAAGGGGCAAAACGCGTTCTTAATAGCTTGATGCATATCGCTAACGACTTTACAAATTGCCGCAATTCCCTGCATGAATCACTTTACATATTGCTCCATGGCGAACACGTGACCTCCTGTGGTCGTTGTCCTGATCTTACTCTCGCGAATATGATATGTTACTGTTTTTGAAACCTTGGAAAGAACTATGTAAAAGAGGTGGTAATTAATAAAAGTTATCTCTTTATAAATATGATTAAAATGCTACTTTCTCAAATACGTTTTTATTAAAATACAAATGAAAGAGAAAAAGTCTACAATAATATTCTAAATCTTCTCCGTAAATTATACAACACTACCTCACCCCCTAAAAAAACCTCACTATCTAAATAATTGTTTTAAAAGTGGAAATTACTTAGTAGAGACCCTTCTGAATTGTACGTTACAGCATTATAGTCTCTGTACAGCTGTGCGAGGGTAACCATTTTAAAATTTCTAAACATTGAGATTAAATTGCATAGGAAACCAAAGAGTTACCATCTTCATGCTACAATGTAAACATGAGAATATTAAAAAAATATTTTAATAATAGTTTTCTCTTGTATACATTGTAACCTGAAAATGGGGAAAAATTCACATCGCCGAAACGTCGCGAAGCTAATTGTGGTTGACAAAAAATTAAAACTTTTGTATAGTGTGTTTCTATGGTTTTGTTAAAAATATGTTTTCTGGTGTCTGCCGAAGTGAACTCTGTGGCCAAAACCAGTTTAATCTGTAATGAACATAGCAGTTGATATGACAGGAAAAATCAAATAATCAATTAATCAATCAATCGGGCGACATTGAGAAAACAAGGGCGACTGCAGAAAGTGTAATTTGGCAGAATGTCGGCGGTTTGGAGCATCAGTACTTCGGGGTTATCTCACACGTGCTTCTTTAACATACTAACGATACAGTAGTGGCTGTTAAGGGGCTGTTAGAAAAAGTTGCCTTTCACAACTTTTGCGCTCGTTAAACTTCTATTTAAGTAAACGGGCGATCTCAGATCCATTACGAACAGTTAACGCCTGGTTAAACTTTGATTTGTTTGATAGCAGAAAATGGGGAACGCTCTATAACTATGAAGTTTTAAATGGGGTCTTCCAAGTTTGATTGCCGATATGCAGGTAGCAAAATCTACCCAGTTTTCTCGGAAATATTTTTCTCTATTCGGGATAGCTGATGCTGTAATGATTTATAACTTGTTTCCCTTGCCGTTTGTCCAGGGAGAAGGCAAGATCTACAGAAGTGTAGGATAAACAATTTTATTATTTTGTGAAAGTTGTGGCTAGTTCAGCGAATGTTTATTGCTGTTATAATGTAGGTTAAGTTGATTTACATAAATTTAACAAATTTTCTTAATATCTGTCAAAAGTATTTGTTGTTTCATCTTCATCTGTTAAAACAATTTGTTGTTTTGTGTATTCATCTGTTAAAAGTATTTGTTTATTTTTCGGTTTTACTATTTTTTAAAGAAATTTGAAGAATTTAGTAATTAATAAAAACATGTTTTGGGTAGAGCGACATATTAAACTTAAATAAGAAATGATATTTTGTTACATTATCTTAAATTTCTTCATAGATTTTATATATATGTATTCATAAATTTCTTCATATATTTACCACAGAGTCTTTACATCACTGCTTTCCATGAACGAGAATTTAAGCATTTTGCATATACATGAAAGTTATCCGAAAACTAACTAACCGACGCAACGGGTAAACATTGGTGAAACGAAAAAAAAGAAATCTTAACAGAGACAGTAATTTTCACTCGTTGGATGAATGTTGGTGAAATCGTTTTCCTTGGTTTCTTCAATCAACACCAGTCGAAAGCTGTTGGATTACCCAAACAAACTGGTAACCAGTCGGGAGCTTAGAGCTTGTACCGGCTGGAGCGGTGCCCCGCTGGGATACCTGGGCGATGGCAGGCAGGTCGGCGCCGGATCTCACCATCTAGCGGGGGAAGAAAACCTCAACCCCCGAGGGGAAAACATGCACTACACTTACGGGACCAATTACCTTAGCGTTTTCGTGACCAAAATCTCGAATCAATAAATTAAAAAATAGGTGAATTGCGTAGCATTACCCTAACAAGCGGGCCAGGAGTACCGTGCGCGACCTTTCCTTCCCCTTCCTTGTTCTTTTGTCACCCCTTACTTACACACACACACACACACACACACACACACACTAACATGCACTACATTATCACACATGTCGGGTGACGTTTCGGGAGTTTAGAGCCTGCCCCACCTAGTGGGTGTTCCGGTGGTGTGGAGATACTTGATTGGGGAAATCCCCGCAGGCCGACGATTAGATCACTGCCGGATTCTATGATCCAACCTCCCGTGATAAACATGCACTTCACTTAAAGGACCGACCATATTTTTTGGCGCATCCGGAAACACGAAATAATCAGACAGTTGTTGAAATCGCACCTCGGTGTGGTAGGCACGAATTCGCACCTACCGTAGATACTGTAGATACACCACCGTAGATACGTGTTTCGCAAGGCAGATCTGCTAATAAGCCGACCTTATATCGTGGCTATCGAGTCTATAGACGTAACTTATTCATTTCATTGTCAATGGTAAGAAAACATCCGGAGAGTACTAGATTACATAAAAAGTACCCAGGACCTAGTTGAAAGCAATTAACGGTCCCTAAACTATTTTTAAATGCAAATATGATATTTTTTCTGATGTGTGGTAAATATCACCTCAGTGTTAATAGAGCTTTTCAAAAGGAATTATGTAACAATGATTAATATGTGTGTGTTATAATGATATTGAAATATGACACTGCGTTTTTAATGAGGAAATTATTTTCAAATATGATAAATGAAAAAGAATGGTTAATACTATTCTAAATTGGGGATTTTCACGTTTGATTTTCCGAATGTTTTTGATAATTACGTTACAAGATCGGAAAACAGCAGTGAAAGCTAACCATTCAGATCCAAGGGAAATGAACAATTACGAAGATTGAAATATCGCAAATAATTAGTTTGAAACGATGATAATGTTTTGTGCTTCCAGTATGCAGAAAATTTGCTAAATGTTTCGAAATATATTTGATGTATCTTTTTCTTTTTTGAAAAACGTACAGATGACGGGCCAAAAGTGCGAGTGGCCTGGCATTATTTAACTTGGTATTTTATTAATGAGCAGTGGGATTCATGAAATTAATTTGTGTTTACACCTTTCTTCTTCTTAGATGAGATTTTGTTGCAAGGTAATACACGGAAAGATTCTAGGACCTTAGTTCTTTAAATCAAAACAAATAAGGACGTTTTATTTTCATGTTGGGGACGGTTTATTATCGTGTTGTACTCGGAAGCGGTAAGAAGCGGAGTGCCATTCAATAAAAGTTGGTCTTCTATGGCATGTATGGACTATTAAACATATGGTAAGAAATCTCACAAATTGAAATGTCTCGTGTGACAATGGATTCTGACTGGTAGACAACTAATGAAATATTTTTGCTGCTCATTTTCTGACGCAATCGAAGGCATTTCTGGTACCAGACAGAAACTTTATTTTCATAAATCGTAAGTATATTATTAATTGAAAGAAACGAGTTCTTGTTACTTGCTCGCATTTTACGCACGTAGTATCGAGAAAGTTATGTAATGTTGCAACGAAGAATGATTTATTTTGGTGACTTTTAGGTCCCTGATACCGAAAAAATTGACAATTCTTGTTGCTTGTGGATATTTGGTAAGTAATTTTCTCTAACACGTTTAATATTCAGCATCCAAGTTTTCTGAGATTGGACTTTGGTAGTTAATAACACTTGGTTAGCGGAAAACTTCTGTCCATCCGTCTGTCTGTTCAAAGCACTAGCGGCTACACCGTATTCAGGATTTCAAAAAAAAAATATTCTGACAGATGTTGCCTTGAATATCAAATGGATACTTTAATTTTGGGGCAGCAAGAAGTCTCAAGGATATTTTAATTTTTTTCTCAAAATGGCTCCAAATTTTTAATGAAGTTTTTGGATTGTATATTTTTTGGATAGAATTTTTTCTGTTAGATCGAGGAAAGGAGGATTATAAAAACTGCGCAGATGCGATTGTCGTTGAATTTTCTGATATTTCGAAAATTGTAAAGATTTTAAATTCTTTCGGCGTTTTCCATCAATTTTAATATTGGAGATAGACATTTGCCTTTGAAGTAAAATTTTGTCTTCAAAACTTAATTATTAAATGCGGTCATGTAAAATTTTTTCAAAATATGAGTCGTTTTCGTGTAATTTTACGTAAAATAAAGGCAAATTTAAAAATATTTAAAAAAAACGGTTTAAGTTTTTTAAATATTTTTTGATTATATGCGAAATGCATTGTATATCATTAATTAATCGCCATTTTGATGAATTCTGTTTATATTTTAAAAAAACTACGCGAATGTAATTTTGGAAATATTTCTAATTTTTAATGTTTACATTATGGACAGTTTTATACGTAACTGCATTTGCGAACACAAGTGTTTCGAATGCTTTCTTAAGAATTCTCGAATACTTAAAATATTTCTGGGAAAATGAAATCGAATTTGCACATTTTCAAAAACAATCACTCATCATTTTTCAATATTAGCTCCAAATTTGTCAATGAAACTTTGCATATGCAACCATGTTATACTCTTCTATAATTTTCTGAAAGCCATATTTCAATTTTATTTGAACCAAAAATAAGATAATATTAAATTTGCAAAATGTGAACAATTTTCTAAATGATATTTTTCTTTCAAACGTGGAAAGTTTGTTGTCGTCTTAAGACAATAGTTCGATACTTACTGTGCTTATTTGCATAATTATAAATACTTTGAAAACTTGGAAAATAAAATAAAAGTGATATGAATTAAATAATATTTCAAAGGAATATCCCTACCACTTTTTGCAGTTCACATCAGTATCATGGTTACATCATTCATTCCTTTGTAATACTAGGCTGCGGCCCGACTGTTATTATGAGGCCGTCTACAGTTAGCACAGTGAGATGTTCTAATTCAGCTCGTCTGGCGATCAGGAAATCTGCAGTCGTCGGCTTCCCTGCGTTTTCTCTGTTTACCAGTTTGCAAGCTCTTTGCGCTGAACTCAGACCTCCCTCGTACCTGGTCTCTGGTATCTACGTCCACACTCAGCACAGGCGGTGTCACGGCACTGTACGTCGACTGTCACGAAACGACGCACGGGCTTATCTCAGTTTCGCGGTTTCATCTTCCTCACGTACAGCTTTACAGCATTTTTTGCTGTTATGCTTCTTGAGCCTTTTGCGCACATTTTTGAACATTCTTGGGAACTTTTTCTCTATTTTCACTTTCTCGTATGCATAGTAGAGGGAGTAGAGTGTCATAATAATGTAAATAATGTGTCTAAATTTTTATACACCTGATACCAAAATAGTGATTTTTTCTTTCAAACATCTGTCAGTCCTTACGTCCGTTTTACTAGCGCCTTAATCATAAATAAAATTTTCAACAAAATGGATACTGCTTAACGATCTAATATTCGGCGAGTTTGAAACGGATTTTTTAACGGGTTGATTTATAAGCCTGGCCCTAATTTAATCGATGAAACTTTAGCACGTTTTGTTTCACAGGTAGATATCCTCCTGCGAAATCTGCGTCATCAAGTGCGCAGAGCAACATACTGGTTCGTCAAGCAGCGAGGACTCAAGTGAGCGAAATGGAGCGGAAGGCGGCGGGGTAGAGGCGGAGATGCGAGTATGAGTGTGTGTGTTTGTGTGTGTGTGGGGGGGGGCAGGGACGTAGGTGAGGGGTCCTTCCGCCCTTAGTTGCTATGCTCCCTCCACTCCACTCCGTGGATTCTACGCATAACTAGAGGGCGGAATCCCACACCCTCTCACCCCTACACTATATTTTCTTCTTCTGTAGACCCATCGTTCTTTTCCTGCACTGTCTCCACCTCTCTAGCCTTACCCCTTTTCACCCTTGCAAACGGCGCAACCCCTTTCACCTCTCATCCAGACCCCTTTCCCATCCAGCTCTTTCGCATGTCTTCACGTCTATTGCATCACATCTTATCACGTCCCCTCTCACTTAGTTCTCTCTTGGCCCCATTTCATCTCTCCCCGCCCCCTCTAGTCTCTATGCTTCTCGTCTCACGGCGCCTTACTCTCTCTCTCTCTCTTCTACCTATCTCTCTACTTCTTCCCCACCCTCTCTCACCCCTCATTTTTTGTTCCCTCTCTCCCTGCTCCATATTCTCTATTCCATCCCTCTGCGCCTTCTCCCGCTCCACTCTCTCCCGTCTTCTCTTTTCTCTCTCTCCCCAAACCCTCGTCTCTCTCTCACTTCCCAACCCCTCTCTCCCTTCTCCCTCTTACTCCGTTCTCTCTTGCCCCTTCCCTCTTACTCCGTTCATTCTCACCCAGTTCCTCTCTCCCAGCTACCTCTCTCCCCACTCCGTCTCATTCAGCCTTTTCTCTCCCCGCCGCTTCGTTCTCTCCTTGCCCCTTCTCGTTCAGACTCCTCTCGTTCTTCCTCTCGGCCAACTTTTCTCGCCAGTTCGCTCTCATCCTACCCGTTCCCTCTCCACTCCGTCCATCCACCTTCTCTCATCCCATTCTCTATCGCCTCACCTACATGTTCATGCTCGCGCCGCTTCTACAATCTCTGATATATCCGCCCCACCCGCATGCATTAATGGGCCGTGTTCTCCCTGGAGCAGGCCCCGAGGGCACAAAGGAGCAGGGCGTGGGAGGAGAGCACACGCCGTCTGCTATTAGAGACATCCTGCGGTGGTATCCGTTGAAATACTTGCTTTGATAATAACACATCATTTTACATGTGTTATTACTGATACAAAAAAAACAACGAATTGGCTACATTGTTACTTCGACATTATGACATTTGAAGAAAAGCGATAACTTTTTATTTATTAAGTAATTATTAAACATAAGAAACATAATTGATAATAAGTGGCTGGGAAGAAGTCTTTTAAGCCATTACACAATTACGCCCTAAAGCATTCTAACCTTTCGGATTCTAATATTCTCCCTGGATGGTCTCAACATCTCATCAAAGCTGCGGAAAAGAGACCATAATGGGAAAGGAAAAAACCTTAAGAGGGAAAACGTGCATCAGAAGTCCAGTACCAAAACGTTTTCTAAACCACTTTATTTCATTACGCGGACGTCACGCATTCTCCTTCCAGTTTTTAGCCTCAGAACCTTAAATCAAACAGCGCCACAGATTACAGTTCGCAACGTCGTCTCTATACTTACTTCTTTGACACCCATTCGCATTTGCCCTCTAATGTACTTAATTATTTAAAGGTTTACTTATTTGTTTATTGATTTACTCATTTATTCACTTACGACATAACTTGTTTACTTATTAAATTATTAACTTAATTACTTATTATCCAATTCATTTTTTTACATATTTATTTTCTCTGCAGTGTAAGCTCTGATTATCCGATTAATATGTGCAATTTCCTCACTCTCAAATTACCTTTTTACTAATATTTTGAACCTTTCCTAGAAATTTTCCCAATCCTTATCACATATCAACTAATGATATACAAATATTTTAACAAATTATAACAAGTATCATGAATAAGGAAACTCAGGAAAATATAAAACAAGAAAACAAAAGACAATAAATACAAAAATACATAAACAAAATACATAAAAAGATATAACAAACAATATATATGAATGTAGGTATAAAATATTCTGTAACGATGACAGGAAAATTCAGACCGGATACATGGGTGAATATTTTGCTCCGACATCATACTAAAAAATAATACAGATTAACGATGCGGAAATAACGAACAGGAGTAAATAAAACTTTCTTATATGGGTGACATCACAATTAATGTACAGGTTGAAATCATTGCGGAGAGACGATGATTGTTACGACACTTGTAGTTCAAAGTTTGAAGATACTACACTTTTTTGTTTTGTTTTGTGTTGTCCACAGAAAGCTTTGTTGTTTAACAGTCGCATACCAAAGAGGGGGGAAATGGCAAACCCCAGTGAAGTTTTGTTCCTCTTCCTTTGTATAGATAAGGAGTTCCTGTTTCTTCGTTCACAACTTTAAGCGGCAACAGCAGCGGCTGCTGCGGAAGCGATGCCAATTGCTCAAAGTAGCCTCGGTTATATGATCCGAATAAATTGGAACTTTTGGTAACTTATCGCTTCTTCAAGAATCGGAGTTTCTCATTTGACAAACGAGAATCATTTCTTTGGGGCAACTTAAAAAAGAAATTACAGAATCCCGATTTGTATTATAGAAGACGCACATATTTCTGTTGCAGCCGGAAGTATCATTCATATTGTTCCTCTAGACGTTTAGAAAAGTATCCCTGCTTGAGCAGACGTGAGGAATAAATGCAGGGTATACGAACATATTAGTAACGTATGTTTTGCTATGAAAATATTCAGGCAAGTTGCGCTGACTGGTGAGGATACATATGAAATAAACAAATTTCTGCAAAGTTGATGCGGATACTATGCTTTCATTTGAGCAAAGTGTTTCACCCCTTGTCTGTACTAGGCACTCAAATAGACTTTTTTTTTAATTTTTTTTTTTTACATTTGTTGCGTCAACTCACGACGCAACGCGTCTCTTAACCCCTTCTTGGGTGTTGAGCGCTATTGGAGTAATCCTCCGTTACTTTCTACATTAAATCTGGAGTAATCCTCCGTTACTATTGAAATTTATGTTCGTCTCGTCGCGGTCAGTTGTTAAGAGGACCGCCAGGTAGCATCTCCGCGTACGCGCCTCTCACCACGCGCTCCTGCGTCACTACCCAGCGCCCAGAATTGGGAAGGAATAAGGATTGGGGTAGGGTTTAGGACACTTCACAGGGGTTGGACTAGCCCTTCTATCCCTTGTAGCCCTTGTACTAATATATATTAGTAAATATTCTGGTGATTTACACCATTTTGACTTTGTTTAGATTGTTGGGCCATTTATGTGTTAAACATTAAACAGTTAAAAGCTTCACATTTGCAATTTTCAAACGTTCAGAGGTTTTCAAGAAAATTGATGAACTTAGAAGAAAAAAGAAAATATGCTGAATCTACAAAAAAATGTTTATATAATTTTTGAAATTATTACTATTTTAGACAAAATTAGGCAAAAAATAGCCACATTTTCAAAATGTTACGTGACATTGTTCACGAAATAATTTGGGCAATATATTCTTAGAAGAAGAAAATATTTATCTTTAATAGTATAGCTGTACAAAGACGATGATAAAGATTTAATCTTAGGCAATATCAATGAAAATCTGACCTGCGTCATATTTTTAAGCAAACTTCACTCTTTTCGATAAACAATAAGGGAAAAATGAAGGATATAATAAGGAAAAAAGATTTTTAAAAGAAATGTTTAAACTGTCAATGAGACATTATATAATGTACCTCGAAAAACTACAATGTTATATTCAAATGCAAGAGTCGCGATATCAGAGGTCGGAAGATCAAGGTTTATCAAATTTTCTGAAATTTCTGTCTATTGTTTAGCCGCTGGCGTTATTCATGGACACAAAATATGGATTTTGACTACCCAACGTATTACAAGGAGTACGAAACCCACAAAATGAGTTATTCTGTCTGAAAATTGCCCTTCCCCTTGCAGCATTGCATAAATTCCTTTACACATTGTAGTAAGCCTGAAAATATTTGAACACTAACTAGCGGAAAATTATTGCAATATATTGCTAAAGGTATGTAGCATTATTTTCTAAGTATATACCATTTTCCATCACTTATTTTGCAATTTATTCTGGGATCGACATTTAACCCTCTTCGCCGTTAATGTTCTCGGGTTCCGGAATGGAATTGGTATGCAACTGTGAATAAAGCGATTCAGAAACGGAATGTGATTCGATATCAGGAGGATGAAATATTAGTTCATCAATATTGACATTTTATGGCCCAAATACCCTTAAAAATCAATATACTACAATCACATGGTATGCAACTCTGATCCGAGTTGAGCATCACATGGTATCCAACTCTGAGTCTCTGATCCAAAATGAACCTTCCGCGGAAGGAAAACAATATTGGTCGAGCTGTGTTGAAGGTTAACAAAAGATGATCTTTGCTTACGGTCATCATGGAATCATCAAGGTTCCATGTGGACGAAGCATAACAGTACCGAATTGTCGTGAATATATTCCAAAATTGAACAGAGAAATGCACAAAATCCATCCACCGTTGCTTTAAGGGCGGGGAGAGGACAATAGCACACAGACAATATCGCAACTGAAACGTTTGTCGCATTTTTTAAGAGTTGTTTCCTCTTTCACCTCATTATCTCAGGTCTGTCAGATATTGATTTATTCCCAACATTGAAAACCCTATTCATGGACATCATTATAAATCTCTTGAGTTTTCTTCCACCAGCACCCGATCTATTTATTTCACGAACAAAGATGGCGTATAAGGTAGCATTATAAAGCTTCTCAGACGTTGGGTGTCGGTCATTGAATATCAAGCGGATTTAATTGACCACGCTACAGTAACTCTAGGTAGAAACAAAAGAAAAATAGTGCATTACGTATGAAGTAATATTCACATTTTTCGACTGCTACTATGCATTATTGTTTTTTGATACTAATTTCTTAAACCTGCAATTTCATACGCGAATTCTTCGATTTCAAGTCGATTTCTTCGACTTGGGCGGTAAAAATATTTTAGTTGCGTAAAACTGCCCAGTAATAAGCTGAAATTGGTTCCAAATTCCTAAAAGCAAACAACAATCCCTGCTACTAAATAAAAATAATGATTGTGAGAAAAGAATGAACAGAATCTCTTAGACCAAACAATTGGAACATGTCAGAATTGAGATGTAAAGATTTCATTCAGTCCAGTGACGGGGTTCTACAAAATACCGCTCTGACATTCTCACCGTAGGGAAGGGTAATTTGTGATTTTATTTCAAGGAGTAAAGACCACAAGATTAGCAACTTTTCTTTGAAAAGAGCTCGTGTTATGATACCAAAAGAGCTAAGAAATTAATGTTAACCTTCAGAAAAGTAATGTAAATATATAAACATACTTTCGTCACAATAAATCAGATTTACAATATATATAGTCAAACTAAATCATATTTTCAGGATACCATTTTCCTATAATTTCACAACGGATCTTGAAATAAACACTTGCACTGCAATAATATCTACGCTTCTACTGTCTACCCCACTGTCCCGTTTGAACCTCAGCCCTTATAATAGATCGAATCCCCTGTCGACGCAAGACCATATTTTGATCTGCTCCCCCGCGTCTGCCAATATGTATCTTTCCTTATCTCGAATTTGCATGCCTCTCTCTATTTGGCCGCATCTGTCTCTCCTCGTCCTACGATATCCCCTCCCCCCTCCCCCCGCGCAGCCCAGCCGCCTGCACCACCACCTCCTCGCCCGGCGACCCGCCCCCGTCGCCATCACCGCTTTCGCCGTCCAACAGCAGACCTGCACAGTTGGCTCAGGGCAACAACTGTGCCCTAAAAACAAACAAGACGATAACACAAAGAGCATTTCAGAATACAAACGCATGCATGCGAAGCTTAGGTTGCCGGCCAAAGCGCCGGCTTCATCCATAGGTTAAGTTAGAATTAACTTCTCTGCCGCAAATGACAATGAACCACGTATGAAAATATACAACCGCCCCGCCAGGGCTAACTTTCCCGAGGGGGGAAAGTTAAAAAGACAACAACAAAAAACTGTGCTCACTGCAGCCACTCTGACCGCAAGACCCTAGGATTCGAATCCCGAAGGTGGCAGAATTTTCGACACCAGCTATATTCGCAAGTTGATTTCAGCCGTTGGTTGGATGAGAATTATCGCGGTCATATTTTCAGATCGGTCGTTTTTCGTGGTTTCAACAACCAACGGCAGGCGAATGCCAGAGCAGTATACTAATGAAAGGGCCACGCTCCCCGCGCGATTTTTCCTTCTTCCTTGCCCTATCCTCACCCTTACTCACAAATAATTAGACAGGAAGGTTTTTTATTGCACCCCTTACTTATACACACTTAATTACTTAATTTTGTTAATTATGAAAACCCACATTTCGGAACAAATCATTCACTACACTAACGGGAATAATAACAATAGCAGTTGACACGTCGCGAAACACCAATCAACCACACCTCTTTCAAGCCTCAGACCTGTTGGTTTGTTGCAACTCGTTGCTCACTTCATCTTCTTTTGCGTCTACCAATGCGTATTTTCCTTTGAGATGTGCAGAAGAGGAGAACCACACAAAAGCAGCCATCAACCACACCACAGAGCCCACGTTTTGCCTGTACCAATGGCACCGTCGTCACCATTGCCGCTTCGCAAGTGCCATCTCCACGCCACCTCAGACGTCCCCTCCGCGCCGCCGGCCCGCGCCCCCCACGCATCTCATAAAGTCCGCGGCACGTCGACGGCGGCGGCGGCGGCGGGGGAGACCCAGCGCCGGCGAGGGCAGCCCAGCTCCTCGCGGTAATTACTGGCGGGGGGAGGGGGTGCGAAACCCGAGCGCCTGGACCGGACGCTGAGGCGCGCCGCCGCCGCCGCCGCTGCCACCACCGCCTACGCCGCCACCGCTGCCACCTCCCCCACCGCCGCCGCCACCACCAACACCTCCGCCGCCGCCACCGTCGCCGCCCCTCCCCACCCCCGCCGCCACCGCCACCGCCGACGCTGCCACTCGACCGCCGCCGCCGCTGCCACCACCGCCTACGCCCCCGCCGCCGCCCCCGCCGCCGCCCCCGCCGCTGCCACCACCGCCTCCGCCGCCGCCGCCGCCGCCGCCGCCCCTCACGCCGCTGCCACCACCGCTGCCACCACGGCCTCCACCGCCGCCGCCGCCGCCCCGCCGCCGCCACCGCCATCGCCGGCGCCGCCACCGCCGCTGCCACCACCGCCTCCCCCACCGCCGCCGCCACCACCGACACACCGCCGCCGCCACCGTTACCGCCACCGCCACCGCCGAAGCCGCCACTCCACCGCCACCACCGCCACCACCGCCGCCGCCGCTGCCGTTCGTGCGCGCAGGCGCCCGCCGGCAAAGGCTGCGGTGGCGAAATTTTCCACGTCGTCTCTCGCCCCCACGCACGACCCGCTCCGTATTCATTCGCACGGCATTTCATTACTCAGCGGACGCTGGCGGCGGCCGTATATTAAGGGGTGCGAATAAAAGTAGAGGAAAACGCACCGGTTGTGGCGTTATGTGGACATTCAATCCTAAATATCTCGAAGGGACCTTGGAAGAAATATTTCTTCGCCTAAGTAGAATTTTGAGTTATCAGAAATGTATTTAAAACAAGTGGTGATACAACAGCACGTACCTTCTCGTATTATTTCTAACGGTTTCAAAATACTGTAATACTTTTTAGTAATTGTGTAAGTTTTGAAAATTAAGAAAAAAATCAAAATAACGTGTACGTCGTCAGTGTTTTATCTCTATCCGTTCAAAAATTAACAAAAAAACATGAAACAGTTTTTGAGAAAATCTCTTTTCCAAAATTTCATTCATTTCATGCAAACTTTTATGATAAATATTCATATATTGAAAAAAATAACATGACCGTATTTAAAGATACAATTTTCAAGAATAAATATCATTAAAACATTTATCTTCATACATTGTAATTGTTGAAAGATGCCAACATAAATTTCAAGTTTGGCCGTTTTCAAAACTTCAGAGAGTGAAATTTTAACTTGCGTCAAAAGTGTATTTAGTTCTACCCGAGGTAAAAATTAAAGAAAATATTTGGAGACATGTTTGAGAAACTTGTGAGAATGTCATTAAGGCTACATGTTAAGATGCTATCTCCGTTCTTGTTATAGAGGTTTGATCATATTTCTATAATCTTTCCAGTCAAAAGTCCTTTAAGTAGAATAGTTGCAAAGGTATGGACCATTTGTGAATTTTAATTATTAAATTAATATTATTAGTACTAAGTAAATAACGATTAATAACCTCTTTGACCGCAGCCGTTACATCACCCACCAGACTTGTGTTAACGTTACATTTAGTGAGATCCAAGTTGGGCACCAATCTTAAAAAATGCATTTTTCATACGTCGTATGGTTCTGTATATTGCAGTGTTTCGAACGGCCATGTATTGTACGTTTGAGTGTATGCCAACGGGCGACAAGTCTCACCAATTACATTAAGGCTTGTGTCACGAGTGTTGCGGTGACGCGCGTTTGACGCGCGTCAAGTAACGTACGTCGCAGATTGAGACTATCTTAGGCGAATTGACCAAAGTGCTCATACGAAGTTTCGGAAATTTTTTGAAATCTATTACGTGCGTTACTTAACGCCCCTCAACGCAACACTCGTGTGACAGGCCTTAATATAATTGGATAGTCTTGTCACCCGGTGGCGCACACTCAAATACGTACAATGAGAATGTATTGGTATTAATATTGCCGTGCCCCTGGTTTTTACTTTGTTATAGTTTAATTAAAAACTTGTAAGCTCCGTTGCCTCAGAGGTTTTACATATACTCCCCGCGATTTTGGACGGAATTAAAAATCTCGAATGCGAGAAAACAAAAAAATGCAAGAACTTAGATTAGTCACAAGAATAACTTATAATCGTGAAACAGACACAAAATTTAAAGATGCGAAAGCAAAATTTTAAAATTAAAGTTCAATTTTTAGTAATACATGCTGCCCCTCATAAGCAAAGTTGGAACCCATACCACAGCCCTAAAACGAGCGTTGAATCGATTGCTAGTTGACCTAGGCCGGAATCCTCTGCAGCAGTGTCTGTGCGACTTCAAACGTATCAGGACTAACTGTTCGAGGTACTTTCGAGTCAATAGTAAGCAGTGTTGATTCTATGACATCGTTTAATACCAGGGGAATTTTACTCTCCCAAAGGCAGATTCCTAGCGTTCGGCGCCACCCCACCTCTTTCGCGATGCCCCAAGGCACCGTTAGACCCCTCTTGGAATGCAGCGCTCCTCTTCGAACATCCATGGCAGAGGGCAAAACGTTTCCGCGATATGCAGACATACATACTGTTTGTGCATGGGATGTGCGAGGGCAATGGAGAGCTGCTCAAATTCACACGAGGAGCGTTTTCCTACCCGGCATGTGCTAGCGTTCAATTGTGTGCACTGGAAGACCATTGGCTGCGTTACTCGGGCTCTGCGTATTCAAGTGTGCGGGTGGAAAATCGGTGCATGCACACTCGGCAGCTTCAGGCTGAGGGGTCGCGCCGCTATGAAAGGAAACTATTTACTAGCACGAGAACCATCGCTACAACATACTGAGCGCCCACACAATTTTCTGCCGTCGCTCGATGATTGATGTTTCCAGCCAAGTGTATAGCTGTTGTAATTAGTCCCGGTAGTAGAGTCAATGTTTATTCTGGGAAGTTCAGTTGTTCCTCCTCCGCTGGACAGTGAGATTCGGCGGCGACCTAAACCTCGGCATAGATTTTCCCCTGCAGGAAGCATCCCCTAGTGGGGCACAGCCTCAGCGAGTACAAGCTCTCAGCAGACGTCTTGTGTGGTAATCTGGTGCATATGAGTGTACGTTTTCAATATATTTCAAATTATTCTCAGGTCCGCGGTTGACCTCCAAGTGGCGTACTCCGGCAATGAAAATGATATGCGACTGTTAAAAGAGATATACCGCCTGTGCACATTCAGGACCTGAAATTAGGATTCCCTTGGCAACACAATTTTAGTTCTTGTCAACTCTTCTTGCAGATATGGTCATTGGTAAAAAATATTAACTTTGACACCTCCGAATGACCTAAAATTTGTAACATTTTCTGAACTATTCGGTATTCCTCTCATAACGTTGTGTATGTGTTGTTAAATCTTTCGCATAGTACAAATAAGCCTATATCATGAGAGTGTAATATCCCGTAACTTTTCCAGTAAAACAGTTGCGAATTCTTATTGAAATTGTGTTCCCCGGGGATTCCTAATTTTAGATCGTGATTGATGTGCGTGAATTTTCCACACGCTTTGAAAGAGCTGAGTCCTAACCAAACACTGCCTGAGGATAATTCTAAAAAAGAAAAGAATTCTAAAAACGCTTTGCGCGTCGCTTCCGTGGATTCCTCAGAAATATCAGGGAGAAGTCGGATTAAACGTTGAGGTACGAATCACGTACTCGGTTTATTAACAGACGTAAACCAATGCAATCCCGGTACCTGGAGGTCACAAAAGTAAGGTCAAGAGCGGACTACATTAATAAGAAATTAATTTACGAAATATTTCGTTTATTTAAAATCTAATGCCAGAGTTTTAGTAATATGTTAGAATCATTTTTTACATTCTTGTATTATATTATTTCTAGTTCATTGAACTACGCCAAGGGCATTTTGTTGGGTGGAAACATAAAAAGCAATGTTAATATGAAGTAAACATCAGTAAACTGTCACGTGTCAACATTCCTGTTTGTTCAGTACACTAATTTGAAGAAATCCAAAAACAATAATGAACAACTAGAAAAGTACATGTACAGGAAAAAATAAATATTAAACAAAATTCTCAGATACGTAACTCCGTTCTGAAAAAAAACTTCAAGCACGTGTGCTCCGAATTCACCTCGGCGCTGTTTCCAACCCACTGCTCCCGTCCCTGATTCTAATTTTGACCCATCGTGGGCGACGCGAGAAAATAAGTCACAGCAGAGCGGCGGCGCATCGTGAGGACAAGATTTCCCCTCCCCGTCCCTGCCTTCCATCCTTCGTCTTCCACGAGAAGTAAACAAGTTATGTGTCTCTCCGAGGCTTAACTTTCGCCGGAAAGTCGAAAGAACGAAGATTGCATGCGGCAGGGGAAAAAAGACACTTGGAAATTCTCGTCAACTACTTTCCGCAACTCGAATCCTTATCTCGGACGAGACTGCTCCGTGACGAGAGGGCCCGTCTTACATCCGCCAATGACGACATCCGGTCATGAGTTTTCTCATCTCGAGGGCGGGCAACTTCCGAACTGGCCCACGCCCCGAAACGCCTCAGGCGAAATAAGATTATCCTTTAATAATTTGTTATCAACAACCAAATTATTGAACAAGTATCTACCTTCACTATATCTACAACATACATCTATAACTTCACTTATCTTGGCTTCAAAATGTCAATTGACATTAACCCCAAAAAGCAAGAGACTATAAGTAAATATAATAAGTTCAATGGATTTATAAAGAGGAACTTTAAAAATAATATATTGAATAGCCCACTAATAAGATTCCCCAATGTGATATGTCACTCAGCCCTCTGCTTCACAAGTGAAATGTGGAAAATGAAAAAAATGATGAAAGAATTTTACAGGCTTCTCAAATGAATTTCTTATAAAGCTCTACTGATTCTAATCTTCAGGAACAGAATTCCAAACGAAGAAATGAGGTCAAGATTAAACATTGATAGTGCAATAAATGACATTAAAAATACCAACAGAAATGGTTCCAACATGTAAATCGGATGGAGCCAAACAGGCTACCAAAATTAGCATTCTTACATAAACCTAGAGGCTACAGAGATGTGAAACCTACACTAGAATGAAGTGATCAGAACAGTTCTGAGTCTTGGAACCATTGGCTCCCAACCATTGTAAAAGAAGAAATTTAATAGTTGCGTTCCGGTGCCGTTCCTGTACACCAAGTGGGAGGGGTTGAAAGGGGATCAGAGAAATAGGCAAATATTTGTAATATGCATTTTGCAATATATTACAATCCTTTTCTGTAAGTTTCCTTAAATATTATACATTTTTGTGCTACGGCAATGAGTTATTGAATTTTTTCAGTACTTGCTGTCCTGGACACGGGAACAAAGGGGGTCACGTTTTTTGTTCTTTTTTTAACTTGCTCAATATTTTCATTTTCAATTTACGTTACTGCTGGCTAGGGCACTACAGTGTTATTATACAGTAGTGATACACTACAGAAGTGAAGTGGTTCAGTAGTGATACAGTAGTGTAATTATACAGTAGTTCATTAGAAAGTACTAAGTTAAAATACGTAGATGTAGAAAGCACCGCGTTGCAAAGTTTTCCCCCATAGTGAAAATGAATATAACGCTTTTAACGTACATATTCTAACGTACTGCATAAGAATTTTCTTAAATTTCTCAATGCAATATGTTGATTTAGCCGAGATTGCTAAAGCGCAACACGTTCCTGGTTAGGGCGTATTCAAGACTTCCGGTTGTCCGAATCTTCTAAAACCGAGATTAGCGCGTTAATTCCGAGATAGAGACCAATTTATATGTTTAAAAAAATAAGATATTCTGCCTTGGCTTCGTTTACAGCTTCTACCGAACCCATAGTTGTTGTTTTTTCTTTTAAATGAAAGAATATGATCCCTAGATATGTTATCAGATATTGTTTGTGTTTATTCACCAACATTTACGGTGTAAATTAATTAATTAAATCATTCTTTAATAGTACGCTTATCAAAAGTCAATTGTTTTCTTTCAAAGAGTAACAGTTTCAAAATCGATGTACACGAGTCCATAGATGTGAGTCCACGCTGTTTGATGTTTTGTTTTGATTGTTGAGATTTGTTTACAACTCGTCAAGGTTTTGTTTCAGTGTAATAATGCATTGTGGTGTTGACGGTTTGCATGTATTTGCTTCTGTGGTGTATTTTGTAGAGAACATTCGCACAGTGGGTTTTGCTTGGTTGTACTTTAGTGAAGTTATTTACAGGTTATGTCGAATTCCGAATCGTTGTTCACGCGCCCCAAAAGACACAAACGTACATTAACTGGACGCAGGGAAAGAGACAGCCAGCGTAGGTGTCGTGATAGTAAGGTCATTTCGTTTTCTATTGGGTCATTGTCTATGAAATGTCACTTTTGTTCTGCTTCGTACTTTCCATGTGAGAGAAATTCTGCAAACGATTTACTCTGTGTTGCTTAAACGGGAAAATAAGTATACCTTCGAGCAATATGCCAGAAGAAATCAAAAAGTTTTCCTAGAAGATGATGACACATCAAAAACTTTAGAAATAATATTCTTCAGTGTAATAGTGCTATATCTTTTGTCCCGATATTGCATTGCCACCTGGTCGTGGGCCATACGTGTTCAAAATTTTGGGAACTCATCACAGAATATATTCGTTATACCTTGAAGATCCAATCAATGCAATATATTGTGAACATTAGTCTGGGTACAGTATTTTACATTTATCTCAGATCTCACCGTCAAATTTTGACGGGTTCTCACTAGTTCATTTATAAAATTTTTAATTGTAAAGTTGGCAAATAAATGCTTTCATAAAAAAGTTGACACCAAATTGCTAATAAATTCAGCCCGCTGCGTTCCTTATAAACATTTTTACATCTTTTCCTCAATTTTGGGTCAATATATAAATCAACTACGTTTTTAAAACCTTATTGCTCTGACATAGCTTCAAAGCTGAAAAATCCACAGACGGGAAGGTGGGTTCTGTAGATAGGATGTGGGAAATTTATGTACTCGAAGTAATCAAATTTTTGCAGTTGCAAAACATGAATATTCTCATCATCTAAGTAATGTTTAATCAATATATGTTACACACTTATTGTATTGTTGAAAGAAATGACACCCCAACTTGGAATCGAAACCTGGTCTCTTGATTTGTGCCCACTTGCTTTAGTCACTCAGCCACCTAGACGGCCTATGTCTTCAACGGTTGGTTAGACCTGACGTATTGCTCGTTATATGATGTTCAATTGTTACGTCACAATTACTATGTCGGAATTATATTTCCCAAATTAAATATTTCCAATGATGTGATCTTGTGTAACAAAAGCAATTTCATAATTAAATTTGTTCAAAATTTGTCATCTCGATCCGTAATTTAGCAATAATTCCTACTTCCTCACATACCAAATATAATTTGTTTATGAAATATGTTCGAAATTAAGTCTTCTTTAAAATTTTTAGTTCATTTAAAGTTGTTAAACAAATTTGCAACCATTTTAATCTTTTGGGTTTTGACGTAATTGAATACTGTAGGAAGCGACTTATAAACTGTAACTTATTCGTTTTAAGCACCAACAGAATATGCATCGTGTAGAATATGCATGGTGCTATTTACATCTTGCTATTCCAAATATTTTCTGAAACACTTGACTAATTAATTAAATTAGCTTGATTGAGGTTTCTGGGCAGGTCAAATGCTGTGGTCATATGCCCCGTTAGTGTAGTTAATGCTATTATCGCGGGAGATGGAGGTGTTCCCTCATCTATGATGAGATCCGGCGCCGCCCTACACATCGGCTAGCGAGGGGTTCTTCTTTCCAGGAATCTCCCCTCGGCTGAGCGTCGCCCCAGCTGGGAAAGCGTAAGGCTACCGACAAGTCTCCCCACATTTGTTGATTGATTGATTGATTTTTTCGTGTTTCCGGGCGCGTCAACTGCTTCGGTCATTAGTCCCGGGAGTGTAGTGCATGTTTTTTCTCTCTCTCGGGAGATGGCAGTGATCTTCCCCCGCTGGATGGCAAGATCCGGCGCCGACCTACCGTCGGCTAGTGGGGTTTCCCCTAACCAGGATTCTCCCACCAACGGGGCATCGCCCCAGTCGGGACAAGCTCTAACTTCCCGACCGGTCACCCGGAATATGTGGTAGTGTAGTGCATGTTAGTGTAAGTGTGTGTGTAAGAGGAGAGGATAGGACAAGGAAGGACAGATCGCGCGCGGTCCGTGGCCCGTTTGTTAGGGTACTGCTTCGGCATTCGCGTGGTGTTGATCGGAGAAACCACGGAAAACTACAAAGCAGAGCAGCCGGCCGCTAGAATTCTCCTCCAGACAGCAGATGAATTCGACCTAGCTGAAAAGCTAGTGTCGAAAATCTAGTGTCGAAAAGCTAGTGTCTAAACCTCCCGGTTAGAGGCGCTGCAGTGGCATCATTTGATGCACTGAGCTACCGCTGCCGGTCCCACATTTGTGGTAGAGTAATGCAGGTTAGTGCGTTCGCAAGTCAAGAAAAAGGACATAGCAAGGAAGAGGAATGAAAGATCACACGCGGCCCGTGATTTTCTTGTTAGGGTGCTGATCCGGCCATCGCCTGGTGTTGATCGTAGAAACCTTACAAGACTACCGATCTGAGCAGCGGTTAACTAAAATTATCCTCCAGACAGCGGCAGAATTTTACCTAACTACAAAGCTACAACCTGTTAATAATCCGCCGCGAGACTTGAACTTAGGACCACCCGACAAGAGTCGCTTCAGAAACATCAGCAATGTCAGCTCTGAGCTAAACTCAGCCGGTCTGAAACACTTGACAGTTGCACACGTGACTAACGAGATATTCATATGAGCAGTGTGTTTGTTTCGCAATTAGTGACTGCTCGACGTTGATCGATGCTTCGATTCGATGTGCTGAACATGAGTGGAGAACGCCATGTGATGCAAGAGGTAATGTCGGGACCTCTGATGGCAAAATCCTGCGATAGAATTAATGGATCAGTATTCATTACAGGAAATAATATATCTACAAATGTAAGCAAATTCATCAGCGTGGATACAGAAATTCCCCAGCAATCCAGCGTTGGTGTCTCTCCTAGTTCAAAATCCATAATGAAATTTTAAATGAACTTTTATAGTATTGATTTCATTATATATTCTCACATTCACAAATCACAGAAACTAGAAAGCTTGGTATTAAGGGTACATGAGGATAAGCAGATGATGGTTTGAAGAACGGATTCATTAGCTAATAATTATTGTAATAACATTACTATGCAATATATAATGTAATAAATAAGTGGTGTAATAAAATAAATATGTAATATATAATTATTATATAATATTATGCAACAATTATATAATAGTGTAATTTTTGTGGATAGATTTTGCATTAGAAGTTGAATACAATGTGCCTCGTGTTGTCGATATGAACTATATCTCATACTCATATCCACGTGACGTTATAATTCACTTTGTTTAATTAGACATTTTAGAGTAAAATTTCTTTAGCTTTACTACCAACGTTAGCAATTCAAAAGTGTTGCAAGGTGTGGGAGAGGAGACAAATCCCGAACACAACTGCTAACAGATTGTCACGATGGGCAGGTTACGCTCTGAAACACCAGTATCTATTGAGAGCAGCCATGAAAGATTAGAAGTGACAGGAAGGTTTGTATGCGAAGGAATGTGATAAATGACAAGAATTACTGTCGACTGAAGTCAGACGCTTTCCATAAAGAAAGATGCGGATAACAATGAAGCTAATATAACAGATTCATTCATATGATTCTGATAAAAGGTTCACTGAGTGTAGACATTTTTGATTTAATAATGATTGTAACTTTCAAAACAGCTGGAAGTCGAAATTTAAAAAAAGCGTTGTTGTATACGTATCCATTGCCACGCAAGAATACGTTTTGCAAAGCTCTTCTCTGTTAGATGTGGTCCGAAATGAATGAACAAGTAATTAGTCACTATTGAAATTTTCTTCAATATTACCTTCCATTTACAGGTCTCAAAATAGAATTACCTTACTCATTTATTCAGTAGTTAGCGTTATCCACACTGAAGATATTTTAAGGATAAGAAATAATTTAATTTATGGAAATACGTATTAAAACGCAAGGTCACAATAACGCAAGGTCGCAAAGGTATTTTAGAAATATGTATAGGTCAGTGCTATATGTAAATTATAATTTGAGTAAATAATGTGATACATAGAGCATGAACAACTCTTTACCACAACCATTCCAATTCAAGTTAAACGGTGAAACGTCAACTAAGCTAACTTTGAAACGGAGGAAAGACTGAAGGCCCATATGGCAAACGAGTAACAACACGATCACCAGAACACTGAACGTCTTTCCTTTAAACGTGTTGCTCACTGCGAATAGATAAATTGCTTGCTAAGCAAAATTGAGCAAAATTTCTACTCAAATGAGAAGACCTAGATGTCTGGAGAGAAATGATTTACTAAAACTTCCTATTATAAGAGATTGGTTTTTGAACCCGGGAACGTAAGAGGAATGGTCTAACCAATACACCAAGAATCGCCTGTGATTGGGGAACTTTACAGAATATCGCAGAATAAATATTATAAATTTCTACATATAGAAGAGTAGAGAATATCTTTTTGGCAGTGAATATATTGTGGGAAATTCCATTTATCGATGCTACACACGTGTTATTTGCCAGGTTTGGAAATCCGGTACGCCCAAGTACTACTGGCTAAGGACATTAACTAATGCCACTGCAGTGCCTCTGACCGGGAAGTCCTAGGTTCGAGTCCAGACGGTGGCAGAATTTTAGCACTATATTGCTAGGTCGAGTTCAGCCGTTGCCTGGAGGAGAATTCTAGCGGCCGGCTGCACTGATCGGCAGTTTTCTGTGTTTTTTATATCAACATCAGGCGAACGCCTGAACAGTACCCTAATAAACGGTCGCGCGATCTTTCCTTCCTCTTCCTTTTACCCTCGTCACCCCTTACTTACCCACAATATCACACGCATTACAATACCAAACCAGTCGGGAGCTGAGAGCTTGTCCCAGGCGCGCTCTAATACCCTCTGGCCGGGTCAAGCTCAAAACTTCCGACTCTGATGCCACGCTGGAGAGAGAAAACCTGTTGAGAATATCCCTGTGAGCTGATGTAGATTATCTCCGGCCTCGCCGTCTAAGGGAGGAATATCACCACCTCCTCCCGCTATAAAAAAATACACCACGCTTACGAGACTAATGACCTTGGCTGTTGATGCGCGCGAAATCACTAATCAATCAATCGATCGATCGATATGCGCAGGTGTTCGACAAGAACATGAAATCCCCTCCCCTGTGTCAGAACGTGACCTGCCAATCATCAGTGCTAAAGAAATTGCCCAACAATCAGGATCAACTGTCATATAATGTTTTACTAAATTTACCACTATTGGCGAAATTCCCACTATTTCCCGTTCATTGGCGAAAAGTGATAGTATTTTTTAACTCTACAGATCAACTGACGTCACTGCAGTGCCTCTGACCGGGAGGTTGTAGGTTAGAGTCCTGACAGTGGCAGGATTTTAGATAATGGCTTGTCTACTAGGTCGAATTCAGTCGCTGTCTGGAGGAGAATCCTAGCGGCTTGCTGCCCTCATCGGTAGTTTTCTGTGATTTATTCAATCAATACCATGCGAATGCTAGAGCAGCATCCTAACAAACGGGTCATGGTCCGCCACGATCTTTTCTTCCTCTTCCCTGTCCTATCCTCACCCTTACATACACACAATTACACGTAAATGCATTGCACTACCAAACATGTAGGGAGATAGGTTGGGAGCTTCGCTCTTCTCCCGGCTGGGGCGGTGCCCCGCTGGTGGGAGGTATCTGGTTGGCGAAAACCCCGCTAGCCTTCGGGCATCTCGGCGCCGCATTTCACCACCCAGCATGGGAAGATCACCGTCACCTCCCGAAGAAATACATTCAATACACTTATGGGACTTGTTCGGGCCCACACGCAAAAGCAGAAAAGGAAGGTATAAAATAAAACCCTTCCTACGCCCTAGGCGGCAACCCCGCAAGCGGCATGGAAATTTCCACTAGCCGAGCGGCATCACCTCGCCGCACGCGGCGTGATATTCCACGCTTGAACCTTCTGAAGCCTTCCAGAACATTTCAAAATTCCAGCAGTTGCCAATTGGTCTGTTCAAATTCACCCCACTTCGCCATACTGCAATCGCTGGAAAAGCAGTCGCTAATTGGCCTGTTCAAATCAGTTCAAATCCCCTCGTCGCGTACCCGCAACCGAAAAGAAATCAGTCGCTGAGAGGCAGCCTCGCGAGAAACATGTCTCGGGCTCCGTGTTAATAGATCACGTAAAAATCTCATACAGAAGGTAACATTCTGTACTCATGTCGTGGCAAAGTGAAAAGCCACATTATTTCAATTTGTTATAGTTCAGCATTGTATAAATTGAACTAATTAATGTGTTTCACACGAAGTTGCAAGTAAGTTGCCAGGCGAGCACATGTGCTCGCACTTTGTGATTCGTGATGGAAGGTTGCTGTATTCTCACACTGAGAACAGTACTAAAAGTGTACTTTAATTGTAATGAACAATTGTGACCATTGAAAGTTATTAAACATCATTCTGCAAGGTGAGAATTGTGTTTCCATCATAACCCACATCACTGCAAGATTCCCTACGAGCTTCGGAAGGGACTGAGTGGATTGCCTGCTAACGTCCAACAACCTAATTATACAGTCCACTGAAAGCAAAGGCAACCGCCCCGTCCAGGACTAATGATCCTAGACGTTTACACGCCCGGAATCAATCAATCAATCAATCAATTAATTATTCCTCTACAAGCCATAGAAATGTATAACATTTATTCTGATACTCTCTGTAGGTCGTTCAGAGCTGTATGCTTGCTTTGAAGGAGAACTCCGGCATTGCTTTTCCACGGCCACCTGGCTGCCGGCGTCTTTTTCGAGCGGCACGGGGGCGTTGGTCTTTTCAAAGCGACGAGACGAAGACGTCGCCATGGTGACGAAGGCAGATACAGCGTCACTTGGACTCACAACCCTCGACGCTCTCCCCACCTTCAATCTCATTGACTGTGATGTTGGGAGCTCATAATATTCAGAATGTTGAAGGGCTACAAAAATAAATCAAATGTCACGGAAACAAGTAAACGTCGGTTAGTAGTTTAGCTGTGCACATTGAAATGCTGTCACCTGTCAACTTTTTATTTGTAAAAATTATTTATTCAAATATTTTATACTTTTGGTCTTTTGCAGCCGACCAAAGTCTATTTTCTCTCCAAAGACGCATAGTTGATAGACCTTTTGATTCACCACAAGCACTTGTGTATGTTACGAGTACATGCCCATGCCATGGAGGAAGACCATTTGCCGTAATACTACTGTATAATATGAAAGCAGTTTTCAGCAAATGTAAGAAACTTTTTTCTTCTCATTGTTGAAGACACGCTGATGTTTTCTAAACTATAAAATATCTCAATCTGTATCTCCAAACCGTTTCATGACATAATTGCTTAGTTATATCAAGCCCTCGGCAGTTCGTTTGCGCGAAATTCTTTACCTTTCTCCAATACGCGTGGCCATTTGGTCCTACGAATACGTAATTTTGCTAGGAAGGACTTTATATCTTGTTTTGATTATTTCCCCATTTCCCAACCCTGAATGTTCCCTTCTGAGATAAGTTCGGTTCTAATTATTTAAAAAATATATCATCAAAGCATCCTTCCCTTCTTAGTTCTATCAATTTAAAATCTGCTACAATCTCTATTGGAGACTTCAATTTGTTAAACTGATTTTTATAAAGCTTAGAAAGTCATTCTTGGATTATTGCAGCTCCCGACAGACTGTATGGGCACCGCAATATTATTACATAACAAATAAATATATGCGGATGTTTTTGTTTGTCCCACGAAAACTTTTCAACCAATGGAGCGAATGTTTTAAAATTTCCACAATCATTTCTGATAAGCTGACAAGAAATAGGAGGTGCCCGATCTCAAATGATACCTCAGATTTGGTTATTCATCACAATGCTATTAAAAATATGCACCTCGCGATGCATTGTTGCTTGGCTTGGCCGGGAAAGGGGGGAAGTGTAGAACAGTAGGCGGCGGAATAGAAGGGGCCAGCAGTTCGGGGTTATTCAATAGTTCATTTTGATAAATACATACTGGAACGACGCTGGGTAATCAACAAGTTCCAACACACGCAACATTGCTCTATTGGGAGTGAATCAGTTCATAAAACGATGGACAATTGTTAATTGCTTCTCAATATTTTGTTTGCAAACTCCGCGGTGATTGGTCGAAAATCTGCATTGTAATGAAGTTGTATTATAATCAATATCATTACCAAACGAGCTGCGTTTATTTCATTAGAGAATAATGCAAAAGAAGATATAAAAATCAAGTTTCAGGATGTAACCTACTTTAACTCCTGCAGTCTACTTCCCAATTTTTATTTTGACATTTAAAAACAACAACTAACAGTACATGAATTGAGAACTCACATGAGAGAAAAAAGAACTGAATGTGTTGTGCTGAAAATAATATATGAATGGGTTCATGACCCAGAGGCATATTTCATTCAACAGTCAGCGTTATTTAAAAAAATATTTTGACAGCAAGCATTTTTCATTTTGATAGTATTCACAAAAATATGCAGACTTTACGTCTCACAACTTGGCTTGAAAAATGTTCGGATTTCCACCACTCGTTGCATTAATTTTAAGGCCACCACGATGATACATTCAAACTAACGAGAACAAAACCGTTCTGGTGAGTATTGTTGTGATTGGAATACTTTTTAAAGGGTCATAATTCTTTTAAAGAGTTATTATTATATACTGAATTTGGGTGGCCTATGATTTCTATACTACTGATCGTGCGTAGCTATCAGGTCAGAACCAGCCCAATGGGAGAGAGAATGACTGAGAGAGACTATTAGAGATGGAGAGAGATCGAAAAAGAAAGAGTGATGACGAGAGAAAGTGAGTGTGTGTGTGTGTCAGAGAGAGAGAGAGAGAGAGAGAGAGAGAGAGAGAGAGATCTAGAGATAAAACTAGAGATCGAGTGACTGAGAGATCGAGACAGATCAAAAGGGATTGAGAGAGAAAGAGTTATATTGTGAGATAGAAAGAGATAGATCGATATTGCAAAGAATAAGAAACAACGATATTATAAAGAGCGAGATTGAAGTTAGCAAGAAAGATATTCAGAGGGAAAGAAAGAGATTGAGAAGGAAAGAGAAATATCGAGAGTGAAACAGAGATATTGAGAGAGAAACAGGGAGACCGAGAGAGAAAGAGAGATATCGGTAGGGAAAGAAAGGCGAGTTTGACAGCGTCTGGGCTCAGCGAAGCGTGAGTAATGTGACCCAACAACATCATCGTTAAAACGAGATGATTAATTTTCGTAAAAGACCTCCAGTCGCCTTTCTCGGATGGCACAGCTTCGCACAAGAACTTTGTCAGCGCACTTTACTAGTTACAAAGATGGACTGAACGAAAAGAGTTAATTTCTATTGTGAAAGAAAATTGAGAGAGAAACAGGGAGACCGAGAGAGAAAGAGAGATATCGGTAGGGAAAGAAAGGCGAGTTTGACAGCGTCTGGGCTCAGCGAAGCGTGAGTAATGTGACCCAACAACATCATCGTTAAAACGAGATGATTAATTTTCGTAAAAGACCTCCAGTCGCCTTTCTCGGATGGCACAGCTTCGCACAAGAACTTTGTCAGCGCACTTTACTAGTTACAAAGATGGACTGAACGAAAAGAGTTAATTTCTATTGTGAAAGAAAACTCTGTATGCTTCTTTTAATTGACATCCATCTTCTTTATCACGCTTCAATAGGACATATCTTGAAGGAACATTTAAGTCAGTGTTTTGTAGTATAATCAATTTATCAAAAAATTAACGGGCATTTCTATCTTTTATAAAAGTAGATCCATTACTAATACAATGAGTTTAAAATAGCACAAAAGAAAGAAAGAAAGAGAGAAAGAAAGAAAAAACTCTAAATCAAAGACACCAAAATGCCTACAATAGCGCCAAACACTTCTGAGTAATTAATTCAACTTTCGTAACACATTTAAAATTATGACAATATTCACATTTGTATTGTGACGAATTATAATATCTAAAAACTATTTAATGAAAGACAAATTAAAGTATGTTGATGAATTTCGACAACAAGATCAGTATATACATCGCAAAGAGTTAAAAAGTACAATTTACATTTATTATTTAAAATATTTTAAGAGTAAATTGAATAAGTAAATAATTTTATAATAGGACATTATTGGGAAAACAAAAAAAACTTATATAGTGCAGTAGTGAAAGGACAGAATTACAGGGAATGTGCTAAATAATGTAAACAAGAGTGACAAAAAATTACTTGACCTTGATTTCAGCAGAACGTATTGTGTCTGGGGAGAAGGTAGAAGTCGCGCAGTGAGCTAAATGTAAATTATTTATTTCGGGAAAGTATGAGAGTCCAAAAGCGCGACGGATTAGATCTCATGTAATAATAGTTACTTCGTGCGGATTTTGATTAACCAAATAGGGCAAAATTAATTTAAACGTAAAAATAATTCAGGTCATACAGTGATAGCGAAAAATAGCATTTGGATGACGAAAGACATGAAACTATAAGTATGGAAACTTGAAAATTGAATTTGCAATTTGGTCGCAACTGTGAGGACGCCAGGGATGGAGTTTCGGATGCTCCGACAAGAGAGCTAATTTCACCGAAAGAGAACTGCTCGAAAATAAGAATTTCTAAAGCTATTTAAGTAAAGATGTACAAGGACAATAATGTTTAATTTAAGAATATCCTTAAATTTAAATTACTAATAATAAAGTAATTATGGCCATCATCTAAAGATAAATGTTCCATTTTTCATCATATAAAGATTGATAATCTAGTCATCAGGTAAAAGAAAGGTATTCAAATTATCTAAAGAGAGATATTTAAATTATTAAAGCATAGTTTGCTAATATTCTACATTAAAATTAACAAAAAGATAAGTTATTAAAGAACACGTTACAGTTGATAAAATTCTTACGCTGCTGTAACTTTATCGCGAGTGGATTGTTATTATTTATAAGAATGGTTGCAAGAGAAGAAAATTACCAACTCTAATTTTTCCCAAATTATAAAAATTATTACCAACCGTGTATTCGTCGTAGGAGCGGTGATTTTCATGATCTCCATGAAGAATATAATTTATTTCGATCCTGAGAGATGTAAGTATAATTGCGTCTTATATTAAAACCTGAACTAACGAAAATAAAATTTTAATTAATTTTTCTAAAGGCTAATATGCTAAATTTATTGTTCTTATTACATATTAAAATTGTAATATGTATACATTTCAAATAAATATAAATAAAAATTGTATTTAAATATTATTCAGGCCTTGCAGGGTTCATTTCTCTAACCAAATAATTTTGGTGGACAAAGTAAGCCGCTAGGGAACTTGTGTGACAAAACATAGCGCGAGTAACTAAGGGTTAAATTGTTTAAGCTGGTAAACGATCTTGGTGAAGACCATAAGGACTTATGGGTCGCAAAGTCAGCGCCATTTAGGTGTAGTATGTCTTACTTTGCCTAATAGTAGATTAAACGCCGATTGAAAAAGGTGCCCCTTCAAGGTCACGAGCTGGAAGAAGTGGGGGACGCTGCCAACCACTCGGGAGTTTTAATACCAACACTTTAAGTCAAAATGAATTCCCCAATTCGATGACGGTGTCACCCTCACCTTACAGATCGTGATCTTGAAGGGAAAATGCGTTCAAAATGGAGTACAAATGCGATGGTCTTACAGGTTACACCCAGTAAAACACAAACGAAAACTTTCACTCTTGATCGATCCACAGTACCGTGGCTACAAAAGAGTAACCAACCAAATATCTAGGAATTCTCATCCACGCACATTTGGAAAGCATTGGTTTTCTTATTTGACCATTTTATATAGCAGCGAACAGTCGACTATAATACATACTATTATATTTTAAAGATTGTTAAATTCTTTCAACTTAATTTCAAGGAATCACAATCAATAGCAATTGCAAGGATTCAAAATCAATAGCAATTGCAAGGATGCAAAATCAATAGCAATTGCTTAAGAGTCGATCTTTAAAACATTCTGCTACTGCGCAAGAGATTATAAATCTTTGACAAACAGTCGATCACTAAGATGGGCTGATTCACTTACAGAAAAGAAACTAATGGTGCTACAGGATGGCACAGACTTCCTGGTACTAAAGTTTCCTAATTTCGTTGGTGTGGACTGACTTTACGTCTTGATACATTCTGTTGCCAGCTGCCATTTATCGTCGATCAAAGTACTTTTTTTTTGTTGACATTTTGCCAATTCTTTAAACGTTGATGCAAAATCGCATTTCCATGACAATACGAACACGATCTAAAATTTCGAGCTTTGTCCATTACCACAAAAGAATTATTGAACAGACTAATTAATATTTGTATCTGCTCGACAAAACGCACCTTCTTGTTTCTTGTCTATCGCAGAATTCTAGAAAGTAAAATAAATTTAATTTTTGCCTGAAAAGGCAATGCTTACATGCGAGAGATTCATTTTCATGTGCCAGTCAAATATATTCGTATATTTTCTTTAGTACAGTGCACTATCTAAAACAAATCTGTAAATGAAAGTTAGAGTAGGTTTAAATAAAGAAACATTGCTCTTTTGCTTAAAAAAACCACAATTATATCTGTGTTTTATTCTGCTCCAATTGTAGATGACCTGCATTATCTAGAGAAAGAAGAGTTTATTGACTTCTATAAAATTATTATTACATTCAAAAATACATATATTATTTCAGATGGTATTTCGACGTGTTTTTATCCATATTAAGAAACGGAAACAATGAAATGGCCAAAATGAGTATTTCGTGCAAGCGTGAGGTGACTAAAATGTGCGTTATCGCTAAAAACATGGTATACATATCACCAGACACACTTGCGACCTGGAGAACATTTAACTCACTGTACATACTTGACGATCGTTTTTAATTCATCATCGTTAAGTTCTAGGCGCTTTAATTATAACATTTTTACTGTCGCCTCTATGAACGGTATGATGCAAGTCGTAAAAACTATTTTTTTAAAACAATTATTTACAAAGTGCGGAATGTTTGCACAGGTCCATATATTTTAATTACAATAACGATAGTCCTTAATAACCTAGGCAGTTAACGGAAAGAAAGTAAAATTAAATAAAAAACGTTTAATGGATTAGCCACGAATTAAAATCGACACATTTTCAAATAAATGTTTATAATGTATAACATGTAGCAATATGTACAAGAAAATAAATAAAATTTGCAACAACGAATTCAAGCCTTAATTTATTCTAGACAATAAAATTCTTATATATATTCCCAAGACCAACAAGAAACAATGATTTACAATGATGATTGTAATTAATAAGAAAATGAAAACGTATTTTTAGTTTACAACCAATATAATAGATTCAGAATATTAGAAATCTGGTGATCAATGGCAATTGTCGGAACTGAATTATTAATTAAAACGTACGTTATTGTTTCCTCGAGTTCATAATTCCATGAATGATAGTCAGAACTGACTCGTCTACTTAGTTGCATGAATAGATTACGTCTGCGGACACGGAAAATAAATGAATGAACTGCCGAGTCAGAAGCATCCCCGCGGGGCAATACATTTCTCGTTAATAATCAGCGGCAGCGGCACAAGCAGTCCGGGGCGCGACACCTGCCAAGATAAACGCGGCCTGGGCTGGCTGTCTGCTCAAACACGAGCGAGGGAATATTCTGGAACGACGCAACTCCTTCCATGACCCTCCTCATCGCAAAGCAGAAACGAGTTGTATGTTCGAGTTCGCAAAATATCTACTTCCAATTGGAAAACTGTCCAATTTGGCAGAAGCTGTTTGAGAAGAAAACTACAGAAGTGACACATATCTTTGCACTTAAAAAATCTTGCTACCTTTGCTTCTAATATAGTCAGGTATATGGGGATTGATCAGTGGAGAAAATTGTTTTTACAACATGTTTTTTCTCCACTGGACAAGATCAAAAAATTTGACTACACAATAAATATATGGTCGTTAAGTATTCTCTATATAGCATTCCTTCACTAGATTTACTACTCTCACGCTAGATCGAGCCATTCGACCTCTTTTCATACACTAGCAGAGCAACACGTAGAAATGAAAAATGACAGATAAACATTCATTTTATAATTTTCACTTATTAAGTGCACTTAATATTTCACATATTAAGTGCATTTTTTACATAAATGCATACATGCATCTATTACATAAAAGCATTTATTACATAAATGCGAATAGTAAGAACAAGTAATAACACTTCCGAGGGACACGGCCTTTCATTTAAAGGACAAGTTACTAATTTTGGCTAAATTAAATGTCAAACGACTTTCAAATCGAATACCATTTGTGTTTTAAAAAATTATAGATTTAAAAAAAAAAGGAAAACTAAGGGATTACTCTTCCTGGCTATCGGGCACTACAAGCAGATCTTTCGAAAATAATTCAAAATGCTCCTTAAGAACTTTTTCTTCATAAAATCAAGACATCTAAGGCATGCAAAAAATCTGGACTTCTCTAGACATAGTTCCGAGGATGCATCTGAAAATTTATGTGAAATTGATGAAGCTGGGAGTAGCATTCCACTTATCGATCAAAATTTTGCTCAGGATAAACCTTTCGAAACTTTTTCTTATTATGTTGAACGAAGTAATTAATTTCACGTGGAACTTGAATAGGAAATATCAGGAGAGCTTTATTCTGAAGGTACAATGTTATTTCACCTTCTAGTATATTATGATGCATTTCTTTTACGTAATCTATACTAATATAAGTGAATTCAATGACACGTAACCGACATCGATACCACAAAAAGTACGGAATGAATAGATACAAACTTTTTCAAGCTTTCTTTTTTAGGATTGTTGTAGTGTTCTTGCAAATTTTGGTAAAGATTAATACAACACAAATGCAGAAAATATTTCGCCGTATTACCCCTCAAGCTACAAGCTTGTGATGGTTCATAATACATTCTGAAAAAAGCATTAGCACTGCAGCATAACTGGTATATAATTGATTCGTTAGAGTCCTGTAAGAGTGCGTAATATAAACATTTTAATCTAATAGCAATGTACTGTAAAATAAAATGAAAAAAACATTATAGTATTTTATTAAAATTTTGAACCAATTACATTTAAAACAATAATTTTAAGTACCGTGATTTATATAAAATTGATGTTTCCTCTTTGTCAAGGATTGGATATGAAGAAATCCCGGGCAACGCCAGGTATTATATAATATTAGAAAAAGTATTGGCGTAGGGATGGCCTGAGATCCTACGCGATACAAACATTGTTCATTATGAAGTTGCAGAGGGGCTGTTCCTGAGAGACTGAAAGTCCAGCAGAATCCGATGGTGACCTGGGCATGGCCACCTCCCCTCGCAAAGGCGAAATCCGGGCTCCTGGCCGGAGGCGGGGCCGTGCAAACAGCCCCTTGAAAGCGCGGGATTCCGGGCCCTTTATCTCTCCGTCAACTCCCTCGATGGAACATTTCCCCTCCCACTCCGCGACTCGCCCGTGTGGGACTTCAATGGGCAAAGAGGACCCTCAAATGGCCCCGACCGGGTGTTTGATCTGCCCTTGGAAGGGGGTGGATTCACTGTTGGCGTTTTGTCTTTCGTTTCGGAACAATGCATAGAGGTTTGTTAAGAAAACTAATCACATTTACATGCATTAGGTAAAGATATAAACGCTTGTTTAACTTTTGTACAATGTTGTGAATACCGGGAGAGGTGGCTCAGGGCATCAACTGCTTTCATTCCAGTGCCTGTGACCGGGAGATCCTAGGTTCGAGCCCCGAAAGTGGTAGGCTTTTCGACACAACCTTGAATCAAGTGAAATTCTGTCGCTGTTTGGAGGAGAATTTCAGTGGACGGCTGATCTGATCGGTAGTTTACTATGGCGTCTGCAGTCAATACCAGGCGAATGCTGGAGCCAGCAAACGAGCCATACACCCTGCGCGATCTTTCCTTCCCCTGCATTGTCTTATTCTCACTCCTTATTTACACACACACTTACATGCACAACACATGCCCTGAGACCGGCCGCAAGGTTAGAGCTGGCCGACAGGTAGGTCGGCATGGGATCTTGCAATCGAGCAGAGGACTGTTGTCTCACAACGGAAAATGCACTACACTTACGGGACTAATGACCTTAGCAACTGACTCGCCCAGAATCACAAATCAATTAATGTGGTGAATACTGTGTGAAGTTTAAAATGTTTATTGACTAGTTGTTCCTGTGGGAATATTCCGTTCTTTTTACGTGAGCGGGAAATGTTTTATCAAGTTCCGATCGGTCGCATAATTAAAACTGTGAAAATCCGATAACGCTGTGCGAAGATGTGTTGCTTTGCGTTTCTAGAATGTCCACCAATCACGTCACGTCGGGTTGGCAGTTCTCAACTCGCAATGAACTCGTAAACCTGTCTAGAAGACTAGTCTCCCTCCAAGAGTGTAGTGAGTGCTGTTATTCAATTTCTTCATGCTGAGAGTTCCAATGCAGCCAGAATTTATCGTCGAATTAGAAACGAATACGATAAAGCTTTCACGAGTGACAGAAAAATGCGGCATTGGTGCAGAAACATTGAAGCACGTTGTACAGACGTTCATGATGGTTGACACAAGTTTCATTCCCTGATAGCAAGCATCATGAACATAAGTACACGAAGTATCACGCAAATACGTACTACATTACGTCTTAATGAATACTTCAATAAAATTATATATAAATCTATTTGTACAGCATTTATTTAAATACCAAGAATTTAAAAAAACTTTGCTGTTCCATAACACAGCATGTGAATGGAATATTTGATATCGGTTGGACTCTTCCTTGGAGCCTTTCTGTTGCATGACGTCAGCTGTGACGTAATCAGTAACGCATTGAGATTGAGATTTCACTTGGTTAGCGCAGTTTGAGAATAGTTGCAATAACGCTATCAAATATTTCAATTTTTCAGTCAATATCGAATCTTATTCATTGATTTCAAATTTTCCTGAGTACCTAGGTATTTAACAAGACTAAAGATCCCTCGCACATGACCGGAGGCTGAAATGTTTTTGTCAGTTTATACCTGTATTCGAAATTAATACTATAGATAGAAAAAAGTTTATTCGCATATCTTCAGCTTGGTGTTCATTTTGCCATTTTCACTTTGAGTCAGCATACAATGAAGATGACACCGAGGTATGAAGAAACAAAAAACACAAAATCAACTAAACTTCCATTAGTGTTTTGAAGCTTTCGTCGACAGCACTTTGCAGTCGCGTATAAATCTTGGAACATCTCTTCAGAAAACAACTGGAGCGTAACAGCATTCACGCGTCAATCTGGGCTTCTGTTCCAATTTCCCAGCGGAGGAAAACCCTGAAACTCGTTCAATATTTGAGGGAATTTCGGCGCTTCAGCGACGAGGCACGTACCACGAGATCGATTGCAGCGTCGCCTTAATCAAACAATCATTATGAAATATGGGCGGTGCTGTAATTGGATGGGTGAGCCAGGCTCCGCTGGCGACGTGCGGGTGGCAGCTGCCGCGGCGGTGACGAGCCTGATGATTGGTTGGGTGGACCGTGAGCGAGCCCTACGACGTACTGTCGATGTTTCAAGAATCAATTCTACGTTTGCTGCTATCAATTCTGACTGTAACGCGGTCTGTATCGGTTGACAAACAGGAATGTATTGTAAAGTCCACGCTTGGGGGTCAAAATTAAAACTGAAATGTATTTAAGCTGGTAGATACTGTCAGTTAGTGAATGCCTTATTTTACGTGGCGAGACTCGGACCATCAGGCCCGCTCTTCCGTCTGACAACGCAAATTTTACTACGCTCCTTTCACCGTCTAGCGGAGAAAGGAGGTATTATCTTCGGCGACGAAACACGCGATTTGAATTTAGAGGTTTCTTTTAGGCTTGAGGATCTTTTACATGCAGTAAACCTTCTACATGGAACAGCCGACTTTACTTTTCCTCCAAAGAAAGGCCTACGAAGAATTAAGCCGAACGCCCGTAAAAACGTCCACGGCTTTGGGAGGGTTTAATCCCGTAAAATTGGATACAACAGTCCGAAATGCTAACCGTTATAACACCAAATCCGCACTCTGCACAACAATACTGTGTACATGAAACATATGGTGTTACTAAAACTTTATGAGAATTTTTTATTTATTATTATTATTATTTAACTACGATCACAAAAAAATGGAATTGAATACGAATAATCTCCAATCAGCAGGGAGCTCAAAATTAAACAACTGTAAAGTAAGAACATTTGAAACTAATAGAAGAATATCGTTTGTCTCATATTGTTTCTAAGTGGTTTCCTACAGGGCGGAGGAATAGAGCAAGATCCAAAATACGTGGTTCCAGGAAAATCAATAAATTAGTGTAATTGTAATAAAATGTGTGCTTAACTTTTTTATTGAATTATTATTCAAGAAGAAAATGTCTAACGTTGGTTTTGTTTTGCGGAATGATTCATCCTCTCTAAATTCGAAAAAAGTTATTTCCACCATATACAGGTTGCGCAGAAATAATACATTTGCATTTATACAGACCAGCATATTGTAAGTGTTACAATAATTTATTTGAAAATACCTTGAGAACACAAGGAAAGGTATGCCATTCAGTCTTTATTGACAATGGAAACTGTTTTTTAATATAACACTGAGTACATGACCACCATTACATTGTAAACAACTGTCCAAACTGCGAACGGAAGCCTGCATTAAACGATGCTGCATGTCTAAGTGGATGGGCATATCCCCCCGGGGGGGGGGGGGATACCTGAAGAAATCAAAAGCAGAACGAGAAATCAGGGGTAGTCAAATCTGGTGACCGCACTGGCGAGATGATGTCTCTGAATCTGGAAATTAATCGACCTTGAAAATCAGGTCGCAAGATAACCATGGATTGTCGTGCCTGATGAGATGTTGCTCTATCCTATTTGAACCATGCCTGAGGTGGATTGCGACTGGTCAGCGCTGGAAGAAAAACGGAATATACCATATTCATTTAGCATCACTAGTAACTGTAACAGCACAGCCATTGTGGTTCTCGAATAAATAAAGGCCTAGGATGCCAAACGAAGCAACGACACACCAAATGCATATTACTGGACATTTTGCTTGTTCACGCCTCTGCTAAATTGAAAATAGAACTCATCAGACATCACTAAGTAGAGCACGATCTGCGGTTCAGCTGCTAAACAACCAACGAAATACATAGCTACCGTCCTTTACTTTATCATTTTCTTTCAGTTGATGTATAACCTGCATCTTATAGAGGTGGAACTGTAAATCATCGTGGATGACATGCTGCAAGGAACGAGGCAACATCCATAGCGCAAAGGCATGGTGACAGTTGAACGCTGATGTCTTGGAATTACTGTGTAACGGGCTTCATCTAACCGCACAGGGATCTGTTGTGATCTAGAGCATCCTGGACTTTTCATCTTAAGGCTGGATGAGTTGAAAAGAAATTAGTTCATCCACTTTATAATTGTTCGGGGATTAGGAATTTCGTCGTGACGTCTTAGCCTGAAATGGCTACGAAAGATTCTTTGCACTGTAAAGGGAGACCCATTTTTAAAAGTTTTCTACGACGAAAGAGCGGTGCTCTGGAGGCGACTTTAGCCATAACTGCAAATGTCCGCCTTTTCCACTTCTTTTCCCATAGATATGTTGCGCATGCGCGTACGGTCTGTCCTACGTGACTCAAATCAAACTATTCTCTTTGCACAACCTTGTATTTGAAGTGAGTGAGGATAAGGGTTTTGTAAGACATTTCTGATCTTATATACCATTTGTTGAAATGTTTATGGGCCGAAAAGTTATATCTGCCCCGCAAATCCTTATATTTTTTTAAAGGAATACTTCCATGTTATCCATTATTATCATTAAAATGTTCAATGAACACTCTTGAGAGTTTACCTTTCAGTCAAACCGCAAACTTCCAGTTCAAAAGAAAATACGAACGACATCGCTAGGCAAAGTAATCTCCACAAATCTCAACCTGGGAGCGGTAGCTCAGTGCATCAACTGATGTCACTGCAGCGCCTCTCACCGTGAGGTCCTAGGTTCCCACTCCCCACGGCGGCAGGATATTTGACACTAGCTTTTCAGCTAGGTCGAATTCAGTCGCTGTCTGGAGGAGAATTCTAGCGGCCGGCTGCTCTGATCGGTAGTTTTCCGTGGTTTCTCCGATCAACACCAGGCGAATGCCGGAGCAGTACCCTACCAAACGGGCCACGGACCGCGCGCGATCCTGTCCTTCCTCTTCCTTGTCCTATCCTTTACCCTTACACACACACACTTACACTAACATGCACTACACTACCACATATTCCGGGAGACTGGTCGGGAGCTTAGAGCTTGTCCTGGCTGGGGCGGTGCCCCGCTGGTGGAAGAGTCCTGGTTAGGGGGCAACCCCACTAGCCGACGGTAGGTCGGCGCCGGATTTCGCCATCCAGCGGGGGAAAATCACCGCCATCTCCCTAAAAAACATGCACTACACTAACGGGACTAATGACCACAGTAGTTGACGCGCCCGGAAACACGAAAAATATTCTATCAATCACAAATCTCAAGAACACGTCGCGCGCAAACTTGACCTCCTGTCCACAAGCTTCTGAAAGAGTGAAAAGGTAGATACATACTCACTACCAACACCGCAATTCTCTCGCAATTTTGCACACCGTACAGACGAGATTACGAGTACAAGAGTATTAGATACACCAAGTAATGTACACGAAGTAACGCTATTTCGCCATTGACAGTCAACGCCATTCATCCGTCTATTGCTCTGTCTTCTACAATAATAATTAAATTATAATCTGTATTATTAGAATATTGTTATTTCGTACAGGAGTAACAGTATCTACTACAGTAGGGAGGTGTGTCTTAATCTTTTTGAGCTCTACCTGTATCGAAATGGTATGTATTTACCGGAATGTGAGGATGTCTTTGTAGCCTGAGCGAGCCATTGTCCCTTGAGTCGAACTGTGAACTGGAATATTGAGGCGAGGAAGTGCCCGACGCAATGGTTTGTCCCTCTCCGCGACGTCTGACGTCAGAAGATGCCGGCGCTGCTTCTCCATTCATTTGAATTAACGTTTTGTCTCTTTATAGAGCTTCATCATCCAACCAATTTGCAAATGCTTCACATAGCATGCAATAACCTAATTCTCTCTGGAAATATGATGTGCTCCATCTTCACAAATGCATCTATGTAGAAATGTCAATTCTTTTTACATAAATAAGGCCTCGTTTACCATTTTTCTTTTACTTTCATTGGAGGAAAATTTTCTATTCCCTTCAGTCAGAAAAAGAAGATCAATGAAAAATGATCTAAATGTGTAAAACTCACGGAAATAAGTGTTGAAAGAATGAATGAACGTAAATTTGTATTTTGGGAGGTAGAGAGCGCAAATATCGAATATATCTGTGCAAAGAGCATGTTGAAAATAAACGTGACCTTGAACTATTGTCCTCAATTCCGGAGAAAATGTAAAATATTGCATAAATTTGATGAAAAATTATATAATATCAGTTAAACATCTATTATTTAGTATCTCTTAATCCCAAATGCGTTCCATTTGAACCCAAAATGGATTGCCTGAATGTAAAATGATTAATTAATAGGGGAAACGGTGGAATATCAGCAAGACACAAATCCCACAAAAAGCCAAACACAAAAAAACCTCTACTTCTGCTTTAATTTCCACATGGGTCAACCGGGAATTGAAGACAGAACTCAAAGCTGGAAGGTAACCTGACCTCAACTCTACGAGATGTCCCAGACTGGCCTTAGATAAACCGACGCCACCCCCAGGGATGAGCAAAGTCTGTTCTAAAGCAACAGTTATTGTTACGGTTTGCGTTGGAGCAGCGGGTTTGTGTCAGTTTTCACTTGATTACCTCGTGACCTTCACTTTAGAGATTTCCTCCCATTCTCTTTAATTTTTTACCATTATCTCTCATCATCATCATCATTATCATCACCATATCCACTTGTACCTTCACCTAATGAGGAATGCTGATAGAAAGGTGACATGTTATGACAGAAAGAGAGAGAGAAAATATAAAATGAGAAGTGAGAAAGTAAAATGATAACTCAAGATAAAAAAAGAGATGGAGAAGAAGAAAGAAGAACCAGGAAAGGGAAAGAATACAAGATAGAATGTAAGAGAGTGACGGAGGAAGAAAATTTATCTAAAAGAGTACGAGGAAAAATATAATGTATGAATAAGAGATTATACATTCCTTCTATGTAAATTAGTTCTTTCTTGAAAATGGTTGTAGTTTAAATAATAGCCTACAAACCTAACTGAAATGAAAGTCGAGAAAAGAAAATACGTCATTATTTGTACACAGTTGTTAACAGGTTGAAAAGTGTTGATGTTGTCTGTAATTCTGAATATGTAGAGTATGCATACAAGAACAAAAATGTAGCGAGAGAAACTAATTTTATAAGGAACTAGCTAAAATATCCTCGCCATTTTCACACATACACAAACACATACACACTTGCATTTACTACACTACCACAAACGTCGGGAGACCAGACGCGAGTTATAAAGGGTTCCGGCTAGATCGATGTCCCATTGGAGCTAGGAGAAGGAAAAATCCTACCGCAGCCGAAGTGTAGGTTGGCTACGGATCTACCCACCCAGTGGGGAAGGAATCACCTCCATCTCAACAGATAAAACATTCACAACACTAACAAGACTAAACAATATAGACGTTTACGTGCCTGGTAATATTAATCAGTCAGTAATCAACCAATACACTAGATTGATGGCTTACCCAATGGCGGCCTGGATATCCAAGGTCGCTAAGAATAAAGGATCGTAGCCTCGGCTCGATGGGTCGCAAGTTCGAAAGCCGCCCCGGGTATGAATTTTTGTGTGAGTTCGTGTTGTCCGTACGTGTTCTTTCTACAGTCAATCACAACGTACAATACGTACGTACGGCGTATAATATCCCTTGCGCGCCCCGGGGTCTCTCTCTAACAACAGTGACTTGCAAGCACGCACTCCCGCTACTGTAAACTGCCAATGTTTTCCACGTTAAAGTACGCGCTACCGTCATTGCAATCGCACTATAGGCAAAGCCATTCCTGGCTGACGGGGCACAAGGCATAAACTGATGCCACTGCAGTGACTCTGATCGGGAGGTCCTAAGTTCGACTCCCGACAGGGTCAGCGTTTTCGACACTGGCGAGATATATGGAAGTCAACCGCTGTCTGGAGGAGAATTCTAGCGGTCAACTGCTCTGATCGGTAGTTTCACGTGTTTTCTCCGATCAGCATTAGACGAATGACGAATGTTTGGTCCAGATCGTGCGCAATCTTTCCTTCCTTCTCGTTGCCTTAATCTTACCCCTTACTAACACACATACACTTACTTGCAGGACACTACCACACATGCCGGGAGACCGGTCGGGAGATTACGGTTTGTCCTGGATGGGGCAAGGTCCCACTGGTGGGAGACACTTGGTTGGCGAAAAAACCGTAAGTCGGCGCTGAATCTCACGATTCCGTGGGGGAAGATCATTGCCACCTCCTGTGGGGAGATCATTGCTACCAGTGAAAATCCTGGGTAGTCCCAAAAACCTATGATAACCTCCCCATGGCTGCTTGATATTTGTATTTGCATTCTTTGTGGAACTCACGTAGTTACACATTTTGGATAGCACGGGTGTCAGTATCGGCTGAGGTGGCTTAGAGCGTCCAATAATATCACTTCGGTGCCTCTGACTGGGATATCTCACAGTTTGAGATCCGAAGGTGGCAGGATTTTCGACACTAAATATGTAGATCAAATTAGGCCGCTGTCTGGAAGAGTATTCTAAATGTCCTGATCGGTACTTCTCCGTTGATTCTCCGATCTACACCGGGCGAATGCGGGAGCAGTACCCTGACAAACGGGCCATGGACTGCCCGCGATCTTTTCTTTCTCTTACATGTTCTATTCTTAAAGCTTGCCCCAGATGAATCGATGCCCAAGAGATTGGTTTGGAAAATTCAATCAAATCGAATTTTAGATCGGCGCTGAATCTCACTATCTAGCGGGGGAAGAACACCGCCACCTCCCTTCATAATAATGCATGCACTACATTTACGGAACTAATAAACATAGTAGTTGACGCTCCCGTAAACATACAAATCAATCAACCTAAACCAATAAGGTTAATGCTTCCTTTTTTATCGTACAGCCGCAATGTGGTCAACTTAGTTCAATGATGTTTTTTGTCTGTCCTTTTGAAAATACATGTGTCTGAAGTTCGAAGTTGTGTTTCTATTTATGAGGATCATAAGATTAATAAATTGATATTGTATCAAAATTACCTAACTGAAATAATATTGTAGTAGTTAAACCTCTTCGATTACATCACACAAAAGAAAAAACTGTAGAAAATACCGACCGAATAATAAACATCATAAATACACCATAAGTAGATTTCAATGTCGTTCTTGTTCTCCCAAGTTGAATAAGTGAGAAAGATTTACAAATTCTGGAATAATTCAATTACCTTTGTGAACACAGAGTTCAATCAGTTTCTGAAAATGTAATTGAAATGTATATTTATTTAGATATGTAGTACATTTACAGGTTGTTGAGGATTATTGTAAGATATACTGCTATTCAACTTAACTTAAAAATGTAATGCATAACATTGAATTATAATCACTGAAACGTTTTTTTGGAGGTATGTGACAGACGATTGCTGAACATTTTGTTTATTTATATGCACTCGGTAAAAACAGCATTACATTTAAAAACAGTCAATCTTCGAAATTAAAACACTAGCTATCTTGGCTACCCCAACTATAATGTAATGGTGCAAGGATACCCTTACATTTTGTTTGTAATTGTATAGTAGCTGGTCTTGAAAATTACGTAATGAAGAAATGACGGCAGATAAACATTTATTCTATTTATTTCTATATATAATGAAAACTTCGTGTTTAAACAAACAATGCAGTTAATAAAAACAAGTCATAAGATTTCTAGGTCACACGATGTTTCATTTAAAGAAAAAGTTGCAAAATTTATTAGAGTAGAAAGCTCAAGTTGCTTTCTAAATGAAAACACACATAAATTTAATTACATACATGTATCATATAAACAACTACGAGAACAGCTCTTAGTTGTTCACTTCATGAATTCTGAGCGGAATTAACAGAATACCGAACGGAAATAAAAGATCAAAATGCACAACACCAAACCTATCTGTAAATGTTTAATGAAACAAACGCACCATACGATATCTGAAAGAAAACAGCATAGACAACGGAAATAATCTTAGTTTTCCAACAAAATCCATTCACCGGCTTGTAACCACCCCAAAAACAAAAAAGTAAACCGAGACTATTTCGTGTTATTATCTACTTAATCCTCTGACAGCACCCAACTCACATCTTCCATTATTGATGAGGAGAGCGTATCTTGAACACTTTCTAGTGTGGTCACGTTTCAGTTCTGTGGGCGTACGCCACCACAATTCTAGGGTCAAGCGTGTGCTTACTATACGGTCGACGGACAAAAACATCTGAAGCCTGCTGCAATTTTATTTGTGAGACAAAGTATTTTTTCATTCACTCATTCAAATCACGTTTTCCATTTTTGTCAGATAGCTTTGTTTGCATAAGCATAATGCTTGCGTTTTCATTACATACCTAAAACTGTTAGATTTTTTTCAGTTTTAAAGAAAAAATGCCCTTAACATTAATATATACTTAGTAGAGAGGAAGTTGTGTAATGCTTTAAAAAATGGATCAAACGTTTTGACGGAAATACGCATTTTGTGGGTTCCTGTTACTGTGCACGCTATGTTATGTTCTTTTTCACAAACGTTTTCGTCCGTCTTTCCCTCTGTGATAAAGTACTATCACCAGAATAAGAAACGGAATATACTCTTCAAAATATTTTCCGATATGGCGGAACTCAAATCCTGGGAAGTGAATACGTCTAAATTTAGGATCTTTCTAGTTTTTCAGCTGTCTTAGAAATAGATAGTTTGTCTTGAGCTACTTTTTCAGTTGTCGTAGAGAGATTTCTTGCTGATAAGGATATAATTACGCTTCAAAATACACCAAAATCTTACTTTCATTAAAATGTCTGAAGTTTTGAGAATTGCGTACATTAAACCTTTATTTCCAATTTTTCTACACATACATTATTTAAGAAAAATATTTTGTTCTAACTATAATTGGTTCTTCAATACAAGTACTTCAATAGTTCCATACTCACATTTTTTTTTAAAAAATTGATGTAATTTTACATCAACGTCAATGATTTTTTTCTAGAATTTGTAAATACAATTTACTCAAATATTGCTCCGATTATTCTCTTTCCACATTTTGTTCACATGAAGCACAATGCACTAAATCACACAAAAGTAGGGCCATTTAATTTAATACTGTCAATTCTTTAAATATACACAAGTGGCTTGCAATATCAAAAATATTTCTGAAAAAGAATAATAATGATGATGATGATGATTGTATTACATAGAAGTGTTTGTAACTTTCTCTGGTTCCTGAGAATGCAACAAAACCACAGACCCTTCTTACATGCCCGGTGGCTGCACAGTTTTCTGTATTTTCTTGGCTGTCCGGGTGACGTCATGTCGATGGCTGAGAGGCCGACGTTTCGCCCGTCATGTCGCAGCCTCCCTCAGGGCAGTGATTCAGGCTTCCTCAGGGCAGGGAAGCCTCTCAGCCACCGCTGCGACGTCATCCGGACAGCCAAGAAGACTCGAACTCGAGCTGCGGAAGCTTACGTTTGCATAGTTTTTTTTTAATCTTCTGTGAGCATTGGCAATTCGCAGTGGCGGCTGGTGGGTATTCGCACATTTACATGTACACACCCAAATAATTGCGGTGCAATGTTTCTTAAACATTTCTTAACATGGGGGGAATACAAGTCCTCTCAGAGCGTTTGCGAAACATGGTCTTTCAAAACACGCGCCGGTCGAAAGCTGCGATTGACAGTTCGCCGCCAATGCCCTTCGTGACAGCCAGCTACAGCACACTCGGGAAACGCGAACATGCTGACGGAGTCCGTGGCTCCCGCGGGGCTGGAGGGGAAAGAGGGGGAACATGGTGGCTTACGGGCGGTTGGAGCACACTCCGGACCGTGTGGATATTACTGCGCAGGCGCGACTTCTGGAAGTGCCTTGACGTGTCTTGAAGATATAACACTCAGTTAGCACAAGTTTTTAAGAGAAGTGAGTGTGACATTGATCGAAGAAAGTGTGAGATATCTCTCCACTTAAATGAGCTCTCACCCCTTCCAAAGCAATTCTTCGGTAGCGCGCGTAACGCAAACGCATTGCTGTGTAGTGTTGCATTCATAAGTATTGTGTTAATCGAATGTTATTTGCACATTTGAAAGCGAGTTGCAATTACAAATCCATTCCTAAGCATGTGAAAATCAAAATGTATTGTGTAAACGTATGTAGGAGGCTACTTTTTAATGCGTTTTGAAAAACCGAAGTTAAAGTGTTGGTTTTTCTGTGAAGTGTGTTTGTACAACTGACAATAAATAGCGTCGAAAATATTAAAATACGAGTAACATCAATGAAAAAGTCACAGACAAAACTGCATTTACTGAAGCGACACTGGCTTTGTGTTACGTCAGTCAGTGTAGATGAATTTGTACAGGGAGTTTATGAAAAATACTTCATAGCAAAAGTGTGAGTAAAAAAGTTTCGAATCAATATGTTTTTTGACACCCTTTGAAAAACGTTCTGGAAGCGCCGAATCATGCGGTAACACGACGCAAGTAGTAAATATTTCAGAGGGATCTTTGCCGAGCAAAGTCGAAACGGATGTTGTGAAAAAATGCTGTCAACCCTCGTTGGTGATAAACGGAACTATTCAGCATGTTATCGAACTTCATAAAATTCCTTGTGTGTGTGTGTGTGAGAGCGAGAGAGAGAGAGCGAGAGAGAGCGAGAGAGAGCGAGAGAGAGCGAGAGAGAGCGAGAGAGAGCGAGAGAGAGCGAGAGAGAGCGAGAGAGAGCGAGAGAGAGCGAGAGAGAGCGAGAGAGAGCGAGAGAGCGAGAGAGAGCGAGAGAGAGCGAGAGAGAGCGAGAGAGAGCGAGAGAGAGCGAGAGAGAGCGAGAGAGAGAGCGAGAGAGCGAGAGAGCGAGGAGAGAGCGAGAGAGCGAGAGAGAGCGAGAGAGAGAGCGAGAGAGAGAGAGAGAGAGCGAGAGAGAGAGCGAGAGAGAGAGAGCGAGAGAGAGAGCGAGAGAGAGAGAGAGAGAGCGAGAGAGAGAGAGAGAGAGAGAGAGAGAGCGTTGCACACTAATAGTATGACCACGAGCCACCACTGGCAATTCGTAATAGAAGTACATCTTTTATTGCGTGTATAGAGGTCGCGGGAGAGGCGCGGAGCGGTGCGGGCGGGAGATGGTATGGGCGGGGGCGAGAGCGGGTGGGGGAGCCGGTGGGGGAATGGGGACGAGCGTGAGTAGGGGGGGCAGGGAAGCGAGGACGACGGAGACGGGCGGACGCGCCATGTTAAAACCCACGGTCCATTTACCGCTATCAAAGCCCAGCTCTTGCGGGAGTGGGGGCTGGGCGCCAGATAAGGGTCTGCCAGTGGGGGGGGGGCGAAGAGAGGACAGATATATTCATTCTGAAAAGAAAGGACAGAAATGAGCTTCTAAAGAATTAAGTGCGGAATTTGTTGATGAATTACACTACGTATAAGGAAGACAGAAGCATGAACAAAAAAAAGAAACAAATAACTTCCAAAGGATATTTGGGAATATAAGAGGATCTCGTAAAGGAAAACTACAAAAGGAACGCAAATAATATTATGAAATTGAAAAAGAATATTTATGAAATTATAAGATAAGATGTATTTAACTACAACTGAATACAACCCTGTGACAGTAATTTAAAATATTTTCGAATATAAATATAATATTAATCAAATTAAATAATAATAATAATAATAATAATAATAATAATAATAATAATAGTGATCGTTAATATTACGTAATAATACTCACGACAGCACTGCACAATACGGCGATACAGAACACTGCATAATGTTGCACTTCACTGCACTGCCGTTCACTGTCATACGTTGTAACAACCATCGTCGCCATTCATAAAATTGCACTGCACTTCAGGACACATTTTATGGCAATTCTCTCACTATTGTTTGGTTTTTGAAACATAGGAACCATTACTAAAGGATCACAGATATAATCAGCAGAAATGAAATTTCTTCAATCAATAAATGGTTGCACACAATTAGATTAAAGTGACAAAATAAGACAAGATTTACGAAGCAAACAATAACAGAAATTGCAACAGGTTAGAAAAGAAAATGAAAGAAAAATGTGAAGGTATTGAGTCGAAAAGAATCTCTAAGAAGATCTTGGACTACAGACCTTCCAGAAAAAAAAATTCTCGACGACCGAGTCGATTGATTGAATGGTTTCGTGTTTCCAGGCGAGTTATCTGCTAGGGTCATTACTCATTGGTATAGTGAATGTTCTTTCGTCGTGAGGTGGCAGGGATCTTCCCTCGCTGGATGGTGAGATCTGGCGCTGACCTACTGTCGACCAGCGAGATTTTCCCCCACCAGGTAAGTCCCACCAGCGGTGTACTGCACCAGCGGAGAGAAGCTCTAAGCTCCCGACCGGTCTCCCGGAATATGTGATAGCGTACTGCATGGTTAGTGAAAGTGTATGTAAGAGGAGAGGATAGCCAACGGAAGAGGAAGGAAAGATCGCGCGCCATTCGTGGTTCGTTTGTTAGGGTTCTGCTCAGTCATTTGCCTTGTATTGATAGGAAAACTGTAGATTAAAGCAGCCGGTCACTAGAATTTTCCTCCAGACAGCGACTGAGTTCGCTCTCTGTATCTACCTAATGTCAAAAATCACCGTTGGAGCTCAAACCCACGGACCTCCCGGTCAGAGGCACTGCAGTGGCATCAGTTGATACCCTGAGATACCTCTCCTCGTTCGTAGAAATGTTTTAGGAGTACGGCAGTGAATTATTTCGAGCAATTGGAAATTAAATTTCCAGCTTGTTGTTTTTGTTGTTACTCTGGCTGAAAGTGAGGGACACGCTCATTGCCGACCGCGTTTGCAATTTGGTACTCTCATATTGCAATTTTTAGTTTAACCGAGGAGCATTGATCACTCCATTGGTTTGTTATTATTGAAGCTGAATAGGTTTTATTTAGGTTACCCTTCGTGATACCTGTTTTTTGTTTTTATTAAAAACCCAAATCCACAGTATTTTTCTTGTTTCTTGTGTAGATGTTTAAGTACAAATCCTCGCGTACATGGTAAATGACAGTAAAACAATTAATCTGAGGGACGTGGGATCTTTAAGGTGAGAGAAAAGGATAATTCCAGAAGATGCCCAAATCAAATAAACGGTGCTGATGTATTCATGAAATAAACAAATACAAGTTAACGAAGTACTTATTTCACAAAAGTCCACGTCTGCGGACTACTCCGTAAAACTAAGAATTATTCTAAGAGTAATTTTCTCTTTGAAATATGAAACTTTTCATTTACATGCGTACCATGCACACTTACTACTTTTTCTTACATCACACTAAGGACTAACAAAATATGCATTCTGACAACAAAAGATGTAATGTACTACATGTAGAAACAATATTTATGAACTTGTTTGGTATCAAACAGTACAAATTTTTGGCCGATAAATTGCTGTTTTTTTCTGTATCTTTATAGTATAACTTTATCTCTACTACGCATGTGAGTAGATAAGAAGAAATTTAAAGAAAAAACATTGAGAAAGACCATTAAGAAAATGTTCAAAATGACCCAGGATCTTCATGTAAGGTATTCCCAAAATTTAATGAAGATTCTTCAACATCGCTGAGCTTTCAGTAGGGTCATACTGGCAAGGAACTATTTCTTTTTGTGCAAAATGTCTACTTTCGGCGCTAGTGTTTTTACCGACAGAGAGACGAACGAACCCTTTTCCGTTATCAGCGGACCCAAACATGTTTATCTCCTTTAAAATCTCGAAATCGAGTTTTTGCAGTTTTGCGTAACTTTTTCTTTACCACGCGTTTCATTCCGTATGTACGCGAGAAACTAAAAATCCGAGCATTCTGATGATAATACACAGAAAGTGTAGGTTCCTCATTGACGGTGCGTATATATGGCGGCCGTCGAAGTGACAGGAATTATCTGTTGATGCTTTAACCGGTAGTTTCCCGGAGTTCCTTCTTTAAATACCAGGCATATGTCGGAGTAGTACCCTAAAAAACGGGCCACTAACTGCGCGCGACCTTGCCTTCCTCTTCACCACTTTCCCACACTAAACTTACATTCCCACACGCAGAGAGACCAGTCCGGAACCGAAAGCTTGTCGCGGCTGGAGTGATATCTCGGTGGTGGGAGATACCTGATTAGGGAATATTTCGCTTGCTGACGTGTAGGTTGGTGCCAAATCTCACCATCCACCGCCAAACTCCCTCTATAAAAGCATGCACTACACTTGCGAAACTAATGGCATTAACAGTTGACGCGCCCGATCAATGAATGAAAAAGCCATAAAGTAAAATCCGAGCTCTGATAACTAGACCTTGGAATTTTAGGCACCAAAAAAAATTATGATTTAGGTACCTAAAATAGCCACAACAAAATTGTATTAGGCACTATTGAGAATGAAATGTGACGTTTCAAGTACTTAACAAAGGTTACAACATTGTTCGTCTTCGTACAATGCAATGCAGCTGATACAACACAGGAACCGACCCCCCCCCCCACACACACAGAATAAAACTCGAAATTATTCTTTTCCTTTATAGGGGTTCGAGACTTGGCCATATTTTGTAAGCTTCGCCTTTCCAACAGTAGTTTTTTGCGTGACCTAATTTCCATGCCTATATTGCATAGACGATGCGCTGCGACTATAAGCCTCAACCTGACAACACGCAGCTTCACTTGGAGTGGCCTAAGAAGTGCGTGCTGACGAACATGAAACTTCTTTATATTGACTTGAAGGGCTCCTTATGTTCGGCGTGTTTAATGGGATTTCGGTACTTAGTCAATTAGGTAATCGATCACGGAATATTGGCGTATCGGGAAATTCGGGAAAGTATTTGCGTTTTGGTCGTACAAAATTTAAAAAAAAATTAAAATATGATATTTATTTAAAATTACATGTTTTAGGCAAAAAGCATTAAAATAGGCATCAACCGCCCTTTAGGACACTTTAAGGAACTATTAGATGGTTTCAGAAGATCTATTTGTTCATGATTCGTAAACATCTGCAAATATTTTTCGCAACCTTCTTGAGGAAATAAGTAGGCATTTGCCCTCAAATCCGAGGTCTACTGATAACACACATACAGAAGAGTAGGTTTGTCACATCCAGTGCACGCAAGTGGTGGCCGTGGAAGGGAAGGGCGTGGGTGGGGCGTGCAGGGGCTGTCGCGGAGGCTGGGAGGGCGCGATGAGCGACGGCAGGGGGCGTGGGCGGCGCCCCGGCGGAGACAAGTGCCACGCAAAGCGCGTCGCTCGGGGGAGAGGACGGGGCGGCGCGGAGGAGAAAAAAAAAGAGGAGGAAAGTGGCAGCCAATCTGCCCCGTGCGGGCAGCTCCACGGTGTCAGGCCTCCCCCGCGCTCTGTACAGAGTGACTCGAGAACGGCGTGCCCTGTATGCTCTACACACCAGAACGCTGCGTCGGAGGCACAGAACGTCTTTTCGTGGCGAGAAGAACAACTGAAGCGAAAATAACGGCGACGACATTCAGGTGTGGAAGGATGGGTGAAAAGGGATGAGTACGGGATGTTCACAAGAACGATGACAGGCCCCCAATCTCTGTACAGGGTGGTAAGGAATGAGCGAGCCCTTCATGCTTTTCTCGCTCTGTTAGCGAAGTATCTGCAACTAACAACGTTTGCTTTGATCAAATAAACGTCTTTGAAAAGAGCAAAAATCACTATTTACGTATGCATTTTAAGTGAATTATGTATACAAGTATGTAATAAATGATCATGTTGATTCAACAAACTGAATTCCTCTTCCGCTCTTTTTCACGAGCTTCCTGTATGTAGAAGATGAGATCTTTTGATTGCGAACAAGATGAAATTTCAGTGTATCAAACTGCTACATCGGGGGCAAGGAATATCTTTATCTGGCCTCAAGAGAGGCTGCAGTAAAGGCGAAAACGACAGTACTCAGGATAGTGAGGGAGCATGAAAAGGGCTACAAACAGACCTCTCTTTATACGACTAATTTTGGAATATACCAAATTGGTGGAATATACCAAAAAATGAGACCCTTAAGTGCGGGGAGTTGCCACCTTGATACATATTACTTTATTAACAGCAAGAAAACCAGACGATATAAATGGTTTGACAGACTTGGGAGGGAAGCGCTTAAGAAAATAAATCTAAAGAAGCCACTTAACTCGGAATGTGGCGGAAAGTACCATCACGGATGTTTACGTTCCGACCTAGGATTTCCTTTTTCATAATAAATAACATTTCATGAAACCTTTATACATTGCTATAACTTCCATTAGAATAGAAGTTCCAATAAATTAGAAAAGATTCGTACCTTAAAAACCCAATTTTCGACGGATTTAAACGTTTCTTTACATCAATAATTGATGGTAGAATTATTCTACCATCTGAAAGCTTAGAAACCATTTGAAGACGTACGAATAGAGTACATTATAAATTGGTTTTTAATTTTTGCGTGTAATTCGTTGTTGTACTAATTATTTGTGTATATGTTGCCAGTGATTTCTGAAATTAATTAATGACAATATAAATCATGCATCTTAAACGCATGTGTGGTATTTTATGTTTTATGTATTTTTTACTTTTACATTTTATGTTGTTGCTTTTTGTTTTATGGCATGTTTTGGTAAGAAGTGGTTTATGCTTGTATGTTATATTACGGAGTATAAGAGCAGAAAATTGTTTTGGACAATATTTACCAGAATAAAGATGACCAATGAGACTATTTAAAAACTATGAATGATGATAATATTTATTTAAGTATTTTCAAATAAATTATTAAGATATTTATTTTAGTACAATACTAATTTGTATTTCATAAAAAAAAGCTTTCCCGCATTATAATTAGTATTCCCTACAGTTTGACACAATACACCATTCCTGTGTTTCATTCCTTAAACTTTCATCATTCAATTTCTATCTGTCATCGTGTGCAAAACGTAGGAAATGAAATACTGTCTCTTTCTACCTGCTCCCACGTGATCTAGTTCTTGTGTGTGTGTGTGTGTGTGTGTGTGTGTGTGTGTGTGTGTGTATTTAGTAAGCACTGTTCCGTGTGATCAATTTTCCGGCTGGACATATTAAAAAGGAGATTGAAGTTAATGAAACGACGAGCAAATAGAAATAAAAGCGCGCAACTGATCTCCAATAGTTATTTACGTAACTAGAACAAAAAGTGAGTCTTTGGCATACGAAAAAAATGTTGACGGACGAGGTGTCGATAGGAGATGAGTGATTTTGAAATGAGTACGACAAAGACATTTAATACGAGTTGTCTTCTTTTGTTTTTGCTCAAATTCGTGGCAATTTACAAGAATATACTCTTGGAACCACTGTTTATATGGAAGGCGGCAGCCATGTTCATTCAGCCCTGTGCTTTTTTACTTTGCCCTACTCGACGGTTTTATGTGGCCATGATTTCTTTGCGGTACGTGTTTGGTAAGTCTATTTTGCTGAACTCTTCTCAGATAGTAACGCCACAGTTTCGTATTCATACAGTAGCGCAGCTGCGTTTCAAATGCCCTATGGCGACGTGTTGGTTAGCGACACTAGCGATCCGCGCGGCCACAAAGGAACACTACGCCGTCTTATTATTCTTAATGCAGCATTGTTGTGCTAAATACGACCTAAAAGTAAGTTTTCTATATATTTTCATTTACTCGTAAATGCAACTAATACTACACGTGAAGTGGAAATTTTAAACAATTTTTAAGGAAAGAAATAATTTAAATCTAATGAACGTTGTCCATTGAAAGTGGATAGTGGATTCACGATGGAAGAACAAATATTTCTTTATTTTTCATGAAAATATCTATAAAAGTACGTAATGTCAATTGTAAATGAATGTATCGAGAAGGAAGTAATATTTCTGCTGTGCCCTTGAACAACTTAATGTCTTTCTGTCCGAGATTTTCGAAAAAGTAAAAAAAATCATAATTCTTGGTTATTTATTTTATTATTGTTGCATTTAATTGCGGGACAGTGAGTCCATTTTGACACAGGCATTGTTATTCATGTGTAAGCTGGAAATATATTAGAATTAAATTATTTTATTATTTAATTAGTTCTTTTTTTTACATATAGATAAGCAAGTACTAAGAAAACATTAAAAGAACTAAAAATACAATAACCTAAATAATAGAATGCACATTGTTTACAATGTGACGTAAATACAGTATCATAAAATAAGTAGATAACTCAACTTCACAATAGTTAATGTATGTTTCACACAAATATATTTTATTTTTCAAAAATACAGAAACAAATCTAGAAAGAGTCTGGGCAAAAGAGAAACCAAAAATAAACGTACAAATTGGTAGAATGTAAATATGAAACAACTGAAATAACACTTAACATGGTGAGTGATTGGAAGTAAAACCGATTCCCGAACGAGTGTATCGTCAAATGCTACGATATTCGTAGCAAGAAGCGGTAGGGAAAGAAGGCGCGGGGTGTCCCTGTGATCGCACGCCAAGACACATCTCTTTGCGAAGATTGATTGATTGTTAGTGATTCCAGGTGTGTGAACTAACGAGGTCATTAGTCTCTTAAGTATAGTGCGTGTTTTCTCACGGTTGATGGCGGTTGTCTTCCTCCGATCGAGGGCGAGATCCGGTGAGACCTACCGTCGGCTAGCGGGGTTTTCCTCAACCAGACATCTCCCACCAGCGGGGCATCGCCCTAGCCGAAACAAGCTCTAAGCTCCCGACCGGTCTCCAGGCATGTGTGGTAATGTAGTGCTTATTAGTGTAAGTGTGCGTAAGTGCGGGGTGATAATAGGACAAAGAAAGGGAAGGAAAGATCCTGCGCGATCCGTGGCCCGTTTGTTAGGGAACTACTCCGGCAATCACCTGGTGTTGATCGGAGAAACCACGGAAAACTACCAATCAGAGCAATCGGTCGCTAGAATTCTCCTCCACCTACGAACCTACGAGCTCCTTGGGTGTTGTTCTCTGATCTTCGATGTTGTTCTAATCGCGGAATTGCAAATACATATGCAGTAGTACATCCTTGGTTGTACTTCTTGTGTAGTAATTTTGATTGATAATTGAGTGAATTGATCTTTGTCTTAAAGCAGTAGCAGATTTTTCATTTTTTCCCGATTTCACTCTCATTTTAAGATTCCTTCCGGAAAACTTAAATTCAATTGTGTACCCTTGTTTCTAATATCTTCTTGTGTTCCTATCTTCTATCTTATTCGTCTTGTGAGTGTTGCAAACATTTTCTTCTAAAGAAAAGAATATTTGTAATTTTACTACACCACTCAGTTAAACATACATGACTAAATAAGAAATTTAAGTGCGACATACTGACAAGCGGAGTTTCGTGACTCCGATGGTTGTCTTATGGGACTGTGAAACCCACGTTTGTAGGTTCAAATCCGATCCGCGATTGTTTTAAGGTAATAAATCCTTCGTACGCTTCTTTCGGATGCGCACTAAATCCGCCGGCCACATGTTGTAGATTTGCTGCATATAAATGATCAGAAAATCATTTCTCAGATACTTATTCCAGGAAATAAGCATCTAAGTTAAATTGTTACCGCCTGCTGATTTCTTTCGCTGACAGATGATTTCTTTCGCTGACTGATGACGAGCTTAGCTGAATTTGCGCGGTCAGGTAGAAGAGCAAGCCTGATAGCCCTCTCAATGTAAAATGAGATCGATTTGAATTGAATAACAAAGCCCAGTAGTTAACTGCCCAACTCTTTATATATGCCGTGTAGAGATTACGTATGACATTATTTTAAAATTTCCAAAATAAACATTGTTTTTATTTTGAGAATTTTAAATATTTAATTTGTATATTTTAAGCCTTAAATATTTGTTTGAATAAATAAGGTCTGAAATAATATATAGTAAACCCAAACATAACAAGCAAGTAATGACAGATAAATCATTCTCTTTGTGGTTTTATTTCAATCTGCTAAAATGCGTCAACATTTAGGAGAAAATTGTAAAGTATACGCGTGTACGGTAAGTTATTTTATTATTTGCAATTTTATGTTTCGTCGTACTTGTATATTATGTATCCGTGATTTTACTATGTATCCCAAAACAAGGTTTATATAAATCATGTTCTGAATTATTCGGCACGCCGCAGCTCTAGAAAAGAAATATCAATTCAATTATTGAAGGCACATGTGAAAACCTACATTCCAGAGACCAGTCTATTTTAACGTCCGTTTCTATGACCCCGTTCTCAGTTGTTTAGTGGGTTCGATGTTCCCGGACTACACATGAGTTTGTCCTTTATACAAAAATAACGAAAAACTTTCTAGTGACACTAACTTTGGCGCACATCTACAATGGTTATTTTCCGTACACAATTCAAATTAAGCAAAATATAAACCAAAGAACATACTATTTCGTCGTTCAAAGCCCATGCAATGTTTCATCTCAATGCTATTGAATACTGCAATAAATATCTGCTCGACCTAACCTGTCTGTTGAATATAAACAGTATATAGGCATTTCCAAGTCTACCAAATCCAAGATAAAATATCAAAACATCGTCGGACGAAAGAACCATCTAAAAAAGTGACTCAAGTGTTAATAAGCAAGATATATCTATTTTCTTTTCCGCCTATAGAGTTTGGCACCGATTGAGGAAAAAACACACACACACACGCAGAAGAAAGAAGAGGAAGAGACCGAAACATCCAAAAGCATCGATATGAGACAAGGTGACGATTGAGTGAAGGAAGAAAGTGGACTGATGAGAAAAAGAAAGAGTGGAAAAAGTGATATTTTTTTAACAAGTTGCGATTCGAGGACGAGACACTAAGTTGCGCATCCCTCCTATCAAAATAAAATCACTTTTACCACGTGTGCCATACACAATTTTTTAGACAGCCCTACTGACTTTCTCCTTGTTTCAATTCAAGCACACAAGTCGTTTAATTGTAAAAACCTTAACAGTAAATAAAAACGTTAAGATCAGCAGTAGCTGACACAGTCGAACGAAAGTGTTGTTTTCTTTGTTGCAGTCACACTATTTTGTCTGAACATTTAAGCAACTAATGCTAAAAACAGAACTTTTAACACGCTCCGCAATGCCCTAAAACATTTTACTAGTGAGTGCCTAAAAATATTTTCTAAACCAAAACGAAGGCAACAAAGAGTGAACAAGAGACAGACAGATAGAGAAGGAGAGAAAGAGAGAGAGCCTCAAAGACGAAACGGAGAAGAAAGGAGCCCTTGGAGAGCTCCGCTCCGGTGGCTTTTTAGGGCGCGTTTTAAGGGCGATCTGTTTTGGTGGAAGGAGCTTCGTGAAGGGCGCAGATTTAACTTAGTTCAATTATTAACGACCTGTCAATCTTCCCCTTTCTCTGCCCCTCGAGTCTGAGACCCACGCGCTTCAACGCCGGAGGAAGGGGGGGCGGCGGCACTGGAATGAATCGAAACGAGTGCGCCCCTTTAATAATCTTCGGAGGAGCGTTTGAGCTTGGTGATAATTGAGTGGAATATTTTGTCTGTTATCACACCATGAGACACATAGAGATGACAGAGTTTAGTAATGGCTAAAAATGCGAAATGTTACTAAACTAATAGTAATTAAGTGTTTGACGGTTAGTACAGTCAATTTCTGAAGGTTTTCAATTTACGATAACATGTGAAATCGGTCTCAAATGTGAAATTACATTCAAATTGCAAAATGGTCGTAAAAGTGTGACATAATACCTTCATTTCATATTTTGGCTTCAATCGTGTTCACTGACTAGAAGTGAAACATCGACAACGCAACAAGTTTGAATACATTTAATTTGAGAATTGCTGAATTTATTAACTTATAATTATTAAACTGACAAAGTAAAAAAATAATTAGAACAATTTAAAAGACGGAATTTGAAAGTCGGAGCGCTCAGACCGGGAGGAGTGGGTCAGTTCATTAACTGATGTCACTGCAGTGCATCTGACCGGGAGGTCCTAGGTTCGAGTTCTCACGGCGGCAGGATTTTCGACACTAGCTTTTCAGCTAGGTCGAATTCAGTCGCTGTCTGGAGAAGAATTCTAGCGGCCGGCGGCTCTGATCGATAATTTTCCGTGGTTTCTCCGATCGACATAAGGCGAATGCCGGATCAGTGGCCTAACAAACGGGCCACAGAATCTTTTGATCAAACGGGCAAACGGGCCACGATCTTTCTTTCCTCTTCTTTGTCCTATCCTCACTACTTACACACACACACACTTACACTAACATCCCCTACACTACCACACATGTTGGGAGACCGGTCGAGGACTTAGCTCTAGTTACAACTGGGGCGGTGAAAGATACCTGGATGGGGAAAACTCCGTTAGCCGACGGTGGGTCTGTGCCAAATCTAGATATCCAGCGAGGGAAGACCACCGCCACCTCTCGAGCAAAAGACGTACTACAATTGCTAAATCTTAATTTTCAAAATGCTATACAATGTTATAAACTTGTATTCAAAAAGCGATTTTTTTAAATTTAAAGTAATCTTCCCCCGCAGGATGGTGAGATCCGGCGCCGACCTACAGATGGCTTGCGAAGTTTTTTTCTAACCAGGTATCTGCCACTAATTGGGCACCAACTCGGCCGGGACAAGCTCTAAGCTCCCGACTGGGCTTCCGGTATGTGTAGCAGTGTAGTGTATTTTAGTGAAAGGTATGTCAGTAAGAGGTGATGATAGGACAAGGAAGAGGAAGGAAGGATTGCATGCAGTTCATGACCCATTTGTTAGGGTATTGTTCCGGCATTCTCCTGGTGTTGATCGAAGAAGCCACGGGAAACTACCGATTGAAACAGCCGCCTTCTAGAATTCTCCTCCAGACAGCGACTGAGGCCGAGACAGACCTCCAGACAGCTGACAGAGAAAGACGCGAAATGTAGTGACATAATGCCACTGATAAGACTCGCCTTGAGAGGCAGGTATATAAAAATAGCACCATAACTCTGTGGCTAATGCCGAGAATCCTGCCACCGACGGGACTCGAACTCAGGACCTCCCGGACAGATGCACTGCAGTTATATCTCGGGAGGTACCAGTATTCTTCCCTCGGTGGTAAGTGACATGCGGCGCCGGCCTACCGTCGACTTGCGTGGTTTCTCTCCTAGTATCCTCTCCAGAGGGACACCGCCCCTGCCGGAATAAGCCCTAACCTCCCGACTGCTCTTCGAACAACTCTGGTAGTGGAGTGCATGTAAGTGTGAAAGGGAAGAGACGGGGACGGTCTTTTTTTATGGTACTGCTCTGGCTTTTATCTGGAATGGAACGGGAAAACTAAGGAAAACTTGATCAGGGCCACCATTCACTATAATTCCCCCCTCGACAGGGGTTGAATTCCATACAGCTGTATAGCCAGTGTATAGCCAACTGTAAAACCAGCACTCAGGGACTCGAACCCTATGATTATCAGGTCAGAGTCGCTCAAGGGACAAACAACGTTGTACTGTATTTAGCAATTAATTATACATTGTCAGCCTCATGTAAAGGTTATATATTAAGAATTTATGTATGTATGTATATTCCTTGAATTAATGTATGTGTATTCCATGAAATTTTGTAACTAGTCTATATTTGTAAGTACTGTATTAGTAAAAGTAACACGTATGAATTATTGTCTGTTATCTCTCAAGACCTTAAGGATTTAGGATATTTCTGTATCTAGCAATGACAAATATTCAAGGATGCCAGGCTACTTCCAGTTGGTCCCACTTCTAGGTTTGTTGGTTTAGAAGATTTTTGTGTCAATGGGAAAATTGTATTTGCTGTATGAAGTGTTAGTAAACACACATTGAAAAAGTATTATCATGTTATGTAACTGTTTCCAATAATACGAGAAAGTATACGATGTTGCAGTATTTCTAGTTTTTATTTTTATTCAGTAGCAATGAAGAGCATTCATGAAAATATTGGGATTAATTATATGTTGGGATAAAAAAAATAAGCTTGAACCCATTGAATGACGTGTAATTAGTGAATTTAAAAATGGATGCAAGAATATTTGACTATTAATATTAACTTGTTGAAAAAGCTATTCCTGATGAACAATGTTATCTGTGATGAGTGGCCTTTTTCAGTTGCAAGCATCATTCCATCAAGCTCTTTTTTCCTGCGTGATTGACGTTGTCAATTTTGATATGGCGCCCGAATTTGATCCTGGCCAGTGATGAGATCGCGACCCGATGAATCAGGTTTCTCGTTCAGAGGGCACCTAACGAAGGGTTTGCGGCTGCAACAGCGGCGTTCGCAAGATGGGTGAAAGCGATCCTCGTACAATGCGAGTGAAAGGTAATATCTCGTTTCAGAACCTCTGGCCATTCAAATGATCGAAACCCCTGCATTGGATGGAATCGTGTGATAGAGATATAAAAAATCCCATTATCCTTCGTAAAATTACGTTACGTAAGTGTCTTACTTTGTTTATGAATTCGATTTTCTGTTAGAAAATAAGATAATAATTTAATTTGCATGATTTATAGTTTCTAATATACATCTGGTTATTTCGTTAGGGCATGCCGAAAGGGAGAAATCAAATGATACGTAAACACAACAATCATAAATGCTAATGAAACTAATGGACAAAATAAATTTTGAGACTTTCGGTGTGATCATAATTACTGTAAATGTTTGTTCTCAGCACACTTAGAAGTATTCATTTTTTAATACAAGGCTTAGTTAAAAACTTTGCATACAAAATATTTGCTTGTCTTTATCTTGTGAAAACTTCGAGCGTTGTATTTTTTTTTTTGAGGAAACGATAACAATATATACTAAACATATAAAAGATTTTTACAAACGCCAGTTAATATAATATATCATTCAAAACAATAGAGTAGTAAGATCCAGGAGTATCACAGGCTCAGTTTATCTTAGAGTAAGCATTGCTGTCAAATCTCCAGTGACTCTGATCAGAATGTTTTAGGATTCGAATCCCCAAAACAACTGATTTTCCTTTCGCGGTTTCTCCGGCCCGATGAACCAGATTTCTCGTCCAGACGGCACCTAACGGTGTTTACGGCTACAACAGCCTTCTCCTCTCCTCTCACGTACACTTACACGCACTACACTCCTACATATGAGCTTGAAGCTTGATCCGGCAGAGACGTTGCCCCGTTTAGATGATGCCTTAAGGGAGAAATCCTTTGCAAGCTGACGTGTAGTCGGCGCCAGATCTCACCATACAGTGGGTGAGGAACACCGTCACATTACTTGATAAATAAATTCGCTCCACTAATGACTACATCAGAACTAATGACCATAGCACTAGCTGTACCCAGTCGCTCGCAGTCTCTACCTTAGATTGGAAATACCGATGATTTTTCGGTGTTTACTTTTTACATTTAAAAAAGTAATATATATATATATATATATATATATATATATATATATATATATATATATATATATATATATATATATATATGATGACATAGTCCACCCAGAAAATTATACAGCTTTCGTGATATGTAAGTGATTTGATTGGGGTTGATTGGAACGGACACTAAAAACTTAGACACCACGGCCAAACCCACTACTCTAGCTATGTTTAGTAAATCTGAATAAGTTGATGGTTCATGACAGATTGCATTTTAAAAGCACCATTTATGTTAGCAACTATTGAGAAAGTTGTATGAGACTTCAAAGAGTCCACCTCAGAATATTGACGGAAATGCGAGGTTTGGGTTTCCCATAAAAGTGCGTTTTGAAAACTGCCCAATTGATCGTTCGTCTGTTTAATTGTTCGTCCATCAGTCCAATTGTTCTGCTGTCTCTACAATTGCCCGTTTAAAAAATTTTGTACATTAATGTGTGAAAAGCTTAAGCCGAGTCCATCGGCCGATCGCATTGTTCCCACTACCGTCGATTCGTAGCGACTAAAAAATTTATTCTTTTTGACACATTTCATTTAAAAAGTAAATTTATTTTCTCATCCATATGTACCCTCCTCCCCCATGTAACGCGGAAATATTTACTCACGTACAATATTGATCCTATAAAGCTGTAACGTACAGTCCAAGTTCTGGCCGTTCGGAGATGGCGCTAGAATGAAATAAGTTTCATTTTTAAACTAAAAATAATTATGAAAAATATTGAAACGCGCCGGATGAAACGCGCCGCGTTTCCAGACGAAACGAAAAGCAGCCTCTACGATTCGGATGGCGCGTCAGTTGGCGGCTATCGCCTAGCACGAGAAGGGGTCGCGCAACGGACGAGACTTAACGGACGGGGAGGCGAGAGCAGGGTAGTCAGAGCTAGGCAGTGTAGGGGAGCGCACGTATTGCGCGGGACGCGGCTGAATAGTTAATGCCGGATATGTTATATGTGATATCAGAAACTCGTGGGTGAACAATACAATAGTGAAGATATTAGTAAAGCGTAGGCGACGCATTCGTGAGAGGTTCGACGAGAGTAATTGTAGTAATAGCTAGGCAGTGTAAGGGAGCGCACGTGTTGCGCGGGACGTGGCTGAACATTTAATGCCTGATGCGTAAGATGTGATATCAAAGACTCGTGAGTGAACAATACAATAGTGAAGATATTAGTAAAGTGTAGGCGACGCATTCGTGAGAGGTTCGACGAGAGTAATTGAGGCAAGGACTGCATCTAACGTGATCAGTGTGTGGAAGCTAACGACTGTGAATGATGCTGTGAAAGCCGGTAGGAGAATCGTGTGGCGTAATAGTAATATGACGTAAGAAGCAGCATCGTAATTTTTAGCATAGTGAGTGAAGTTCATATTTGAGGTGACTGGACAAGGCAGTTAGCGTAATCCGGAGACGAGCAACGCCGAGCCGAGGGCGGTTGGACGCGTGGAGGGGGAGAGGCAGCAACGCCACGGTCGCTCCACGGACACGCCGAAGCGGCAGCCGACCAGCGCCGAGTGGCGCCGAACGTCTGGTGGGCATGAACCGGACTTGAACAACGCTGCCAGACGACCAGCAGGTTGAATTTGATCATATTAGAATATCTTGACTACTAGGTAAACGGGTAAAACAGTGATTCTAGGTATTGGGTCCAAGCTAAAAAAGAGTTACAAGGTTATTGTATGATTATTGAAATAAAGTTGTGTATGTTAATTATATTTGGAAGTCGTATCAATGTTTACCCTACCCCGGAGCCCATTCGCAAAAAAGATACCCTGACCCCTTCAATAAATTTACTGATGCACAGGATCGGAACCCCGGTCCGTCACAATATATATTCATATATTCAAAGATTATATTTTGCAAACTATACTACATTAATACGCATCAAACTAGTATATTTTTAAACATTACCTTTTCATTTAACAACTACTTACTAATAACGTATATTATTCAATATTTGTTTATAATTGAATTGCAATTCGCCAATTAACTGTAATAATACAATTGGGGTGACATTTCTTTAACAGAGATTAAAATGTTCAAATATACATTCACACAAACATTCAAAAGAGAAAGACAGTTGACACTGTAGTTAAGATGGACATTTTTATCTTTTCGATCTATATTTTACTAACGTGTGTGCATGTGTGTGCCATACACATCCATCAGAGTTGATTTTTTTTCTTGAAAAAGGTTTTCTATTTTATAATCTAGTAAGTCTCCAAAAGAAAGTGAAATTCTCTGGAATATTGTATGTTCAGTTTTCCCCCAACGGAAAGGACGATGAAATGAAGACGCTCGCAGATGTGGCGTGTCAGTTGTGAGATTGAAAGGGCAGATTTCTTTCTAATAGTACGTGAAATGTACTTTGTAGCCCTGTTATCTGCCACCACATGGATCTGAAATTGGTGAAATAAATCTTTCATACATTCGGCAAGAGAAAGGAAGCTCCTGCCGTGATGGTATGCCAGACACTTAATCATTTTGATTGAGCCTATGTAGAAATGAGACGTGATTTTTTCATAATAGTACTGAATATGCTTGTATTCTTAGGTTTGAACCTATTTTGTTCCTTGGCCATACACACAAAAATCATAGTTATTTTTGCTTTAAGTATCAATAAATAAAATAGTTCTTTTCTACAGAGTATATAAAATATTTATTGTAGAATTTAAATACCGATTTATTGGCTCTGAAAACATAGGAAGGACCTGGATTGGGAAATGTCGGTGCGAGTATCACGTTCTTTGTGGTCAGAGGGTTCATGAACATTTGTTTGTGACAAGTTAATAAAATGGCCGACAAACAAGTTGCAATTGTTACATCGGGTGCAATATAAAGTCTAGTTTCTCTCATACATTAACAGTACGCAACATGTATTTTTGTTTTTATTTATTTTTAAATATTATTATCGCCGTGTTAAAAGGGTTTTAGAACAGTTGTTAGTACCATAAAAAGGGTATTATCTGTTGTTAACAACAATGAATGCTTTAGTATTGTTAGTAAGGAAATTTATATTTTCTAAATTAATATTAAAAAATATCCAGGAACCTTACGATATAACCATTACTTATCACATTTGCTGTAATGTAGTGCCAATTTAAGATTGGTGCAAGTGGGGATGAGATACAAGAAGTTATGTAACAAAAATATTACAAAAATGTAAAAATTCTTTCACTAAACTATGGGAGCCAGTGCAAATTTCGCTATGCTACGTACCTCTTCATTTAATAATATGCTAGTTAAGCACCTAACAATGCGTTTGAAATGGATAATTTAATAAACTAGAGGATTACTAACATATGTTACATCGCAACCACAAATAGTTCTCACCCTACTATGTTATAATCGAAATCGAATAGAATTGGTTGATAAAGAACATCATTCAATTGAAAAGCCAAAAAGATGTTGAATTCAGTATGATTACATTCATTAACCAGTTAAAAAACTGGCATTCAAGCCTACCAAATGTAGTTCATCCTGAAACATGGTATCTGCATTAAAATTCTGGCTAAATTACAAGGGTCCAGGAACGTCATGGAACGCTGCCCCTTGTAATGAAGCGCGTGAAGCATTTCCTGAAAGTGGCCGTTGGCGCGATGCGGGCAGCAGGCCGGACAACAACCATGGAATCTGCCCCTCAACGTTCGCGTCCCCCACTCGCGATCCTTTCTGACTCGTCACTTCTGTCGCCCACAAAGGAACGGCAGTTTATCCAATAACACAACCAACAACTGCGATAAATTAGTGATGCTCATTAAGAAAACGATAATTTATAGTTAAAAACCATATTTTATGTTCAATTATGTGGTATATGTAAAATAACGAAGTACAAAGTGAAATGAGTTGTACATTTTTGATAAACCGATTTAGTACGAATGGATGATAATAATGTAAGTAATAATCAATATACAACATCTCTGGTTTATGTACTATTTACAGCAATATTTATATAATACTGTATTGTAGTAAAATATAAGAAATAACAAACGTAGTACAGGAAACGGAAAATAATTAGACACATTTAGTTACTATGTTTTTTTTTTGCAAACAATGGAATTTTTGGAAAAGAGTAACTTAGAAATGTCAAAAAAATAGAGTATATGGGAATGTTTGCTCCAGGCAAATTTCCGAGCGGTACCCCAACAAATGGACCATGGATCGCGGGCGGACTTTGCTCGTCTTCCCTGTCCAATCTTCACCCCTTACTTAGTCTTACACTAGCAAACACTACAGTACCGCGTACATTGGGAAGCCTTTTGGGAGCCTAGAGTTTGTCCCGGCTGGGGCGGTGCCCCGCTGGTAAAACACCCTAAAGAGGAAATATCCCGCAAGGTGACGTGACGGATATCACCATCCAGTTGTGAAGGTACATCGCCACCTCCAAGTAGGTGTTTAAACACTCAGTTTACTAATTCAGGGCCTAATTCCCGGCAGGGGGGATCGCGATGTCGGAGGTTGTCGCGGTCGCTGGTGGAGTGTCGTAGCCGACCACCCGAACCCTGAGTCTCGCGGCGTCGCTCACGTCGTTAGCTTGAAGGTGCAGACAATGAGAAGGCGATGCTAAGCTCCTGGTGGCCGGGTTCGGATCCCACTTTAAAGTCCGGCGTCAAACCAGTTACCACCCGGCGGTTGCTCTGGTACCGACGTTACCCACTTCGTGAGCTGACGGTAAGCATTGGGGAGACGGGATGGGGGCCGAGCCGTCTGAACCTTAGTTCAGGTGGCCCCCAGTTGGGCTTTCGGCTTCGTCGTGGTAGTGGTCCGATACTCTGGGCAAAGAGGAGGGAACTTGTTCCCAGCGCATGTGAGTGGCGCATTGTCGAGACTCCGGTACTAGCCTGGATAGCTAGGAGCTCTGAGCTAGCAGGGCGACCCTTACCCAGGCCTTGTATGGGGAGGTAGCCGCGGGAACAAATTAGGTTACGGTTGGATCCGGAAGTCAGCCCGTCGGCGTCTTGCGCGTCGGTGGTGGGTGAGGATAAGAGCCGCAAAGAGCAAGGTACCCACTCAGAGGACTTGTTCCCCTGACGAAGCAAATACAATGTGGTGTAGTAGACTACATGGGGTTTCATAAGGGGACTAATGACCACAGGAGTTGGCGTGCCCAGAAACAATGGACCAATGATACTTGTCTGAACAGAACGGTGGCCTCCCGGTACGTCCCGCAGAGTTCCCTTCTCCCGAAAGGCGGCGGCGGCGCCCACGACCGCAGCGCCGGCTCACGGACGACGGACGGCGCTAACGCGGACGCCGCCGCCGGCGGTGGCAGCGGGGGCGGGGGCGGGGGCGGAGGCGGGGGCGGGGGCGGGGCGGGAGGAGCGGAGCGGGATCGATGGCGCTCGCATTCCAACCCGTCCTCGCCCTTCCGCCACTCCGCCCCCGCCACGACCTACGGTGGTTTCAAAGAGGCCAAAAGCGGACAAAATTGAGGAGTTGGATGGAAGAGTAGCGTAAAAAGCGTTAACCCTAGAATGTAGCGGTGAAGTTTGCCGCTTGTTACTAGTGACTTTTACGGATACCACATTTATGTCGACGGTTTCAAAACGTTGATGTTTTTGTAGAAACATCGATGTTTCAATGTAATAATGTCGACGTTTTTTAACATCGAGGTTTTGTGATCGATGTATTATTCTTTTCCAATATTTTGTTTCTGAATGAAAAATTCCAATGATCACAATACTGTAAAAGTTAAAATTTGAAATGTAACTGATTGTAACACTGTTAGTTGGAACCGAAGGAACGCTTTTTGAACTACCGTCATCGACCAAACTATCTCGCCCGGGATACTCTTCATGCCTTTATATTGAGTTTCTCTTTATTCGTATTAATTTGGCACATTGAGAATAGGTCAACAAATGAGCTGTGGGCGTAAGGTCTGTTCTATACAGAATCACGATTATTGGAAGTTCAATTGATTGAAATCAATTATTGGATTGATGGCAACTACTATAAATTATCAGCCTTTCCACCAATAAAAATTTAATATTTATTCCTATATATATTACAGTTATTTTCTTCTCATGTGCATTACTTTTGACTTTGAAATATTAAACACATCGTACGGGTTTGGCTATAGTTCGTAAGCTTACGTTCGTAATCTTGATCGTAGGCTTCTCGGCAGACTAGCAGAATATTTTCCATGGCATCCTTAGCGTAGCAATTCTCGCGTCCTTTTCTAAATTTAAAAAAATGTTCCAGAATGTCTTCAACGATTGTTATTAATAGGACTCAATATTCCCACAAATTTAATACGCAGTCACGACTTTCTCTATCTGCGTTTCGTGTGAAACACCTACTTGCGACTGACTATATTCATCTACGAATTGGAAAACTCTTCCATCTACAGAGCTACCCTATAGTATATTTCCTCGAAACATGTAGTCTATTTAATTCAAACTTTTGACTGTTTCATTAATAAAATTCCCTCTTACAATTTAACATTAAAATTTACACAAGACCAAGCTTTCAAACTCCAAATTAAACAAATTTTATAGTTCACTATCATTTACATAATACCCAGCCTATACTGAAAATCTGATCGCACCTCACCAACCGCTTACGTGTGCTCCCTACAATTTTTTTTTCTAGAGAATCAATCCATGCGTCCTTTGTAAAGATTACGGCCGTCCAAGGTTTTCTTCACACCTTCTGCACATGTGTTCGGGGCCGTGCCCATTTGCTCAACGTTATCACCATGCATGGAATATTAAACCTTGTTCATCCGTTGTCCTAAGAACGCGTATTCTTAGACTTCCATGTCTGAAAACAATGCCATATTTCAACGCTAGATGCTAATTTTATCATTAAAAACCAACCCCAGGGTACTTGGCATATCAGAATATGCTTTTTAATTTAGTGTTTTTTATGCGTTTCCATTTGAAAATATAAATTAAATGTCCCGCGAGACTCCCTAACGTTAAACAAAGTATGATAAAATCATATGTGAAAGCTGTAGACAATTCCAGCTAAGATAATATTTAGAGGGTATTGATATGTGAAAACTATAAAGTTATTTTTTCTCAAAACTCTTTAACGACTTTAAGCAGGTCATTCATCCAAATCCTGAACTTCAAAATTGTGTCATGGCTATAATCAAAACAAATATGGATAGAAATCTTTACTGTAGTTCAGGATGTAGTAGTCAGATATTCAGATATTCACCTTCCAAATCTGGCATTTAAATGACGGCCAATCCATGTGTAATTTGTTTTCCAATCCGGTCAAACCGGGTTTACAGCATATTTTCACTTCTCCCATTTCATCTACTTCTCACTTTGCCATTGCTCCTAGAGGTCATTTACATCTTATTACCATAACGTTTATCCAACAATATCAGATATGGCATTGCATTGCCATAGCATTGTGTTATATCGCACGAGGGTTTGGAAGAGGCGAAAAACGGACATGATTTAACGGTTTCAAAAGCATACATTTTCGTTTACGTTTTACTTACTGAGAACTTACAATAATTTTTTAAAATTTAAATATTCAGTATTTCTCCTTGATTATGAATACCCGAAAAATTGTACCGAGAGTCTACTATAAAATTAGATGGATCAGAAAGGCAAATTTACGATATGATCTCTCTTGGTTTTGGTTGGTGGTTCAAGGTTTTCTCATCTTCTAGAAAATTGATGGCTAGGGTGTTTAAATGTTTGCTAAGACGCGCTTCGTATGTGATGCTGCATATTTTTTCTCCGTATTTGCTCGGAATTTGTATATCTTGTTATTTGGTGTTGCATACATAACATGGTGAGAACTTCAGACATTTTGATTCTTAGTTAAGAATTGTGATGTTGAACATACTTGCAGAACCCAACAGATGGAATCCGTCTCTTTATACTAGTGGGAGAGTTACTTTGCTGAAGAGTACTTTTTTTGTAGAAAAAACATGAACAGATATTTAATCATGCCATATGAAGAAATTTTAATATTTCTTCTTTCTTATTTATTGCAAATATATTATCATGTTGTATGGTCGTTGAGGTTGAATACCAAGTATTTAACCAGTGTTACTTATTGATAACACACTACGTTTAGAAATGTTTAATTTAAGATATCAAGCTACTATAAAAAACAAGACGTCGAGTTCTTAATTTCAGTGTTTTTCGGTAAACTCCCTAAATAACGCCCCCGCATTTAATAATTTTCTCTTCTAAACACTATTAGTGTCCTGATTCTTTTGTATACACTTCAGGTGGCTTCTAAATCCAGATTTTTGCATCGGCAGTCCGCAGACAAGTATAGTGTAATATCTGTTGTTGTTTGCTTGTTTGTTTTTTAAGTGGAAACGAGTTTATTTTTAGCTACTCACAAATTACTGCTCGGGATTTTGGTCTAACTGTGTACTGTCGTTGCTGTAAAATTGTTATTGTTTCCCTGATCCTTTCCTGATCGAATTTGTACTCAAAAGAATTCTACTGAACGTCAATTTTTTCTCCTATAAACTCTAAATTCGATCCCGCCTTCGAATGAAGAGCACTGAAATTCGATCAGAATAATCTGCGAGTAGGTCGTATTTGCCCGGGATGACAATTAGTGCTGGGATTTAATGGTTACTGGGGTTGTTTAATTTTCGTGCACAGTTTTCTCTAAGTCATCTCTTTTTTCTTTCCAGTCATCACGACCCGTAACCCGTAAGTGCGAGAGGAGGAATTTTATTGCTAGAAAAAGGAATATGTTTTTGGGATGCGATCTGCATAATTTATTCAAGCGTCATTCTCCAAATCCAAAGGGGGCAAATCAGATATATGGGTAGATATTCTGCAATCCTCAAGCCATCACACGAGAAGTTCACCTTTGCCCCACGACTTCCCAATGTAGGCGAGAGGTATACCTCAAAAGCAAACACTCGTAGCAAAAAGGACAACTGCATCCACCATCCGACACTGGGACTCAGGTAAGATCTCGGCAAAATCATAAAAGAAAGTGGTAAGAAATGCCAGTTTCTGCTGGCTTCTCAAGACTCACCGGTATCTCATTCCACTCTTCCTTCACCATTGTTCGTTTCGTCATTACCTCAATCATCATCTACTCATCAGATCGTCTCTCATGGGATAAGTAAACAAAATCCTATCAACAAGAAACATCTAAACAACAAACGACTAAACTGGAAACTGTCACGTCCGTTTTTGAGTCTCCATGCTAATTCTTCTTGGGACGTTTCCCATATTAATTCACTAATAGTCATTAATATAATCGTATACCAATAATTATACAGCAAATGTATACCAATGTTTCATACCCGGTTGCCGAGAGCTTGCTGTCCAATCAGAAATAAATACAGCATAAAAGATCACGACAGGACATCTTTGAAAGATATTTTTGTCCATTGGTTCTAGGAGTGGGCAACTGAGCGACGTTCTCGTCATCGGCTGCGGAGGTCGACCGCTCTCCGGTTCCTCTTGAGCTCCCAAGACATCCCATCGCGACATCCCATCCCGTATCCTGTTCTGGTATCGGACATCCGGCATATGCGTGCGTAACGTAACAGCACACAGATGGAAACATAACTTAAAAATTTATCTTAGAAAGTAGATACAAATATAACAAATGATTTAAACGGAGTATTATTCGACTAAACGAAAACTAAAGGGATAAATGCAAAGTGTGTATATGGTGCTATTAGGATATTATACTATATAAGAGCTCATTTTCAAAGTTTATATACCTCCCAGAAAAACGTTTTATTAGGATGAGAAAGAATTCACATTCAGTCCTCAAAGGATTGATTAAGAGGATTGATTCAGAGGATTGATTAATTGATTGATCAGTAATTCCGGGCACGTCAACTACTAGTAGTAGTACTCCCGTAAATGTAGCGCTTATTTTTTCTGGGAAGGTGGTGGTGTTCTTCCCTTGCTGGATGGCGAGATCCGGCGCCGACCTACTGTCGGCTAGAAGGGATTTTCCCCAACCATATATCCCACACCAGTAGGGCACCGCCACAGCCGGGACAAGCTCTAAGCTCCCGCCCGGGCTCTCGGCATACGAGGTAGAGTAGTGTATGTTAGTGTAAGTGTGTGTAAGGGGTGAGGATAGGGCAAGGAAGAGGAAGGAAAGATCGCGCGCGGTCCGTGGCTCATTTGTTAGGGTACTGCTCCGGCAGTACGCCTTCGCCTTGTGTTGATCGGAGAAACCACGGAAAACAACTGATCATAGCAGTCGACCGCTAGAATTCTCCTCCGGAAAGCGATTGAATTCGAGCTAGCTGTGAAGCTAGTATCGAATATCCTCCCACCGTCTGGACTCAAACCTACGATATTCTGGTCAGAGGGACTGCAGTGACCTCAGTTTATGCCCTGAGCTATCTCTCCCGGTTTAGCAGAAGATAAACGCAAATTATGAAAACATTATTTGAGAACATGGTGAACAACTGTCTCAATAATATTGATAAGTTAAACTAGAAAACAAACCGAAATGGTGTCATTCTGGAAATAAGCGCTTCAGTGACATAATGAAATGACTATAATAATTCTAAAGAGCCGACTTAAACTAATTTAATGAAAATATACTATATTATGAAATTATCAGATAAAAATATCATAAGATTTGTGTTAATTCTAGAAGTGTAGACACGAGAAACTTGCACAGGGCATTCACAGAACAATGGGAATGAATGCATATTATTTATGGTAATAATGAAATTAAATATTACATGAAAAGAGAAGATGTTTCGAAATGAATAACGTGAACAAACGTTTCGCCAAATTATATTTGATTCAATCTACAAAACAATACAACACGAGTCCATTCTTCGAAGCTTGACTTAAATTTACAATCAACACATAAATATGATGACACATTAAAAATTAACTTTTCCCAATGTTTAGGTACAAACGTTGACGTAAATACTAAAACTGATAAAGAAAATATATTTTATTGCAATAAAGTCCATATATTATAAAATTAAAAATAAGTAAATGTGCAGCCAATATTTTGTCTTGACATTCACTCATTCATGTCTAATGAGACAAAGTTCAAAATGTAGGGCAATACGTTTTACCGGAATAAAGTCTTCTCAAACTGCTTAATATTATAGGGAACAAAAAATGTCTGATGTAATTTGCAAACATTACAGTAACGAAGTAAACTTTTCTACAAACGTCCAATAATTTAGAAAATATAACAAATTCGGAATATAATTCGATGCTTGCATTTTACTGGTTTCTGCTCTTCAGTAGAATGAAAATTAATTTTCTTGTTATGTACAAAAAACAAATGCCAAAGACGCAAATTCTAAATAACAACAGGTCAAAATAATGACGGATCTGTATCAACTCTATGAGGATGTTAATTTACATATTAATACAGTGATGCTCTGCGGAAAGCCTAGTCGTAGTAAAGCATGTTTCACAATTAAAAGAAAATAAGGAACATTGTTGAAAGTTATATCTAGATTGATTGATTGATGAAGAACGGAAATCTATGATTGATTTGTGTTTACGAGCTCGTCAACTGTTAAGGTCATTATTACCATTAGTGTAGTATATGCTTTTTATAGAGTAGTTGACTGCGATCTTTTCCCGCAAACTGGAGAGATACAGCGCCGACCTACACGACGCCTAGCGGAGCTTTCCCAAACCAGATATCATCCACTAACAGGACACCATCCCAGTCGGAAAAAGCTCGAAGCTCCCCGCTGGTCTCCCAACATAATTGATGGTGTATTGAATGTAAGTGAAAGTGTGCGTAAGTAAGAAATGAGGCTAGATCAAGGAACGGGAAAGAAAGATCGCTCCTGGTCAGTGTCCCATTTGTTAGAGTAATACTCCAGCATTTGCCTGGTATTGATCGGAAAAAAGCATTAGGATCAGCGGACCACTAGAATTCTCTTCCAGACAGCGCGCGGCTGGACTCGACCTAGCTATTTAGCTTGTGTCGAAAACTCTGCCACTCTAGGGACGCAAAATCTACGAGAATAATAGACAACCTCGATGAAAGGGTTGTGTGGAGAATAAATATGTATTTCCGTGCGCATGACATTTTTATGGCGAGTTTTGAGAATGATACATATCCCATTAGATTTTCCAGAATATTTTTTTTTCTTCCGGAGACTGGAATTTTTTACGAAGGATTTTATCACATTTGTTTCATCCAACATTAAATATGTTTAGAGTAGGCCTGGTCAACCTAAATGTTTTCAAGGGCCTACTTTGATGTTGCGTAATGTAATACTGGGGCCGCATTTCATGACTAACCGCGCCACATGTCAAGTCCAACCACCGAACCTTGTGCACATTTACAAATGTTGCGCGCATTCAAAAGCGTCTACCTACTGGGTGGAGCACAATGTCATAACCAATGATATACTGATATGAAATTTCATTAGCTTATATATGAAGAACCATTATTGCCGTTTTTCCGGCCCCAACTAGTTTTATTACAATTACTTTAGAGCACAGCAGATTCTGCATGTTTCTCATTGTGACGTCGTGTTCATTCTTTTTGGAAAATAGTAGAAATGAAAAGTGTCACACCAGTACATACCTACAAAAGACAAAGATAGAGTTCAATTAAATTCAATTCAATTCACTCTTGCTTATTTACGCGATGATGCTCAGGCCATCAGCCCTTCTTTTCCGCCAGGCCTCGCAAATTTCACTTTCCGCTATCTACAGAGAAAGAAGTCATCACTCGGGCGAGGAAACAAGCGATTATAGTTTAGTTCAAAGACTTTGTTAGGCTTGAGAATGTTTTTAATGCAAGAAGTCTACAACATGGAACAACCAGCATTACCTCCTCTCCGATGGACGGCGTATGAAGTGTTTTCGTCTTTAAAAATCCATGGCTTCGATCAGATTTATACTAGCGAACTTTGAATTGAATTGAATTGAATTTGCCTTATATTACGTGGCGAACTTGGATGTATCAGCCCGATAAGCTCGCGGCTACACCACAGAAAACGCAACAAGTGTCAAAGCGTGTCGCATCTATTGGTCGCACTACTTTCAACATAGTCTATGTGCCTACCAGAATTAAATATTGGCTCAGACACATATTTCTTATTTGAACTCAACAGCATACGCAGTGATGTAAACATTTGAAACAATATTGCTTTGTTTCCTGCAACTTCATTAACAAAAGCACATGTACATTTTCAATTACTTAATACTTTTGTATACATACAACGAGTGATAAATGCTACAATATATGTAATAAAAAAATCGACCAGCCGGACGTGCAATTCAACATAGTGACCCACATCCGGCAGGCAGGACGCGGGGAAGCGAGGCCATTTTTTAACATTCAGAATTAATACAGAAGGTGTCAACACTGCTAAGCTAGAGAGAAGCAGTGAAGCTATTACTCACATAGCCGAAAATCAATACTGACGAGATAAACTTTACGTACTGATATGATCAAAAATAAATATTTCATTACAGGCTAACGCTTGTCAAGTTTGTAAAAGTAAATAGTTTATGGGCTCGTTGGTTAACGTGCTTGCTTTCGACGGCGCAACTCCAGATTCGATTCTTGGTCGAGGTAAATTATTCCTGTGCGCTTTACTTACAAACGTTCCAGTATCTATGTGACGTGCTGTGTGATGATGGAAAAGCTTATGACGACCAGTATATACGGTGAAGGGATACGATGCTAACCACACGAACCACTTAACCCACGGTCGAGAGACTAGGTCACCGCTGATCGGTCAAGGACCGTAGCGGGCTGTCGAGCCAAAGAACAGGAAATAGTCAATAGATTTGCTCTTACAAAACATGGTCAACAATTTGTATTATGAATATATTTAAAACGCTTAATTTTCGTTTAGAAACCAATTTAAACTTTCTAGAAAACCATATTTCGAGATTTTTGTTTAAATAATTCCCCCCCCCCTGGAATGTCCACCTGGGGGCACAGCTCCAACCTGGACCTGCTCTAAGCTCTCGTTTGGCCTCCCGACATGTGCGGTTTTGTAGTGTATGTAAGTGTAATTGTGTGAAAGTAAAGGGAGATGAGCAGTGCCGGGGCTGGGCAAAGACAGATCATGCGATCGCCTGGGGCCCCGCAAGTCATTGAGCCTGATGGTGGGACTAAAAATATAGTAAAAATAGAAAAATTCCATTTTTAATTTTTATCAATTGACAAATACGTATATGATCAAAATATATTAATTTGTACCATTGAAATTCAAGATCCATGATGAATAAACAACGATTAATTTAATATATCTATTATTAAGAGCAATATATGTAAACACATTCATAATTTTAGTATCATTTATTCATTTGTAGTAAAAAATCATATAGTATTTGATTGATGTTGAAAATAAAGAAATAAAATGATTGAAAATCGTTGACAAAAAGTAAATTTACTAAATAATAATATTACAATATTTGTATGTTTAGTATAATGAGAGTTACATATGTATGTATCTATGAAATGGAAATTATAAGAAATCAAATGACACCGACATTAAAATAAGTTTGACTGAAATTCGTATTTACTGTTTCATGTGTTAAAGAGCAGGTGATTTATTAAATACTATCTGAACACAATGAAAACATTTAGCGTTTTAAGCTCACCGTGTAAATTGTATTATTTCATCACTAAATACTTTTACTTAAAACTATTATTTAAAATATATTTCCAAAAACTTTTTCTATCTAAAATGTAATTTTTGTTATTTGTTGAAATAAAATAACTCGTATATTTTATTGAAACAACTTAAAAAAATTTTAAGTTTTTTTGAGGGGTGACCTACATTTCAGCACTGCCCCGAGCACACAATTTTCTAGCTCCGGTACTAGAAAGGAGAGGACAAAGAATGGAAAGTAATGGCCACGCGTGATCCCTGGTTAAAAAAGAATACTGATCCGGCTTGTATGTGTTATTAATTAGCGAAACCGACCCGAAAAACCGATGAGAGTAGCCTAAGTCTTCCAAAATGGAAACTCAATTATTGATCTGGCCGTACATGAAGAGCTGGGAATTTGAAAAAAATTGGCAGTACTTCATGGGAGAATTTTAAAATATATTCACATATTTTTGAAAAATGTCTTGAAATTTTTAATTCAGTGAGGATAGAGCTCACTTCAGTGAAATACTGTACTTAAATGAAATAATTTTTCTTTCAGTTGGGAAGATATGATTAGTCTCACCTTTTTTCAAAGGCTTGTCTCTTCATTTGTTAAGAAATCTCTTTCCTTCATCATATTTCCTTCTTATAATGGTTCTATTTTTGCGTCTGTAACAGTCTAAGATAGTAAAATTCCTTATCGGTTGACCTTTTCAAAAGCGTCTTACCTTTTCAAAAGAATACACCAATAATTCTTCTCATTAATTTTACCAGATCTTTCAAAGCTGTTGATATCAATTTATCAATTCTATATTTCTATGCATGCTTCCCCATTATCCCATTCCCTTAATTAGCGTTCTTATAGCAATAGCAGTATTCTTTGTGTGATATGTTTAGGTTGTTTTATCTTTTACTTTCTCGTGTACATATAATAGACGAATTAATAGATGTACTATCGTGTACAAATGTACTATGACCGTACTATCATGGATTATAATACTGCGAAAATCTATTTACAGATTTTTGATTTTGCCAAAAAACGCACGTGTAAAGTGTGACTAAAACCGAAACGCGAATTTTTAAAAAAAACTCTTAATGTGACGGATTTTGTACACTTGCTAAATAGCTAAAGGTCGGTTTCAGGCGTTGTCTGGAAGAGAATTCCAGCAGTCGACTGCTTTGATCAGTAGGTTTCCGTACGTTCTTCCATCAATTCTAGACGAATGCTGAAGCAATACCTTAAAAAAGCGAACCGCATGCGATCTTTCCTTCCCTACCATTGTCTCCACCTCAGCCCTTACACTAATACATACACGTAATTCTTTTCTAAACATTTCACAAGACTAGCTCAGTCCTTAGTGCTTTTCCTACCTGGGCCGATGTCCCGCTGACGGAGATTCCTGGACGGAGAAACCACGCAAGCCGGCCTATAGGTCGGTTCCAGATCTCACCAGCTAGCGGAGAAATTACCCCACCTCGCGCGGCATAACATACTCCACACTTACGGGATGAATGCCCATAGCGGTTGTCGGGTTCACAAACACCCAACAACCAATTAATTGTTGTGGTGATTTTCGCCGAGCTGTGTGAGGGCAATCGCTGCGTTCACCTGACTAAGGAAACGGCTTCCGTGATGCTGCGGATTCGGTGAAGTAACGGTCAGTGTATTGGGTATATCCAAGTTATATGTAAGTTTGCGGGTTGAAATCCAATCAAAGCCATGGACTTTTAGGAGCGAAAAATACATCGTACGCTTTCCTTCGAAGAAGTAAAGGTGGATGTCCCATGTTGTAGATTTACTACATCTAAAAGGCGAAGAGAATTTGCGTGGTCAGGCGGAAGAGTAAGTGGTCTGATGGCCCCTGCCCCACCACGGAAAGTAAGGTAACACTGAATTGAATAATATTTGAATGGAATTGACAACGCTGCTGGGCGGCCTCGGCGACGTTACCCTGTGGTGTAAACAAACGCAACGCGCGGCGCGTCGCGTCGTCGACCTGCGCGAATGGGCGTTGCTCCTGCGCGTGCAGACACCCGGAAGGAAGTGGTTGAGAGGGGGCCTTGCCCTTGCGGGCCTTGCTACGACCCCCCGCGGGCCCCGAAATGGCGCCCATTACGCCGCCAGGGGGCACGTCGAGCGCCACCGCCCGTGGAGCTAGGCTCACGCCGCCACCGCCCCCGCCGCCGCCTCCGCTTCCAAGTGGGCCTCAAGAGGTACTAGTCAACCAACAAATGACGAAACATCCGAAAATGTGTGTTGGGTTTTGAAGTGTTTATCGGTGGCAGCAATGGAATTTTGCGGTGTCTACACAATCGATTTATTAATTGATTGACCTCAAATGATACTAGTCAACCAACAAATGAGGAAACATTCGAAAATCTTTGATGGAATTCACATTGTTCATGAGTGGTATCAATGGAATCTGCGGCGCCTGCCTGAATCGATTGATTAATTGATTGATTGACCTCCAGTGGCAATCAACGAACAAATGACATATTCGGAAATGTATGTTGCGTATTGCGTTGTTGTTCATCAGCAGACATAGCGGCGTTTAACTGAATCGATTGATTGATTGATTCATTCATTCATTCATTCCTTTGATTTATCTCATGACAACATACAAATTACGAAACATTTAAAATGGATGTTGCTGATTGCATTGATCATCAGTGATACCAGTAGAAAGTATGGCATTTGACTGAATCGATTGATTGATTCATTGAGTGATCTGAAGACAACAAACAAATGACGAAACATCCGAAAACGTTTGTTGAAATTCGCATTGTCTATGAATGGCACCAATGGAATCTGCAGTGCCTGCCTGAATCCATTGCTTAATTAATTGATTGACCTTCAGTGGCAGTCAACGAACAAATGACGAAACATCCGAAAATGTGTGTTGCGTATTGCGTTGTTCATCAGTGACACCAGTAGACATACACGTAATCTTCCGCGGATTGAATCAATGATTTCTTGGCTGTCCGGGTTCCAATTGAAACAATATAATAATGTAGCCTTAGAGTACTCGCGCAGACTACAGGTGTAGCCCAGGCATTTTATTTGTGTCGGTGCGCAACCACTACTGAGTTGAGAGTCTTGGGGATTACGGTCAAGGGAAAGGATAGCGAAATGTGGTCCGTAACAACTCCAGTAGCACATAATCCTCGAGATAATAAAACGTTATTTCACTACGCTATTTTTAAGTTATGAAATTTAGAATAACGATGAGTTCACTCCTCCGCTTCACCCTAATGACCATGTAACGTAACTACACACAAACAGAATAACGTTTAGGTTTCGTGATCTGCGATTCGGGGCGTATGAAATATACGCTATTCTTATAAGCGTTCTCTGCACTATCCGAGGACAAACTCTAATTTTATAAATATGGAGTAATCATTGAGAAAATTTTGAAAATGTACTTGAGGATTCATGTAAAATATGTACCCTCAAAAATCAAAATAGTTTTCAAACTTGAAGGACTTCCTATTAGTTTAGATCGACTGGAGAATATAAGTTTTGAGAAAATCTTGTGAACGGTTTAAGCGCTAGCTTTGACCACAGAGAGACAGGCGGGCCTGTAGGTAACGTATGTGTCCAAAAGGCATTTATTAGAAAGCAAATAAAAAGATTTTTAGTATTTTCTTAGAATCTTGGAGTTGCATCCGCAAAAGAAAACTCACTCCCTACCATTAGACTGAGACGGATCGAAAGACGCCTTGTGATTGGCTTCGATTGGTGGACCGGAATGGTTCACCAATCATGAGTCATAGTCGGACGCACGGACGGGCAGATCCATGCTATGTATCCAAAATACGTTCTGTTGCTACGGATCTACCATGTGCAAACGGATCATTGATTTCATATTCCAGAAAAGTCCAAAATTAATCTTAAAAAGACGTAAACATGATCGATAATCTGAAAACAAATAATCATTTTTAATTGCAACACAGAGATGAAACATTGGTTCTATGCTGAATACTGAAGGTATACTGTGGCCTAGCGTTAGTCTTAAGGATCTCATTTAATAATTATTTAATCTAATATTGCAATGAGATATCTAGTGAGATGTCTAATGAGATATCTATGAGTAAAAAGTCAATTCAGAGAATAAAATTGAGAATCTGTCTTTTAATAATAGGACAAAGAGAAGCTGTGCATGGAAGTACCTGAATCAAGAAGAGCTATTGCTAAAAAATTGAAGAGAAAGTCCAAAAAGTGCTAATACTGAAAATTATACCAGAAACAACGTAATTCAAAACTGATATTTTTCAGAGACAAGGCGCACCGTTTTTCATTAACAGATTATCGAGTCAAAATGTACCAACAGAATTACGTGTGTTGCGCATTGGAATGCAATTTGTCCTGATTGACACATAGCTCAATCAACATATTCTACATTTTTCGTCTTAAATCTATTTAATGCACCTGTGGAGATATTTTCATACCCATCAGTAGCACATTTGCCGAATTTTGGTGTGATGTCTTCTTTCAAATTTGGCAATGTTGTCAATTTTACTTAGCACATGATATGCGGAAAGGAATAATAACAACAACGTTCCATAGGACGGAAACTTATATTCATTCTATCGACCTCCTAGAAAATACTTTTATTAACACATACTATTTCTACACGAAATAATTGGCTTCGAAAATTGTCATGAAAGAACCATTATTAAATATTAATATTATGTATATAAATTACATATTATTTCAAAAACCTCTTCATGCTTTTCTTTAAACTTTGCTATACGTAACTGATAACACCAGAAAATATAAGAATTTTACCGAGTTGCTTTTACAATTTTCTAACCGTTTTTAAAACTATTAATTAATTTTGTGGACAATTGCTTACTAGTTTTGTTCATTTGAAGTTTTATTTTTGACTTTTTCCCCCTTTCAATTTCTACATTTTATTACAGTTTTAATTTTTTTTTAATTTTGTACTTTTTATCACATCTTTCCAATTTAATATTTTTTATTTCATTTCGATTTGAAGAGAAGCATTTTTAAACTTGTTTTTACTTTTTAATTCTTCGTACATTCAGTTTTTCTTCTTTACAATTTCCATATTTTCAGCTCATATTTTTTAAAGAAACGTGGCGAAGAGTGAATAAAAAAAACACTCGGCAAGAGGCGACTACTTAAGGGGTTAATAACCGGCGCCTGCGTTTGACGTCCGCGCCGTTGTAATGTTGCTCAGCCTGCGGGGCGGTGGGGGGCCGGGCGGGGCGGGGGTAGTTCCTTCCGCTGCGCTAATGGCGCGTGGCACGTGGGGGCGTCGGGGGACGCGACTGGAGCACGTGGGGGAGCGTGGGCGGAGTGCGGGCACTAACTCCGCGCCCCTCGCGCGCGCAGTCCGTGGGGAATCTTGCGCTACGATATTTTCTCTCATATCTATCTTTACTTTTCGTGGGGAGTAACGTTTTCATGACTTTGTCAGCTTCCAATATTTTATCCACAATATGTTCAGTACCTTCCATTTACAAAGATTTTATGGAAACAAAAACAATTCAAGGTCCACTAAAATATATTTTTTCAGAAGTAACATTACGTCATGAAATGCATGCCTCGGGTGGAAAAAATGTGCTTGAATTTCTTAAAATTTGAATTATTGGTAAATAGAAACGAAAAAATATTGAAAGTAACAAGGGGTATAATTGCACTCATTTTTATTTATTTATTTATTTATTTTTTTGACGTAAATAAATAAATAAATAAAAAGCAGCTGCTCGCTGTGCACTGAGGAACCGCGCTCGCTACTCGCACGTTCAGAGGGTTGATGACTCACCGCTCTCGAGATTCTCAGTTTTTGAAGGCTGCAATGACATACATGAGTTTATTAATATTTCTTCTTGATTGTCAATGTATGTTTACAAATAAAAGTATCCGAAGTTTTTTATGACAATCATTTATTTCAGCAATTGCACAACGTTTCGTAACTCGTTTTGTTACATCATCAGGTGCTGAACTTAGTGAGGGAACGCTATCCCATGGGATAGAAAAAGGGATAGCGTTCCCTCACTAAGTTCAGCACCTGATGATGTAACAAAACGAGTTACGAAACGTTGTGCAATTGCTGAAATAAATGATTGTCATGGAAAACTTTGGATACTTTTATTTGTAAACATGAGTTTATTTTTTCATGATACGTTTTATCTTGTTATTGCCTTCGATACGGAGTTTGATATACACTACATAACTTACCTGGATCGAGAGGATTGTGATTACGAGGAAAATATAAAAATAGTTGAATATTCTCTTATGGAGGGAATGATGAGAGTGAATTATGAAAGGGAATTATGGGAGGGAAATATGAAATGACTTACCGAATCAACTTAAAATCCAGTTAACTAGTTTTGATTGATTAGTTCGTGTTTCCGGGCGCGTCAACTGCTTTGGTCATTAGTCCCGTTAGTGTAGTGCATGTTTTTTCCTCGGGAAATGGCGGTGATCTTCCCCCGCTGGATGGCGAGATCCGGCACCGACCTACCGTCGGCTAGTGGGGTTTCCCCCTAACTAAAACTCTCCCATCAGCGGGGCGCCGCCCCAGCCGGAACAAGCTCTAGGCTTCCGACCGGGGTCCCGGAATATGTGGTGGTGTAGTGCATGTTCGTTTAAGTGTGTGTGTAAGGGGAGAGGATAGGACAAGGAAGAGGAAGGACAGTTCGCGTGCTGTCCGTGGCCCGTTCGGTAGGGTACTGCTCCGGCATTCGCCTGGTGTTGATCGGAGAAACCACGGAAAACTACCGATCGGAGTAGCCGGCCGCTAGAATTCTCCTCCAGACAGCGACTGAATTCGACGTAGCTGTCCAGTTAATTAGTAAATAATATGAGTCAATAAAATTGGATAAAAATAAAATTATGTATGTACCACGGATGGTAACTGGTTCTAATGACCTCGGGTGTCAAAAAACCGTTGACCCAAATTCCCTCAGGTATTTTGTCGCAACTCGATCCTTGTATCGCCCTTGGTGGATAAATAACTATTCTGTTATCTCTTCGTTTTTTTCGAGTTTTTTGATGAACAATTGTTTACGTGGTTGTATCAACCTCCTCCCGCCGACTAAGGCTGGCAAATCTCTACCTACGATTGCAATAGCACTTATCAAGATCCTTCCATTCTGACACCGAATTATAAATTTATAAATTCCGTTGTGGTAGCCGAGATCTTGTGGTAATCTATTATAGGTATGGGGATAACCAACCACAACAATAAAAATAAATAAAATACATTTATTTTATGCCCAAAGTAAGGTGATTCACGTTGCTTGGACAGTAAGTTATTTAAATAATTTTTACTTTTTTCAAATTTTATCATTGTATTATTTATTTCACTTCTTTTGTAAATTTTATTCTTTATATCAAAGTTCTTCTTTATGTTAATCTCTCAATTTTTCCTTTTGTTTAGAGACCCACTGAGGATGGGAAAATATTGTTCCTGAAAGTTACTTTAGGCATGAAATCAATATATTTTATTTATTTTATTTTTGTGGTTGAATATCCCCATATAATTATAAAGTTATGTTTTCGGTGGTATCTACTAACAAATTTTTCCGAGGAACTTTTCCTTTACCCCCTGAAACGGCAGAAAGTTTTATTGTTTTTCAATATTTTATTTTATTAGGAACAGTACATAGAAAATACTGTAGTAGTCCGTACAGTCCCGTAGCAAAGCTTCGGCATACCAACGAGCAAAATGCCAAGCATGTTTCTCTTAGAGCAATTTCTGGGTTCACCGTTCTTAATCTACTTGGTTACCGAAAGTTGCAATGTTTTCATTGCAAAATAATCTCTTTTATCATGATTTTGTTTCTTTGACGATATTAAATCCTTGATAGTTTACTTTTGTTGCATAGTAACATTTTGATCATTCGTTTATCCCTCCTGTGCGTACTACACTTCCTAGTATCTAATGCACAAGGGTCTATGAGACCTAAGGATTTAAAATTATTATTGTAATTTAAAAGCCTTCGAGTATCGTTAGATCCAAGTATTATGCAAAAACTCATGCAATATTTAATTTTTTCAAGATGTAAAACTGTGAAACTGGAAGAGAACACACCTAAATTAACAATATTTTTGTCCTGCATCTTTATCATAACTGTTCAACATAATGAAGGACAGGTTGTTGAAAGCTCACTGTACCTCCACTGGTTATCGTACGACAGTACCGTGAGAAATGCGTCTCTGATCACGCCCAAACTTTCCTTCCTCTTCCTTGTACCTTCACCACTTACTTATATTACTCTACCACACATGTCAGGAGACCAGTTGGGAGCTTAGAGTTTATCCCAGTTTGGGCGGTGTCCAGCTAGTGGGATATACCTGGATGGGGAGAACACCGAAAACTGACGTGTAGGTTGGCATCGGATATCACAATTCACAGAGAACGAACACCGCCACCGCCCGTGATAAAACACGCACTACACTTACACAACTAATGAACAAAGCAGTTGACGCGCCCGGAAACAATATAATTAATTAATAAATATAATAAATTCAATTAATTCGGAAACAAGAAATCACAAAAAATTGTCCGCAACACTACACCTATGCCCCATTTACTACACACACCTACCACACATTCATACACTCAAATTGTGATCATATAGTTAGTTGCTGGCCGGTCTGAACTCCTTTCTATTTGGGACTAATATATTCCCAGTCGCTAACTTTTCCCATTTAATATCACGAATTTCCCTTTAAACCTATATTATTAATTCGGAATGCGAGTAACAAATTTTTTAGAGATAAGAGATAAGATAAGGACAGTGGAAATGGACTACATGAGACGATGCCTACAACTTACTCGCAAGAACAGAATGCGAAATGAAGAAATATGGAGAAGGATGAATATAATTTGTTCTATTACGAACACCTTGGAAAATAGAGCACTACAGTCGTATGGTCATGTTCAGAGAATGTCAGAAAACAGATGGCCACACAAGATCTTAAAATGGCAACCACCTGAGAGGCGAAAACGAGGAAGACCAGTTTTAGAATGGCAAAAATACATCCTGGAAGCTATGAAGGATAGAGGCCTCAAACCACGAGATTGGGAGGATCGAGAGTTGTGGAGGGTGAAACCGGCACGCTCCTAAGGGGAAAATGCCGAAGAAGAAGAGTAAAAATTGTAGCCTGAGGCGAAAACTATGTATCCTCAGAAAAGATGTCTATGGTTTTGCTACATACTCAAAAACCCGAAAAACAAAGAAAAAGTTTCTAGAATCTTGATTTCTGCTAAAAATTCAAATATTTTATTCTGTAATTCGAGATTTCCTACCATCCATGTTGAGACAATTTTCTCGATCTCACAGCGTCGTTTCTTATGAAAAAAATTACTTCATGCAATGAAGATGGAAGAGGCTTCAGTATTCACGAGTGGCTATTCTGAAGAGCCAATTTTTGCTGCTTCAGGACCCAATTTTCCACACATTTGAGAACAGTATTCTTGCTGCTGCAGTGCACATGGTTTTTTAAAAATTTCGTTTAGAGAAAGGTATTCCAATGGTGTCAAGAAATATGTTACATGGTCAATAACAATTCTCCATCATTTATCGATAATGACCTAGATGTTCATGCGATCTTAAATAACAAAAAATATTTCAATAAACTTTTGACCATCCATTTTCTTCAGATATTGTTGACACAGATTTTAAGAGAATGTAGATCCAATCTTTCTGTATTGTAAAAAAAACAAAAAACAAACACGGGTAAGAATTTCATTTCAATCATGGGATTCATGATGATTATTGTTGTTTCTTTCGTTGTTATCCATTGCAAACTTGCTTACGTTCAGATGACACAACAGATGTATCATATCAATGTTAAGTAAAATTCCTATTCAAATATGGTGTTCTGGTGATGCTGATTGTTCTTTTCTGACTTCAAAATTATTTGCATCGTAGGTGATATTATGAAGACACTAGAAATGTGAAGTTATCCATGTTTATAATTAGTGACTTGCAGAGACGTAATGTCAATATTATGTTAAAGTTACCACACAATCATGACTTCATCTTGACGTGCCAGTCCTGCGCAATGAGAGAATCATTACTTTGCGCCAATCGGAATCAACTGATTGATTCACCTGATCACTTAACTAATGTTCATTCTACTGCTAGGAAGGATGCTAGTGATTCTGTGATGTATGCTGGTGATCAAAACCGTACCACAAAGAACATAAAATCTATTTTTTTCAGACACCTGTGTGCTACATGTACAGTAAAATAATAAGTAAAATATAAAGTAACACAATTTGAAAGTACGTTTGTTAAAGTGTTATTTTCATCGAACTGAAAAGAAGTGTTGTGGAGCTATCCATCAAAACATGAACAGAGCGCAATGCTTTGTTAGCTGGTAATGTGCCTGGGGGTTCTTGCAATAAAGGACAACAAGTTTAGCACTCGGGGACAACTAAGAGACATTAATCCCGGGCGAAGGAAAACTTTTGCTGTGGAACAGAGTGCTGGAGAGCGTACTCGATTTGTTCAGGTTCAGAATTCCTCACAATGTGGCGTGAAAATTTAAGTAGGAGAACACAGATCGCAATGACATATTTTATGTGAGAAAAGTTGAAAATAATATTCTGAGAAAAAATATGTTATTTATGTTTTGACGTTTTGTAACTTCAAAACGGCTAAAAAACAAAATTTGAACTTAAGCTTTGGACGTTATAATGCTTTTCAAATCTACCTTTAGAACGTACAAGTCTACATTTTTAGAAAATTCTCAATGATCTGACAACGAGCGTTAATGTTTGTAGTTTTAGGCCAAAATTTTAAGGTTTATTGTCGTGGTGGTGCGAGATAATATTTCAAAGACGAATTTTTTATTTCACTACAGTTGGCTACATCATACGTGGTCACCTAGGAAACTATTAAACTAGACCAATATCAAACACCAACTATTTTACTGCCTTGAACTATTTACCGTTTCAACCTTCATATTGTTGAATACAAACGCCGGAAGAAGTGTATCACCATACTCAATGAAAGCGTAGGCTTTTACGATCGGAGTCAATATAACGTTGGTGGCAAATGAACAGCCAAGCTAGTTGAGCATGTTATATACGACCCTCTTAAGACAATAGCGTGTTTTCTGAGATAATTTTCAAGACGGGTGACACTAATCAGTGGTTTCCATGGTTACATCTAATCCTCTTTCTACTAAAATCCCGAGAAGTACCTCAACAGTCGCGTACCAACGGGGGAAGGGGTCAACAATGGAGTCAAGCGAAGTTTTTCCATCATTTAGGCATAGAGACTTTCAAATGACCTTTGAGTTGGAACAGGCCTTCAGGGGCTTACCATGAAGTAAAAGAAGTTGTTGTATCAACGTTGTGTTATTATCAATGGAACTTTTCCTAACTTTACGTGATAGTTTTGTCTTACAACCATCACTGGATCACAAAAAATTCCGATCCATCACCATGGATAATTGACAGCGGAAACTCCAGCGTTCTCATTCATTTAGGTCTGCACATTAACCATTAATTTAATTTTTAGTCATTTGTCTAGGTATAGAAAATTGTGCATTCTGAGCAACATTGTGAACGTTTAATTAATTCTTTAAGAAAGATCGCAGGCATCTGTGTTCCCGCGAAACGACCGTCATTCCGGAAAATCTTCAAAATATTTATGCCTTGGCTGTAGTTCAAACACTAGTAATGCTTTATCACTATACTTGCAGAAAAACATTGTTATATATTCTTGATAACATGCAGAATTAAAAAAGTATATAAAATGTTACTTCATTTCTATTGAAATATAATGTGCGGTCAGCCATTGATCCCGCACCATCTCTCATTAGTATTCTGCGGGTACCGGCATGCCATTGACTTGCAACTGTTACACAGCAAGCGACTATGTGCAATTAATTTTCTCCACCATAGAGGCCGACGTGGCCAATGGCATCAACTGATGTCACTGCAGTGACTCTGACCGGTAACGCCTAGGGTTCGAGTCCCGACGGTGGCAGGATTTTCGACACTAGCTTGATAGCTAGGTCGAGTTCAGTCAGTGTGAGGAGAATTGTAGTGGTACCCTAACAAACGGACCACACGCAATGTTTTCTTCGTCTTTGACCTATTTTCATCCCTTACCTACACACAGGTAAATGCACTGCGCTATCACACATGTCAGGAGACCAGTCGAAACAGACTTGATCCTCGCTGCGGTGGTGCCTAGTTGAGGGAGATACCTAAATGGATAAAACTCCTGGAGGGAGATACTTGAATGGATAAAACTCCTGGAGGGAGATACATGAATGGATAAAACTCCTGGAGGGAGATACCTGAATGGATAAAACTCCTGGAGGGAGATACCTGAATGGATAAAACTTCTGGAGGGAGATAGCTGAATTAATAAAACTCCTAGAACAAGATACCTGAATGGATAAAACTTCTGGAGGGAGATACCTGAATGGATAAAACTCCTAGAACGAGATACCTGAATGGATAAAACTTCTGGAGGGAGATAGCTGAATGGATAAAACTTCTGGAGGGAGATACCTGAATGGATAAAACTCCTAGAACGAGATACCTGAATGGATAAAACTTCTGGAGGGAGATACCTGAATGGATAAAATTTCTGGAAGGAGATACTTGAATGGATAAAACTCCTGAGGGAGATACCTGAATGGATAAAACTTCTGGTGGGAGATACCTGAATGGATAAAACTCCTAGAACGAGATACCTGAATGGATAAAACTTCTGGATGGAGATACTTGAATGGATAAAACTCCTGGAGGGAGATACCTGAATGGATAAAACTTCACAAGTCGGCGTGTAGGTCGGCGCCGGATTTCATCATCCAGTAGGGGGAGAACATCGCTACCTCTCGTGTTGAAAAACATGAACTGCACTTCCAGGACTATTGATGAAGGCAGTTAATGCGCCCGTAAATATGAAACTATTAATCAATCAATTTCTCCTTCTTGATCCTACTTTCAACCTTAAGGTAGAGTATGTTTTCTCACGTTTTCCAAAAGCACTTCAGCAGTCCACTGAGAGCGTGACTAGCCTCGAATGGGTTAACCGACGTTGTGTAGAAATGAAACTGGAAAAGTTGATAGTACTTTTTATTTCTTCATATAGCGAGTCTTTTGCCAAAGTTTGTTCTTGTGCCTTTCCTAGGCTTCTCTGTTGGAGTCTACAAAAGAAAGGTATTTTATGAACGATGATACTCTGTAAACTTAATCATTAGAAGTTTGTGTACTAAACTTTCATTATTTTATTCTGAAAGAGAACGCACCTTTTTTGTTCGCTGGATAGACTACTTACTCATGTCATAGTTACTAATTCGCAAGGTCGCATAATTTTTCCATTCCCATAATTATTATACAGTCTCTCCTGATTCTAGGAAAAAAGCATATGGAAACTTGCTTACGACGGTTTTCCAAATGTTTTGCAAAGAACTGCTTACCATTGTTTCCACCCGGTCAGCTAATTCGAGAGGTAATTATGTCAGAAATATGTTCGGCAAAGAATATGTTCAGTGATGTGACCTTGTCAATGGGTAACAAGTACATTTAAATAATTATTTATTTTACTCCAGACACTTCAACTTCGACCCAAAGAATTGTCTCAGTCCCGGTCAGGGTTCTTGAATAAATTTAATTATTGTAGATCTGTATAAGCCGTAATCTTCTACATGCCTATTGCCATAATATTTGAAAACAATATTTAGTTTTCAAATGTATTTAATTTTTTTATCTTCCGTGGTCATATGAAGTTGAATATTTGGGAGAGTGAAAAGTTTAAAAAACTAAATTTAAATGCAATGGTATCGGAAAATCGTTATTTTTATTGGAATTTGTTTGTTTCTTTTTATTTTATGATTCTTTGCGTTACTTTTAGTGTAAGAGTTTTAGCTGTGCCTTTATATTTTAAACTTTTTATCATTATACATTTTCTCGGAAAATAGAACATATTTCACTATTTTATTTGGCTAAAATTTTTAATTAAATTATTTCCTCATGTAATTCTGAAACAAAATGGAGACAAAGAAGAACAAACGTTGACAACGGCGAGGTCTGCAAAGATAGATGGAGCTCTTCTAATATTCTACCTTCTCCGCTGTTCTGTCTACGAAACTGCTCCTCTGGTAGTTCCAACTCGTGCTGCAACATACGTTACCGCCCCTTCTGGCTTCTACGTCCACGTGGCGTTCTCAAAATGGGAATGTTCCAGGCTAAGAATTGCATGAGTTGGTAGGAATGTAGGTATATCACGCACTGAAATGAGAGCGAAGAAGTAATTTATACGAAGTATTTTTCGTAACTTGACATGACGAAAAAAACAGAAAGCGTCTTCAATCATTTTCTTCGTTTTTCGGACAGTTGTAATACGTATTAGCTGGTTATGTAATACGCGCATTCAGCATGAGTTACATAACTTTAGCCCCTGTAATTTTTGAACGGTTGAAGTAATTGCAATGCAGTTTTCACGTAGTATTTGCAATGCAGTGTCATATGTTAGATAAGTATTTTTTTGAGTAATTTTGATTTTTCGCGACTTGTTTTAACGGATATTCTTACGCCCCGAGCACGTGTTAGCAGGGAGAGCGCGGCCTGCCTTGGGTGGTGGACTGTTACATTCCAAATATCCCTTAAATAAGAGTCGCACAAATCAAAATTAATCAAAAAATGTTTAACGTCCAGGCCATGCTATTTTCCTTGGCATGCCAACTTCCAAGTAAAAGTTTTGTCGATTGGTTAGCTGGTCCCTCCTGCGTTACGAGAACTGTCCAAAAGGTTTCTCAAAATAAATCTATGCCTCTTATATATGTTAAGAATCTGCCATCATCTTACATCTTTAGACACTCTGCTCTTCTATTCATTGACTAATGTATTCCCCGCTTGCTTCAACTGCTATGGACATTAGCCCTGAACGTGTAGTGCATTTCAAATTGCGGTAGGTGTTGGAGTTCCGTCTCCAGTAGAACGTAAAATTCAGTGGTCACGTCTGTTTGTGGTGGTCGAAAGATCGCACGTTATATGACCCGTTTGTTTGATCCTGCTCCGATATTCGCCTGATATTGATCGGATCATCCGTGGCAAACCTATCCGAACAGCCGGCATTAAAATTTTCTAGACAGAGGCTGAATTCGAGGTAGCTTTAAAGTTTAGGTACAATGTCCACCACGGTCGACTCTCGGACAGTGAGACCTTGCAGACAGAGTCGCTTCAATGACAACCCCTTGTTCCCCTGAGCTTACTCAGCCGGTCCCGATCTTGGATGGTCTGCAGTTTCAACCAGAATGAGATGACGCTCTTCTCTCGAAGATTGTTGCCCCTTAAACTATTGATACTCGGAAAGCACAGCTAAGAACTCCCGCATTCTGGGTCGTCTATCTCCCGCGGGGATGGCACGAGGGGGATGAATCCTGATGTAGACTAACGACTCGTCGCCAGCGGAGAGAAGGTCCACTGGGTTCTCGTGCGGCTGTCCGCCTTCATTTCGCGCGTTGCGCGGCGGCCCCTCTGCGGCGCTGTCTTGCAATGCCGCTCGTCCCCGCCACGCCTCCCTCGACCGCCGTGCCCGCCCCGCCCCGCCCCTCCCTCCCCGTCCTGTTATTCCGTCAGCTCCGCTCGCCCTGCCCCTCCCATCACGCCCGCTCTTCCCGCCCTGCCAGCCGCGCCTGCCCCCCCCGTTCCTCCCCCGCCCGTTCCTCCCCGCCCTTCCTCCCCGCCCTTCCTCCCCGCCTCCCCGCCCTTCCTCCTCCCCGCCCTTCCTCCCCGCCCGTTCCTCCCCACCCCTTCCTCCCCGCTTCCTCCCCGCCCTTCCTCCCCGCCCTTCCTCCCCGCCCTTCCTCCCCGCCCTTCCTCCCCGCCCTTCCTCCCCGCTCTTCCTCCCCGCCCTTCCTCCCCGCTCTTCCTCCCTGCCAACTCGCCAGCCTCCCCCGCCCACCCCGCTCCACCCCCTTCATACCACCCTGCAATCTCCACTCCATATCACCGTATTCCTCACTGCCTCGTTTCTCAGCGCCCTGCCCTCCCCGCCTGACAACGTCACTCGGCACAATTCTGTCCCGCTCTTATGGCCACGCCCTCCCCTGCTTTCCCTTCCCCCATCATCCTGCTCTACCATTTCGTAAATCGCACCTTCCCGCCCGGCTTTCTCCATAAATTCATCCCATGTTACTCTACTCTGTCCTGCCCTAACCCTCCCGTCCCACCCTCTATACTTTATTTGCTCCACCACTCACACACACACACCCCGCACTACCTTGTGCTGCCAAGAACCTTCCCGCGCCCGCTTTCGGCATTCCCCGCCCTGCCCGTCCCGGTCGGCCCAGCCCTGCCTTGCTGTCGCTAGCCTTCGTGGCTCTGTGCTCATCGCTGACCTATTCTCGCCTCTTCTCGCCCAACCTCTAAACCCCGACTCGTCCCATCGAACTGAGCCCTGATCTGTCCTTTCCAGCATCCCTCATTCTCCTTGTCCCATGCTTGCCACTCCCCGTGCAGTCCCCTCCTCGCTCCAGCTCCCACCTGCCTCAGTGAAGGGGAATCTTAGGTCCGACGTTTCGCTCTCCACGATCCTCCTTTTCACTTAGTCACCACCCACCTTCTTCCAGCCGTCCAGACCCTGTCCTGTAGCTCCAAAACCCTGACCCATCCAATTCCAGCCCCGCTTGGCACCGCTCAGCCTGACTTGTTCTGCATCCCCTCCCGCCCGCTTTCCCCCGAAATTTCTCTGCCTCGTCCCGCTGTCCGTTCCTATTCTGCATGACGCTCTGTCCCGCCCCGACGGAAGCCCCGGTTGAGGCGCAGCTATGCATAGGAAGATTCCTGGAGGAGGAGTCTCCAAGCATGCCAAAGTGGAGGGAGACTGATCGCACTCTCCAGCGAGGCAGAAAAACTGCCATCTCCAGAAAAAACACATTCACTACATTTGCAGGACTAATGACCTTAGCAGTTGACGTGTCCGGCAACCCACACAATATGTCCTTTCTCTTTCCCCATCCGGCCTCATCCCCCAATTTTCTGCAATCCTCAGTGGCCTGCCCTGCCGTTGCCCTGCCCGATCTCCTCTGACCGTCGTCGCACCCCTTGCGGTGGATGTTTTGCCACTTCCGCAACATCATTTGATTGATTGGTTAGTGATTCCAGGCGCGTCAACCACCAAGGTCATTAGTACCGCAAGTGTAGGGCATTTTTTCTCGGGAGGTGGTGGCGATCTATCCCAGCTGGATGGTGAGATCTGCTGCCGACCTACCGTCGGCTAACGGGGTTTTACTCAACGAGGTATCTCTTCCCACCCTAGCCGGGACAAGATGTAAGCTTCCGAGCTGACTCCCGGTATTTGTGCTAATGTATTGTATTTAAGTAAGGGGGGATAGGACAAATATGATGAAGAAAAGATCGCGCCGGGCCAATGGCCCGTTTGTTAGGGTAATACTCCGATATTCGCCCGATGTTGATTGGACAAACCACCGAAAACTACCGACCAAACAAGACGGGTGCTAGAATTATCCTCCAGACTCGGACTGAATTCAACCTAGCTATATAGCTAGTATCCAAAATGCTGCCACAGTCGGGACTCGAACCTACGACCTCTCGGTCATAAGTACTGTAGTGACATCAGTTGATGCTCTGAGCCACCTCTCCCTGTCCCGCAGCAGCCCCTTGTCCTCGTCTCTCAACATTATTCCCCATTCACCTTTACGTACTCGTCCGGATTTAATGGTTTAGTTGCAGCATCCATCGTCTCTGCGGCGTCGTGAATCGGTAGGTCTTACTGTTCCAGACCCAGCGGTAGTCGACGTTTGACACTGGCTACAGAACTAAGTAGAATTCAACCGTGATAGTTTTCCCGTGAATTCTCAGATCCACTCAAGGCGAATTGCGGAGCACTACCAAAATAATCGGGTCTTACTCTCATGTCGCGGGATATTTCCTTCAATATCCTTGTTCCGTCCACTCCCATTACACGCACTGCCATCCACATCGGTACTATATACGTCAGTGGTCATTCAGTTTGACATAAAGGGGGCGGTGCCTCAGTTGTGGAGATGCCTGAATGGGGTTAAACCGCTAATCGTCGTGAAGATCCGAGCCCAATGTCAAGTTTCAACGGGGGAGGAATCCTGCTATCTCTCGGGATAAACATGCACCACACTTAAGGAATTTATAATCATGGAAGTTGACGCACCCGTGAACACTCGCCTCTTACCCACCCGGCCCCGTTAATCTCCCTCCTTGCCTCTTCATACTACCCTCTCTCTCTTTCGCTCTCTCTCTTTCGCTCTCTCTCTTTCGCTCTCTCTTTCGCTCTCGCTCTCTTTCGCTCTCTCTCTCTTTCGCTCTCTCTCTTTCGCTCTCTCTTTCGCGCTCTCTCTCTTTCACGCTCTCTCTCTTTCGCTCTCTCTCTTTCGCTCTCTCTCTTTCGCTTTCTCTCTTTCGCTCTCTCTCTTTCACTCTCTCTTTCGCTCTCTCTCTTTCACTCTCTCTCTTTCGCTCTCTCTCTTTCGCTCTCTCTTTCGCTCTCTCTCTTTCGCTCTCTCTCTCTTTCGCTCTCTCTCTCTTTCGCTCTCTCTCTCTTTCGCTCTCTCTCTCTCTCTCTCTCTCTCTCTCTCTCGCCAACCACTTTATTGCTCGCCCCGATTCAGGGCGCTCTCTGTCCCCAGCGGGCGTCCGCGTCAGATTTATGGGTCCCCTGAAACGGCACCCCCTCTTCGCGTACGCTCTTGGACGCTACCTCCGCCGCCCCCGGCAACCGTCACAGACCCTCACCGACATCACCGGCGCCTCTCTCGCCTAATTTCAAACCTCACGCGGAATGAGGTGGCGCAGAGCATAAACTCACGTCACTGTAGTTGCTCTGAGCGGGAAATTCTAGGGTTCGAGGCCCGACGGTGACAGGGGTTTTCAAACTAGTTTTATAGCTAGGTCGAATTCCGCCTCAGTGTGGAGAATTCTAGCTGCCGGCTACACCCACTGGAAGATTTAGACTTTTCTCCCATCAGTATCAGGCGAATGGCGCAGAGGACCGTCACAAACAGATCATGGACCTCGCGCGATCTTTCCATTCTCTTCCTTGTCATATCTACACACCTTACCTACAAACACTTACTTAAACTTACATTCAGTACACTACTAGACATCTCGGGAGACCAGTCGGTAGCGTAGAGGATGTCCCGTCTAGGGCGGTGCCCGACTTTGGGGATATGCGCGGAGAGGATGTAGCGTCGTGATGAGTAAGACGACAGGATTCTCAAACATGTACGTTTATTTTATACATAATATATACGGATAGCTTAAATGATGAACAGAGCGTATATCATCCGCATGTCGTTTGCGGAAAACAGAAGAAGATTCTCATAACAACTTTTGTGTGTTAATCTGCATCATGGCAGTGAGTTGTCATGGTAGTCAGGTGGAATCGTCTCTGACAAAGAGATGAGAGAGTCTACGACGTTACAGGGGGAATCCCCTGCAAGGTGACGTAAACGTTGGCACCGGACTCAAACGAGGAAGGAATCTTCGCTACCTCTCGGGATAAAACATTATTTGCCCTTAAGCAGTTAGTGTAGACGCATCTACCGCAGATGTCGCGCCCGGAAACAAATAACGAATGAATCAACCCAACATCCCACTATCCTGAGAGGGATTGGGGGCTTTCTGCCTCCGGATAGCCATCAGTTGGACAGTTGGCTTTGTTGTGGCAGTGCTCGACACCCATGAGTATTGAGGACGGACTGATCCCGAAAGCAGTGAGTGGCGTAAACAGCTCTGTTACAGGTAGTTGGGAGTCTCGAACTGGTGCGACCGCCTTACCCAGGATGTGGGTTGATCGTATTTCGCGGTTCTCGCATTGGCATCGCGTTCCGGCTTGACAAGACGTTGTGCACTTGTTCACCCGCGATGGATGGAGAAGAGACCCGTTGCTCAGACGCTTACATTGGAGGAGTGAACTAACCGCTGGCAAAGTACAAGTATGTAGGATAGTAGGCCACTTAGATCTTATATTGCCCATGAACTCTATCCCAACTCTCCAGCTGCTTCTCGTATTCGAGAATCAACGTCCTACAGTCCCAGTAATTTCTTTCTCGTTCACGACTTTATGTTGTTCGTTATTTTCTCTCACAGTTAGAACTCGCTATGTTTCGTGTTTTTGCTCGAAAGCTAAGAAATGCTCGGACATATTTTGTTATTTCTCTGGATTAGTATTTTAATTGTAATTGAAATGAACTGACCCGCGTAAAAATACATTAATTATTTAACTGATTAAGCTTCTGTCCCTACGGGCGTAATTTAGGAAATTAGAAGAATATGTAAACTCGTAACCCTAATATTGCTTATAACTACCGCACTCCCTGCACGTCCTCCTTTTGTATCATGTCGAAGAAAGAAGTCATTATTTTTCTACACATATGTCGTGAGCAGAGATGGAGCTTTTGGTGGGCAACCCATAACACAATAAAAACTAAATTTGTCCTCCCGCGCAGCATTTGCAGCCCTCTAATAGATAAAGCGCTCATTAAAAAGGGCAAAGAACGAGATAAAGTTGGCACGTAGAAGTGCAGAGAATATTACGTACAATAATGGAAAAATCAAAGGAAATATATATGAAAGGAATTTGTAAAGAATTGGGGATGAGATAATGTCATTGGAAACAAACATACATAACAGAAGATTTAAAAAATGTTTGTATTTAACTCTTGGTGAAGAAGTATAACTCGATCCTCACTTGCGCTCTTATGTTTATATGTTCTTCGCAAATTGTCCAGCACATTCCTCTGCGTGTTCAATAAATGTTTCACACGTACACATTTTACACATGTTCCGCCGCATGCTTCTAAATATATCCCGTATGTTTTCTACATACTCCTTACATATTCATTGCTTGCTCCACTACAGGTTTAATTGGAAATCAATCTGGATATTCATACGTATTTGAGATATTGGTTTTAAATTTGTACCTTACAAATCCTTATTGCTGTGCAATTTATTGCTTTACGAATAAAAAATGAAAATTCTGGATAGATAGAGTTCGAGTAGGTACCCGCACCTCCTAAAATGTAATAGAATGACCAATATGTCTTACAAAAATCGTCTTCAAAATAACGTTCTTCTTATTTCACTAGTTCAAAAGAGAAAATATCTCAATTCTGTACCTTCAAACGTTATTGACACCTCGAGCCACATACAAGAACGTAAAAGGTCCTAAACGTTTTCCTCTTGTCAATTATGGAATATTAAATCTAATTTGTGTGTTGCTATGGAATCAAAAACCTCGTATGCGGGTCTGAAAGGAATCGTTTTCGATTTCTGAACCATGGTAATATGTAATGTAGCGTATTCTGTGTTGCTGGCAGAAAATACACCTGCTAACCCCATTGCAACAAAATCTGGTATTTTCTATTTTTTCGTCATAAATCTGTTTGATGCAGAACTTGGGGATAATTCTCTCCAAAAAGTATCACACATTGAATCAGGTTTTTCATCATAAATGGTTCATAACCGACAAATTTTCTTTAACGTGCCAAACGTATTGAGAAATGATTAGTGAAAAAAACTTACCTTCTACTGCTCAGTAAATGTTACGGATTGTAAGTTCACGTACCTGCAATTAAAATAAAATAATGTAAGCATTTTAAAAATATATATTTAGCACAATGATTTTTAACATACAATTTTATTCATTACAACTCATGAAAAATGTACTAAATGCTCATGAACAATAGTGTGTATATTTATCTTTGTGTCAGAAACAAATTTCTTTATTGAAGAAGATTATTTGTTTCAAACCTACGCGCTAAAACAACTGAAATTGATTTAGAATTCGTACGACACAGTGGCACGGGGGTAACGCACTAACTTACAAAAGCTGAGATAATCTGTTCCGACCTGGATGGAGGCAAAGGATTCGGAAAAAGAGAGGATTTTCAATCTGCCATATGACTCTTGGAGTATGCAAAGATGACTCCACGACCAGAAAATAATTATAAATTCAGAATAACAGAGGTATCAACGACAAGTAGTTTATTACAATATTAATTTTAATAAATAGAAAATTCAGCCATACACGTGTTTTGAGACTTTATCTCATCATCATTGGCTCTATAATATTAAAACTGAGCGAACAAATTAGCATATGAATATACTAAGGCATATAGAAGAAATACATAATACGAATGAATACTAAATTGTATTTAAATAGAGTACTTACCCAAGTTACAGATTAAACACGTGGTAGACTGCTGGCCAGCTAAAAAGCCGAACTAACGGGACAACTTTTGAAAAATGTCACTGTCGGATGAGAACATACATTTATACTCGATTTAGGGTAGTTTCGTTTCGTTTTATGTCGGCAAAAGTTGTTGCCAACCGTCACACAAATACCCAGTATATATTACCTTCAAGCGGTAGGGACATTTTTAAAAATTTAAGTTTGCAATGAAACAATGACTACTTCCGTACATTCCGCCAACATTCAAAGCCATGCAAGTGAAGTTGTGTTAGTTTACGAGTGTTGCGAAAGATTTGCATTTTGCGTTTTGGTCCTCTTCGTTCTTTGCATTTTATCGTTCAATTTATTTATTTAGTAGTACTAGGCGTTTTTGAGTTTTATTTATTATTTTCCAATTGTTTTCTTTAGTAATAATAATAAAGTTAATTGAAATAGTTATTATAGTTCATTATTTGTTGTTGTTAAGTGTCCCTTTAGTATTTCTTGTTTTAGATTAATTATATTTATTATTATTATTTTTTTCTGAATTCATTTTAATTATAACTGGAAAATAATGGATACCCAACAACATTGGGTCTATACTTAATTTTGAACCTTTGAAGATAACACGTATTCAAAGTTCTCTTCAAAAGGGAATTATCAATTTATTTTGTGGACTGTGGAAGGAAGCAGTGGAAGAAAAGGTCCATGTTACCCACTCTTGTTTAATAACGCGAGTGGCAAAATTATTACAGGTAAGATTGATTTTTCTTTTTTCTTTTCTACATCTTATCTTTTAAAACTTACAAGTGTAATTTTCTTAATTAAAATTGGGATGAGTATAGTTGTTAATTATCTTTACCATTACTCATGTATTAATCGTAATAAATCCAATTTTCTTTTTTTCAAGATCTTGTGTGTTTACAGGATCTTGTGTGTTAAGTCAGTTGATAGTATTATCAACAAATATAAAAAACAAGAAGCTCTGCACACACCCAAAAAGACCCGTAAAAGATCCCGTCCAGTCACAGATATTGACAATTGCACTAAGGATGCAATTGCCAATAAAATTGATTGTAGGTAATCAATCAGACTTTTTAATTAGTTTGCTAGTATACAGTTTTATTAATATAAAAAATGATCATTTTGTGTTGTTTTATTATTATTTAACAAGTACCAAGGATTATATTTTATGTAGGTTGTGGTATTTCTATAAGAAACCTGTACACAGAGATTGTGGGAGATGAAACGTTAAATTTTGAAGACTCTCAGACCTCCCTAAAGTGAATGGTGAAGAACATGGGTTTTACTTAGGGAAAGGGAGACAGGTATGCCCATGTGAGGGAGAATGAAATTGTAATTTTTAGAAGAGAGTGCTTCCTGAGGAATTACTATAGAAATACAAACTCCAACACACCAAAGGCAGTAATTATTATTATTATTATTATTATTATTATTATTATTATTATTATTATTATTATTATTAATAGGGAGTGCATATCTATGATTTTGCATAATTTTGTCTATTGCTTCAGGGCATAGCTAAATGAAATTCCTTGACATGTGGTTAGAATTGGATGCTATGTAGATCAATATGTTAGTGCAATTTGGCAAATATTTCCTGTTGGTGCATATTCATATAATAATAAGAGTATATTTTTATTCACCTATATTTATTTTGTTAAAAGAGAGACTTATCTCTAAACCATTCCTTGTTGTCATAGAATCTATTTATTTGGGAGCAGTCATTGATTAGAAAAAGCTTGTCTGTGTGTTTTTTCTTTTCTATAGACAATAAAATACTTGTGCAAATGTAGGATATTTCTTGATATATTTTTTATACCAAGCAGAAAAAATGAAACAAGACAAACAATGTCCTTAATGGAGGTGCATAATTACTTCAATTATTTCTCCTGAGAAGTGAGCTAGGTTATATTATGTTTGCACAAAAATACATCTTTTCATTCCCAGTATCACATGAAATGAAATATTGTTAATTTTAATTGCATATTTCAGAATTATTAGGTCATAGATGCATATTTCAAGATTTTTAGGACATAAAAATCATCTATCTAATTATTATAATTCTTAGTTTTCACAGATGTACTTGTCTTGGATATCTAAATGTATATGTAAATAGTCTTGTCAACATTGTTTCAGTTTTTTGTAGCTTGTTTGTAACCTTATTTGATTAGTAGCATTTGTGACATTACTTGTAGTACTGGTTTTGGGCAAGTAGCACCGCATCTCTCTCTAAATCCCACATGCATTTTGAATTTCCTTGGCACAATACTCTAATTTTAATGCTGAAAATAACCCTTGTCTTACCTTGATTTGTTTCACAGCAAGAATGTGGATTTAACTGGCAATAAATAAACAATATATTAATCTTGTACTGCTTGGCTGCCTATTGGGAATTATTTGGCATGAATTTGTAATGGAAACTAAAGTATAATATACTTTTGATTTGAATTATTTAACAAGCAATGAGTGTTATTACTGTGTAATAACTGCATGTTCGGGGAGAAGCTTATAGTAATGTAGTCACAATAAGAGAGTAGATTCAATATTATTGTGCAACTATATATTTAATGTGCCATTTATATTGATTGTGTACATTCCTGTTTAAATAAACATCTTTAAAAAAATTAAAAAGTCATATTTATTACCATTTATCCCAATCTTATGAATCACACCCCATTGAAATGGTGAAAAAATGGGTAAAGACAAAAAGACTGTGTCTCTGGTAACAATGGATAAGTTATTGAAGACTTACTTACACTAATGATGATTTTCATTATTTGTTTGAACTTATTTTTAAAAGCTAATGAATAATTGAACAGATAAATTAAATGGATGCATTTGCATTGATATTGACATAACTGGACTGTAAGGAACAATTCATTAGATCACTTAAAAACTACCATGTATATCACGTTAATTAACTTCAATAAATATGGTATTTATTTGCGTTCAATAAAACTCATTACTACCAGTTCAAAACGTGAAGGAACTGTTGACACACATCTCAAAAGCATTAATAACATAGAACTATGACCGCAGATAACTTTTGAGGTTGTATTTTTCATTTGCACTTGACACTTTTTAACACTTCTTAAGCTTGCAATAGCTGATAATTCTTAATTAACTTAATAATTATTCCCAGAGTTAATATTCGTTTATAGATGAACATCTCTTCTACTTGAACATTCTACCGAAAAACGAAACATGTACTATTGAACAGTGGACAAGACTCGAGACCGCGCGAGGATTGTGAATGACAACAAACAAAACAAAAGCGAGAGACTTGATCAGAGTTATAGTTTCATAAGTTGGCTATTCCGACAGGAAATCTTTCAAGCTGCCATATTGCGAATTTAGTGCGGCCTAATACATGGCCTGGAGTATAGGTCCTAAGATTGTGCCATTTTGTATGTCGTACGAAGTATAGAGACATACTGAGGGAAAATGAAGGGGGAAATAAAAGAGTGGGAAACGCTAGTCAAGAAATAAATTTATAATGAAACTGGATGTTACTTGAGATTGTTCGTTGAGACATATTAATTTAAGCTATTTTAAAATTTTAAAATTTCAAAACTTTTCAAAAATTTTCCAAAACCGAAAAAAACCGTCCTAAAGACATCCTATATTCGCTCATCGGAACGCCACAAGAAGTTGTATAAATGACAGATCGTTATTGTAAATGGCCCACGGATCTACATTTTGTTGTATTTTCTAATGAAACAAAATTCAATAAAATAACAAAAACAACAGGTAATTTTTATTTGAGAGCTATATAACGTATCGTTGTCGCAGAACGGAAGAGTCTGCCATATGGGAAGATTTCGTCAATGCTACAACAAATAGCTTAAACAATCCTTAAAGCAAGCATGCCAAACTTGCTGCGAGTTCTCTCTCTAGCCAACGCTGAGGCAACTTCATCGACAATCGTTCACATTACTTGCGGGCGGAGAGTAAATAAAGTTGCCAGCGTTTTACAGGGCAGAGCAAAGAAACTTGCCTGGACATGCACACGAGTAAGTTTGCTTGCGGAAGCCAATTGCTGAACAATTTCTTATTAGAGTAAAGCCGTCTTTATAACGGGTGTTTATTTTATCTTTCGCGGAAGATAAAATCGCACCGCTTCCCTCAACGATCGAGCCCTCGGTTCCTCGGGGATTTGCCAACAAGGGCCCCGTTCATCAGACGCGTTCGTCATTTAGTGCGGCCGATACAGCATTGTCCCGAGAGCATTCAACTGTGCGTCATGAAATTTTCCTTGAACAGAAAAGATTTCTTTACAACATCTTTGTTCGACTTAAGAGTGCCAGTAAGTGCCGAAGAGGTTAATTAGCAAATTTCCGGGAGTGAATATTCCACGTCGGCCGACAATTTTGAAGCTTGTAAAGAAACTTCGCACCCATGGAATTTTAATTTACAAACAAAAGTGTCAGAAGTGCCATGTCCTTAGAGACGAGAAGGTGAACGAAGTCTCTGATAGATTACAACAATCCCCAAGAAAATCTTTGTGGCGTTTCTGGCTACTTTCAACAGGATTCGGCAACTGCTTCCACTGCAGTTTGCACCATGAACTTTTTAAATAATGTTTATAGTGACGTCCGGATCGTCATGCAGTCGTAGGTCATGACCTCCTAGAGCACCTGATTTGACCCCTTGAGACTTTTTCCTTTGGGGGTTCTTGAAATATCAGGTGTATGCAGAAAAGAGGAGGAAGGGCCCGGTGCTCTATTGAAGAAAAAAATCACAATTCCTCGAGACTTACTTCAAAGGGTACATCAGAATATGTTCCGGAGGTGCCAACAATGCATTCGAGCCGAAGGACACCGCTTTCAGCATCTTCTTTAACGTAAACTAAGCGCACCGATTGTTCCCGTATGTCAGCACGGGAGTTGAGTCAGCGCTGCGACGAATGAGCGAGCCCTCAACCCCACCCCTTCCCCCGGGTGACGCGACCCGACTCTCCGGCGAACGATAAAATGAACATTCTGTCCCATCCTTGCAGAGTTCAATTACCAATGACTTCAACTACTAACAGTAAGTATCTAGGAAGCTCAAAATGAGTTTCTTTATATTTATTTTTATTCTTGTTCGAGACATGTGCAGTCTCTCGGGATCATGCAACTCTTTGCTGAATCGCGAATTCTCGATGTAGACTTTCTACGACAATGGAATAAACCATGGAAGCTCATCGCAACGCTTGGCTTTAATGATAGGGTCGATTACTTGACTTCTTTCTTACGGACACGTTAACTGCCAGAGATTAGTTCCGTAAGTACGGTGAATGTTTTCTTATCTCTGGAGGTGGCGGGGTTCCTCCGCCTCTAAAGGATCACATCATCCAGCGCCAACCTACACGTCGACAGTTCTCCATCCAGGAACTTCCTTCCGGTGGGGCACCGCCCCAGGCGGGACACGCTCTAAGCTCTTGAATTTTCTCTCAATATGTGAGATAGTTTGATTGATTGATTGATTGATTTTTTCGTGTTTCCGGGCGCGTCAACTACTTCGGTCATTTGTCCCGTTAGTGTAGTGCATGTTATTTTTCTCGGGAGATGGCGGTGATCTTCCCCCGCTGGATGGCGAGATCCGGCGCCGACCTACCGTCGGCTAGTGGGATATGTGTGGTAGTGTAATGAAGGAAAAGTATTGTATGTCTTCATACTTCGCGTCATTTGTTCCGTATTCATTAAGTCGCTAATCGATATAAGGTTGATAGTTTTTCACAAATGCAAAGAATGATTCCATAGACCAGTTGGTTCGAATGTCTGTCTGAATAAAGGAAGGTTCAGTTTTTTCACCATATCGGCAACAATTGTTTCTAAAGATAAATCGTGTCTCAATGGTTAGATTACAATAGTATTTCCACTTCGTTGATAGTTAACCTTCAAAGCCATGATAGAGTTCGCACACGCTCTCTGAGAGAAATGAATGCCCTTCTAAAATGAAGGAAAATGTAACTGAAAAATGGAAGCGGATTCATTTTAGATGTTGCACACATTTTTCAGTGTATTACAGGATTATCTCTAGCTAAACAAAACTAATCCTATAATGTTAATTCCAAGAATAAATAATATACTAGTACATGTGAAGGTTTATTTTAGTTTAAAACAGTTCTTAATATATCCTTTTATAGAATTATAAAATCTCTTGAAAGTGCAGACGAACGTAATAGAAGAACCCAAATGAACACGCTGGCACAAAATTGAAACGAAATGTGTCGACAAAATCAAGAAAAAAAGCATATTACCATAAGGCTAGTGAAGACTCTCGAAGCGAGCAAGAGAACTTTGGCAAAATTACCTTCATAACTTCCTTTTTGCCGTCTGGTTCTCGGGTCTTCTCTGCTGGATAATGAGCGTAAGAATACGCGGTTTGCACAGAAGTTAATTTGCGATGAGAGCAAAATTTAAACGAGAAGCGACTAAAAGTACAAATGACGTATTATAAGATGAAAACCACTTTTCAAATCAAAGCCAGAAGTCAAGTTTGATTGGCATTTTGAAAATTACTTTTCATTCCGTTTTCTAGGTATGAGACATGAATGTAGAAAATTTAGCAAAAGTTTGAATTAGGCGAAAAAAGTTGTTTTTCTTCTCTGTACTTTTCTTCTCTCTTGTTGAATCCAGCTAGTACCATAAAATTGAATACAGCAAAAAGCGTACTTTCAGGCTTAATATCCTACAACATTCAATAAATAATGACACAATCTGCTAGCCAAAATCTCTAAATGTGAATACTTTGAATTGGGGCTCACCAAATACGATGCAATCTCTAGAGTCCTTTCCAAACTGAAAATGCAGCACTGAGAGTCAGAGGGTTAATGAAATACCAATATCCAGTAATATACATCTCACTCAATGGTAAAGCGACACTGAAAATAAAAATTGTAATGGGACTAGTCGGTGAATAGTACTCCCATTTTGTAGCTTACTTAGGGGGAGGTTGGTAAATGTGGAAGTTCAAAAGTTTTGCAAGAGCACTAATATACTCCACTAGCCGACTATAATATTAAAGTAAAAAAGCGCCTAATGTACCATTTGGCGTACAAAATCCTTGTAACTTAACATATACGAAATTATAAAACTCATAAAAATTCCTTAAGCAATAACTGCAGCTATCCTCTTAAAGAAGCAACGCCATTTGCCTACCCCGCCTCTAGAACTCCTTCAAACGATCTCCCCTTTGCGTGGGCGAGCAAGCAAGCAGTTTTAGTCTAATTACGAGGCGAAATTCATCTTCTCCAGCGTAACAGAACTCGGCCGCGAAAAGACGAGGGAATTCTCGTGTGGGTAGACGTCTAGTTCACCCTTAACTTTCTGGTGACTCTCCACGACACTAATACCCTGGTCCGACTCCTAATGTCTCGATGACACATTCCTGTTCTTTCAAACGTAAATACTGAATTAATGTTTACAGTATACATATTTTAGAAATTTTTACTTTCTCGCTACAAAGTAGAGAGAAAGTTACGTAAAGCTGCGCGGAAAATCGGCGAATTGATGAAAAAACTCTTGTTACAGTGCTTGGTAAAGAAAAAAGGACCAATACAGTTTCTAAATTTAGAAAAAAACCTCTAACACGTGGTGTCGTGATAATTCATGTTTTTTGCGCCCTTGATATCCTAATATTAATTGACGGCGAAACGCGTGTGTCCTCCCGTCTGTATGTACGTCCGTCTCTGAACAAGCCTAGAGGCTAAACCCTTTAGTCGATTTTCTACAAAATTGATATTCCCCAATCGATCTTATTAATGTCGGGGCCCCTTGAATTTCAAATTGATATTTTAATTTTGGGTATTTTACATGAAGTCCCTGAAACATTTTCAAAAAATAATTCGTTTTTGATTACATTTTTTTTGGATAGTGCGAAGGACGTTTAATAGAGTGGTGGAGGTCTCATGTTCGTTAAAAATCCTGATTTTTCGAGAATGGAAAACGTTCAAAATTGTTTCGGAGTTGTCCTACAACTAAAATATTAAAGATAGAGACTTTTTCCATTCATGAAGTCTGCTCCTTAAAAAAAAAGAAATAAGGCCATGTACAATTTTTCGATAATTTGTGTACTTTTCGCGTAATTGTACGTGGAAACACGGGTGAGAAAGTACGTGCTGTTTTAACACCACTAGTTAAAATTGCATTGCACTTTAAGAAATAAAATTTAGGCGTGGCGTCACAAATATTTTTGAGATATTACGTTCCAAATGTGTTAATCTTCAGCTGCATCAATATCCCTAACGTGTTGACCAACGTGCAGTGCAGTAATTTTACTATTTGTATATATGTATACCCCAACAAATAAATCATCTTAAGAAAAAGAAGAGCCTGAGTGTCATTTGAGCAACCGTTACACAAAGATCAGTCGTTTGTCAGTGAGTCGCCAGCGACTTAGTCAAAGTCAAAGTAGTTCATGTACATCACACAAATCATTTTAGGAAAAGGAAGAGCCAGTCATTCATTTGAATAAACCTTACACAAAATTAAAGAGTCTGAATTAGCTATTTCGTCGAAGTTGAATTTACGCGGATATCAGATCATAAATGCAAGAATTTCAGGTCTACGAAGCGTTAATTTCCAATTTTCCGCGGACTCATCAAGTATTTTTTATCCATTTGATTTGATTGATGACCAATTCTGGGTGCGTCAACTGCTAAGGACATTAGTACGTAGGTTTAGTGCATGTTTTTCTCCGAAAGTTGGCAGTGATCTTTCACTCCTGGATGGTGAAATCCAGCACCGACTTATCTTCTACTAGTGTTTTCCCCAATCAGGTATCTACAACCAGCAGGGTATCGACCAGGAATAAGTTCTAAGCTCCCGACCGGTCTTGTGACATATGTAATAGTGGAGTGCATGTAACTGTACGTGTGTGTAAGTAAGGGTTGAGGGTAGGCTAAAGACGCGGAAGTAAATATTGCACGCGGTCCGTGGCCCGTTTGTTGGGACATTGCTCTGGAATTCCCTTGGTAATGATCAGAAAAATCTCTTAAATATACCAATCAGAGAAGCCGGCAGATAGAATTCTTCTCCAGACGACTGAATTCGACCTAGCTGTGTAGGTAGTGTCGAAAATCCTGCCGCCGTCGGGACTCAAGCACCAGAACTTCCCGGTCAGAGGTTCTGACAGTGACATCAGTTGATGACCTCTGCTTCCTCTCGGTTAAGCTTTCGCTGCTGACGTTACAAAACGAGCCCTTGAGCAGCATTCCCGAAATTGTCTAGCCCTTAATGCAAGAGAACACGTTCGAAGGGGTATCAACAAGGTACCTGAGAGGTTCTTTAAATTTGCAAGGGAGCCTCCTCGAAATCTTATCGACGAGCCCTAAATCTGCCAAGGACACATGAAAAATTCGTGCCCCCACCGGTGCTCTGGGCGTGGAAGGGGGTTGGAGAGAGGATGAAGGTAGGAAAAACGACTGGCGCGGCGCGCAGAGGGTGTGAAAAATTCAGCGATTCGCGGTCACCCAATCCCCCGACTCATATCTCCGTTGAGGGCCTTTTTCAAGCTCCGCTCCAACACGACGGAGCGATAAAGGAGCATGTCCGGATCATGCAGCATGACTATGATTGTGGATGTTAACTGGAATCTGTACAATTGTTGTATATTTATATACATATACAACGTATTAAAGAAATTTTACAAACTTCTACGGCATGCAGAATGATTGAAGGTGATGTCGTTTCGCCAATGAACATGTTTCACATAGGGAGCAAATGTCATATGTAGCTTCATAGCGTCATGTGACATTTGCCCCTTAAGCGTAGGCAACCCATTACGAACAAGTGTTTACCAGGTTACCTTCTGACGCAGTCAAGAAGTGTTGTATAACCTGTCGAGTACCAATAGTTGAGGAGTGGCCTAAGAGGTAAAAGTTAATATCACCGGAGTAACTCCATGACATGAAATTTCCAACCGCATGTTTATTGGCAAATGTAATCATCTTCGACCACTCTGGATGTCTCATAAAATTGTAACATTTATTCTGCGACACATGTAAATGTATACAATTACGAACTAGTGGTGCTCAAAAAGTACGAACTTTTTCCCGCGTATTTTGACGCAAAATTATGCGAAAAGTACTCAAATTTTTGAATAAATTTTACATGATCTTATTTCAAAATCTATTCTTAAGAAACATTTCATTAAGGGAAAAATCTCTATTTTCATAATTGTAGTTGTAGAATGAAGCCAAAAAATCGAATTTTTGCAATTTTCAAAAAATCAGAGTTTTCAATGAACATTGGACCTGCACCATTCTTTTAAAGGTCTTTAACACTATCCAACATCAAAATTTAATCAATAAGGACGGTGCCATTTTTTTTAAATGTCACAGGGGCCTTATGTAAAGTATCCTCCAAAAATAAAATATCGGTTTCAGATGCAAGGGGCCGCGACATCAGCCAGATCAATTGCGGAATATCAATTTTGGAGAAAATCCGAAGAACGGTTTAGCCGCTAGCGTTGTTCACAGGTGGACAGGTAGACGTTTTGCCGGCATTCGATTTTTTGGTATCAAGCATCACAAAACATGGATTCTGTTTACACCACGTGATGGAGGATGTTTTTGTTATATTTACTAACAGCATTTATCTACGGTTTCGTGATCAGGATCCTGTAATAAGAGCTTTTCTGAAGGTGTTTTTTCAGCATATCGTAACTTTCTCTCTACTGTGTACGCGGTAGCAGGCAAACACCTACGAAATATTTCTTCTCCCATTTTGACACAAAACTAAGTGCAGTCCACAATACAAATAGGGTTAACGGATTGCCGGACAGATGTGCACATGAGGGGCGGGCAGAGCGTGGAAAGGGTGAGATCAGGGGAGGTGGAGAGGGGATAAGCTTTAGAGGGCTAGCGGGCGGCGGGGAAGCTGGTGAAATAAGTAATGTTACTTCCTTTTACAATACACGGGGATAAGTCAACAAGCATCTGCCCTTTCGTTTTAATCGCCTGTATGTTGACAGTACAGCTTTGTGCACTTTCCTTGTTGCTTTGTGCACGTCGTCTTTAAGATGACAACCTAAAATTTGCTTGTGGCAAGTTTTAATATCAAAAGTCCACTAGCGCACGCGTAAACTCGGTTATGTCACTCTAATTTTGCAGTAATGTATCATAAGCGTTTTTGTTAACTAAATTTATACCAAATGCCGAAATTTCTAGATTTTCAGTACAAATTGAGCCCAATGTTTTACCTTGTCGAAGTGTTTTCTAATGACTTATGCCGTTTAAATGTGGTCGAACAAGCATTAAAGACGTTGAGAAAACAGTACGACAACCAGCTTCATTCATTACTGATCACTACCTTAAGTATATTCGTTTCTTGATTATGAAAAACCGACGAGTGAATTTTAACGAAATGTCAAACCATTTGCTAATAGTTCTGGATGTAAGTATACCGAGTGCGGTTGTCAAAGATTTTTATTTTCGCATGAAAACGTACATCAATATACTCCCACTCACAAATTCAAGAACTTCAACATCTGCTAACTTTAGGTGTCAGAGAATCTAGGATACAGCGCCAATCTCATCAAGTACGATTAATATCTTTTTGGTTTGTTTAAGAAGCTTTAAAAGGGCATTATCTACTCTGATCTGCAAGTGAATAAAGGAAGTTTAATTTAGAAGAATGCTAAAAATATTATTTGCTTAGTTTCTGTCAACATACATTGATCAAGTATAATCTATACAAACGATATACAATTTTCGAAAACCAAATAAATCCAATTTAATACGATTTATTGTCAATATATTCGTTTTAAAATCATTTAATATACCGATTATGCCTACAAGGCTATGATTTACGTGATTTATGCATTATAATTTATGTGATTTACGCATTAAAATTACGTACATTATATAAAATAGTTTTTGAGATAGGAATCATGCAAGCATACGTTTCCTTGTCGCTCGCCTCCAGGTCTCCTGGTCTACGGGCATTTAGTTCCGAACGTATCACAATAGGTAAAATAAGAAATATAGCTGAGAGGAATTTAGAAGAAACAAGTAACTTACAGCAAAAAAAGGTGCTGGATAACATCACACCAAATGGTTTATCAAAGGTAGTGGGCATTCTTCCCTATGACAGCAACTTAATTACTCTCGAATATATATATATATATATATATATATATATATATATATATATATATATATATATATATATATACACATATATAGTGCAATAAATTAATTACATAATCACAGACGTTACGGATATTGCAATACAATTGAATATAATTAAGACAGTACAGCTTTTCTTTATATTGCAAGAATATCAAAGTAACTGTTGTTGCAAGACGGAACATATATTTAGGAAATATTCAATAGCGAGGATCTCCTCCTTTAGTTGTCACCGTTGCGTAACCTCAGCTTTGAATAGCCAACTTTAGTCGACAGGCATAGTACAAGAAAGGAGGAAATGCACCATCAATTATTTGCATTTTGCAATTAAAATCAAAACTGTATCATTAGTTTTGATTTTTTCTTGACTTCCTCTGTATCTGATAAAACCATAAACAGCTCTCACGTTGCCGGAGGCTGCACCATTTTCTTTCAATTTCTACGCGCATTGGAAATTAGTAATACAGAAAATTGCGAGTCTACAGTTTCCAGGTGTCTCCTCGTGCCATTTCGTTAATGCGGCTACTTACGAGTTAAAACTTGTGCTGCACCTTATTTAAACTTCCTCTCTCTCTTGCCGGACTTGCTTTTCTCGTCCTCTACGTCTCCCATCTCACTCCCCTGTCCAGTGAATCCGCCAGGGATAATGCTCTGTTTTACGAGGGCTAAGAACAAAAAAGTTATTTTCCATTTTGCTAAGTACAGTCACTGGGTAAATAATGGAAGACTCCTCGTGGAAAATGGATTTTCTTGAAGAGAGAACGATTGTTACACAAAACGGGGCGAGAAATACCTAGAAACACTGTTCCGCTTTCATGAGAGCTGATGTACTGCGGAAGTTCCCGCTATTCAAAAACGTTAGAGAGAATAAAAAAAATGCCTGGTAGAATTCCAGAGTGTTTATTTTACGGAATTGCATTCACGGTAAGTTACATTAACCTCGTAGCTGCTTCCTGGATGCAGAATTATTCCTGGGCAACCGAATTTGTTCAGATATTAATAAACACATCACGAAGAGTTTTCTGAATAGAAGGATTGTTCTTAGTCCCGAGAACCTACCTGTGTTAACCTACATATTCAAAAACAATTCATAATTAAAATATTGTAGTTCGTAAAAAACATTTTATGGTTTTCTGTTTAAAAATTGCAAAGGCGTGGATTCAAATGAAATAATTTTATCAATAAATATAGACAACATTTCTGTATTAGCAGCAGAGAACTTGAAATATCAGAAATAGTTAATATAATTGTTTGTTAAAACAAATAATCATAGTTATATTTCAATTTAACGAAATTCGTTTCATTGTAATTTCAAATCTAATAACAAACATTAGCTTTTAGAGCACTGATATAAAATACGACATAACTTGATGTCTCCTGAACTTAAAAACATTACATAGGTTCTGCAGAATTTCTTTCTTTCCAAAACAATGCCTACAAACTTTTGCATTAAAGTTTTTAGGCATTTTTCTATACTCTTTCTGAATTAAAGTTATGCGTCTCGACTTCAAATACACAAAGGAGTCATTGCAATAGTTCCAGAATTTTTTTAAAAACAGTACATATTTTCGAGAGAAAAGATTTCATTTCCAAAGCAATATCCATTTATACTCAGTCACCTATTGTTACTTCCAGTTTTCTGATCACTTCCGAATAATAGGATTTATTAAATTGATTCGAGTTTCACAGTTGCAAACATCCCTTCTTTAGTACTAGCATCACCCGGCCGTTATTCTAGGGTAGGCGTATTGAATGAAAATGTAACCAACCGTTTCAAAGAAGTAGGAGTTGAATTCAATCTCTGGAGCGAAAAGTTCACCCCAGATTTGTTTCTCGCGATTAGAATTTCAGTAGGTTCAAATTTAAACTTTTAGGAAAAATATTGTTTTGAATTGTATTCATACCTGAACACTCATTTGAGAGATGTGGCTAAATACAAAAGATTCCTGAGTACGTCCTCTTCTGAGTAGACTGTTCAAAACTATTGTATTTTTATATACGTTTCAAGTTGTCTTTATTGTACTGGCGTGTTTTGGTTTCGAAGAATGTGCTACTCAAAGTTCCTGCTAGGGAGATGCAAAGATGCGATTCATATTAAAGATGTTTACATAAATTTTGTTTTCTTGATTTGTATGTTTCATGCGTACATCAATGAACCCTTTTTTTACAGACCTTGCTTTGTTAATAGTAACTAAATGCACTCAACTTAAAAGTGCATTTGGTCATGGGCATAGCATCCTCTCCAGATATTTACGCGGCTCAATGTTGGGCTATATTTTCGGCGGAAGCGTTTTCAGTGTTTTATTTCCGATTATCACAACTTATAAATAGCCATTTTTCAGTGGTATAATAGGATCCTTTGTTGAGCAATAAACTATCTTTGAGTCAAACACTATTCAAATGGGTTGTGCCTTCTTCGAAAAAAAGTTTTGAACTGCGTGTACGTCTTTCCTTAAAAGAGTTTTTACTACTCCCAATACCCTGTGAAGCCAAGGTCTAATCCCATTGAATTTATTTTGATCAACATAAAAGATAAAATATATGCTAGAAAGGCACCTGATTGGAACACAACAGAAGGTTTTAAAAAAAATTGCGCGCATTGCAGAAGTTTGAAAGGCTGTCGAAAACATTCAGATGTTTTTGCATACTTTCATGAAGTCTCCCTTGTATACTTTTTGACGTCGCCGTGGGCTGTACAGTACTAAAGTTTCCTTACAGCCGATTGACGCTTTGACCGGAGTGCACAGGTTGCAAATTTTTGTGAATACATATTCCGCACTCACCCAGAAAAAAGTGAGTGCAAGAAAAGAAACGAAATATTTGATTTTTGTGCGCGGAACGAAGTTACTTGTGTTGGCGAACGTAAGATTCCCAAATGATTTGCGTATTGCTAGGAAGAGATGGTGCGGAAAAATCGACTGGTCTGGAGTTGGGACAGCATTTCGCAAAAAGGAAAGGAGATTGACCAGCGAAGGCGCGTTATAGAGGAAAAACTTGTTTCGTTGTAGAATATTCTCGGCTTTCGTTAAAGTATATTTATAAATATGCTTTATCATCAAAGCAAAAATTTCCTAATAATCTAGTTTTAGCTCTTAAGTTTATGACTTTAATATAGATATACATGTTGGAAACCTAAAATAACATCCCAATTATTAAAAAAAAATTAATTGTGAGTTATAAAAGTTTTTGCAGTGTTCACTTGTGACACATCTCAATTAATATTTAATATATTTTCATAGTTTTTGCATAATAGAAAGAAATAACTGTTGCAGTGTGTAAACTGTTGCATTTTTCTGTGTATGTAAGTAAAATTTTAATGGGTTCAAAAATTTCTAAATCTTGAACAATAATTTTTGATATATTTTCTTTTACTTTCTTTTGAATGCATCTCTTCGAGTATTGCGCAGTGGAATATTATATGAATTTCACATAATAACCTAAAATACAACCTGTAAAATACAAAAAAGGAATCATTTCAATATTTCTATTAGTTCCCGAGTTGAGATGCATTTCGTTAATCAATACGCAAGGAAAATGAATTTTTCAGGAAAAGTAATTAAAGTTTGCGTACCTGCAGTGCCCCTACTGAGGCACACTACATTGAAAAAGTGTTGTTTTTTTTCCAAAATGTCTGAAGAGCTGCACGTTACACCTTCTCCTTCCACTTCGTCTTCCCTTTCTTTTCCTTCTTCACAAGTAATTTCTCCTGCTTTTGTTCTCTGATCTCCGAAAATATCGCAGATAGAAGAAACGGATTTAACCACAAGAAAGTGTAATAAGTGACACTTTCAGAATGGCAAAAATATAAAAATGCAACTTTCCATCATTCTCGGTCAATTTTGAGTAGACACACACCTTCAATAGAAGCACACTGGAGGCCAGCAGCAGCCAAAAAAAAGCTGAGCAAAACCGCGCGAAATTGTTTTTCGAAATATATCATGCAAACCATTCAAGAATAACAAAGAAAATACTCTCATTTAACATTGCAATAATATAAATATTAATAAACTCTTCACAAATATTACAATAGCGTAGACTAGTCTATTCAGTACGACAGCTTTGTACGTAACATTAAAAGTAAAAAATGATGTTCCATACTGCAACACGGGAATAACAAACATTGAGAGGCGAGAGACCTCTTCCTTGGAGCTTTTCTGTCACATGTCGTCGCACTAAGGACAGGAATTCATTCGGTACGCGCGCGAGAGGCGGAATAAGGCGATAAAATGTTTTTGTTTTTCAAACAAAATTTCTGGTGCTAGGGTTCTGGGTATCTAAAAATACATAGACATTCCTCACATCGCCGAAGTCTGCATAGTTTTCTTTCGGTTTCACGATTATTGGAAATTAGCAATAAAGATTCAAAAATTATTCACAGAGTTTTACAGCAGAATATACCCCATTTCATTCTTAGTTATAATTTAAAACATCGTCCATTCACTAGCATATTCACCATCTAAAATGTAATTTAGATGTATCTAATTTGGAGATCAAAAAATTGATTGAAAGAAATTTGGATAAAACTATGTGCCACGAGACTATATTTTTACATTCTCGTATACGTACGTATATACCGAGTAATATACGTAGTGTAGAGAGAGTTATGTAATGCTGCGGAAAATCGATTTCGAGATTTCAACAGAAGTACACTTTTAGGGTCCCCTCATACTGGAAAAGGGATTTTTTTCAAAACGTCCGTCCCTCCGTCCGTCCGTCTGTCTGTCTGTCTGTCCGTCTGTTATATGTCAACAACACTAGCACCTAAACCATGCGTAGTATGTCTTCCAAATTGAAGGAACCCCTGTCCAACTGGCCTGAGTCGAAGCTCTGCGATTTTGAGAAACATTCATTTAATTTAGGGTGTACTTTACATGAAGTCCCTCGGTCATTTACAAAGTTTTCTCAAAAACGGACCCAAATTTTTTCTTCAAATTTTTTAGTAATGGTAGTGTCAAATGTAGTACCTTATAGCATGGCATAAACGACTAATGTATGTATTAATACGCACATTTTCCATCGATTTTTAAAACTTACTGCATTTGTGAGTGGAAGTGCTTTAAATGACTTCAAATTAAGTTTTCCGAAATCTCAATAGATTCTTACTAAACAGAGCTTAAAATTTTGCATTTACAGTAATGCGTAATCGTCATTTTCTTAAAAACGACTTCAAATTTTGCAATTCAATTTTTCTACTTAGGACAAGGTTTTACTCTTCTTTAATATTCTTGAAGTAGTATTTTGGTTCCACTACTAAGAAACCGAAAGGTTGAGAAAATGTAAAAAAAATGTACTTTGGGCGACCGTAGATGGCAGCTGGCCAGAGAATGGAGCAAGACCTTAAAGTCAGCCCACACCAAGGAAATTAGAAAAATATACTACGAGAAATTCCGTGACATTCTTTAGCACCTCTAGTTTTGCTTTAGTATTATAATTATATAATTGCTATGGATGCATGGATGCATTGACACGTGTGTTTCTGAACACCACTCGATTTCACGGCTTGTCATGGCGGGTGATGCAGCCTGGAACGCGAGCCCGTGGCGAGTCTCTGATAGTCGAGCGTATATAACGAGCCACGGGCGCCTAAGCAGACAGTCTGGTTTTACGAGTGACATACGTAATGTAATAGTTGATACTGCGATTCTGCTCTCGCCAAGTGTGCTCGCTTTTGGCTATTCTTTTTGGACTATGGTGACTTCGACTGAGAATTGGTAATTCTCCTGGTGGCAACGACAGTTATTTGTTTATTGAGACATCTTTGGGTTATATTGGTTGAAGCATTGTTTTTGGTACGAGTTATTACCAATATGTTATTAAAATCATTTTCTTGGGTAATGGCAAGTAATGTGGTTCCAATATATTATATTATATATTGTAAAATAATCTATAAATAAATACATTATAATATAAGTTGTATATAAATATAATTGAAGTGTCTACCCGTGAATTAAAAATAACTGCATTTTTATATCCTTTGGTGATTTGCAGGATACAAACACATATTCCAATGTTTTTACAATTATGTTTATGTTTGTGTTTCGATGATTATTTAGAGGAAGAGTATCTTGTTGGAAATAGTAATTTTAGCTATTTTTTTCAAGTGCCTGCAAGAAATATCGTAAAAACTGCCCAATATTTCTTTCCTACCTTTTAAATAAAAGTATGTGTATACACTCTCAATTTTTCAGGAGTATCTTTGAAACGCCCAGAAAATCCTCAAAAGTAAATACATCATTTCTTGAAGCCCTTACAATTTCGTACTAAATGCATTTTAATTCGTTTCAATGGCTCATTTAAGCTTTCATAATTGAAGGTAAAATTGTTACTGGGTGTTTGCCAGGAGTTATCAACTTCGGATATGTTTCCAGTTGCCCGTAGCAACGATGAATGCAGTAAATGTGGCAGAGCGGGCTGAGTGAGACAGGACGAGGTGGGAAGGGGCAGGTTCATAATTAGATATATAATTAAATGAATGAATGAATGAATGAATGAATTAATCAATCAATAAATGAATGAATGAATTAATTAATTAATTAATTAATCAATAAATGAATGAATGAATAAATAAATAAATAAGTAAGTAAATAAATAAATAAAATCCTGGCAATTTCAGGGCAGGTGATCACTACTGTGATGTTTCCAACTTTCTTGCACTTGACGGATGACGATGGGTAGTTATGGGTGGTTAATGATTGATGAAAATCTGCTCACGTGGATGGACTATTGCAACAACCACACCACTAACCCCTATACCTTTACTCGTGACACGAACTCTCAGCCTCCGACTCCACTTACCTAGGCTCGGCTTCAAGCCCCGGCCACCCCGCCACTCCCGAAGTCGCCATACTTCAACTACATTAGGACGATTTGCGTATAAAATGGTGATTACACTACGTCAAGTTTTCTGCGAGCGTGACACAATAAACTATATAACATGCAATCTACAGTCATGTTTTTCATTTTAGAGACAAGTACCATTGAGTCCATGTAAGCCATCTTTACGGTATTACTTTTTAGTGTTTAATGAGTTTCATGTTAATATCTTTCACGACGAGAGCCTTCAGCTGAATAAATTAATACGCAACAACTCGACGTTCCCTCCAGGAAGTAGTGAAACGACAACTGCACATCAGCGAGCGGATGGCCTCCGAGAAGGAGCAGACCTGCGCGCCGGGCGGCCGGCAGTCGCGAAAACAAACAACCGGCGGCTATTTACACGGCAATCCGTCGGCATCAGGGAGTAATTTTAGAAAACTCCTCGGGGGCGCCAGCGTACTCTCGCTTCGTCTAACTGCATGCAAGCCCTCTAGCTAGCCCGTCTGGCCACCCACCCGTCCACCCACGCGCTTGCCTGTCCGTCCACCCACCTTTCCTCTTGCTTGCTGACAGTCCAACCACCCGTTCTCCCACCTGCTCGCTTATTTGCCCGGTCGCTTGACTCCGAGCTTGTCCGCTAGCTTGTTCGCTCGCTTGTTTGCTCGCTTGTCCGCTCGCTTGTCCGCTCGCTTGTCCGCTCGCTTGTCCGCTCGCTTGTCCGCTCGCTTGTCCGCTCGCTTGTCCGCTCGCTTGTCCCCTCACTTGTCGGCTCACTTGTCCGCTCAGTTGTCGGCTCACTTGTCGGCTCACTTGCCTGCTTACTTGCCTGTTCACTTGCCTGTTCACTTGTCCGCTCACTTGTCTGCTCACTTGTCTGCTCACTTGTACGCTTACTTGTCCGCTCACTTGTCCGCTCACTTGTCCGCTCACTTGTACGCTTACTTGTCCGCTCACTTGTTCGCTCCCTTGTCCACTCATTGTGCGCACACTTGTTCGTTCACTTCTCCGCTCACTTGTCCGCTCACTTGTCCGCTCACTTGTCCGCTCATTTGCTCGCTTGCTTGCCTGTTCGCTTGTCTGCAAGCTTATATGCTCGATTATCCGCTCGCTTCTCCGCTCACTTGCTACCACGCTTGCCCTCTCGCTAGCCAGCCTTTGCCCCCGTAAGCCTGTGTGTTTGAACGTTGCGGGCTGAAGAAGTTTGAAGTTTGTTTGAAAAGGCTGTCACAAAACGCTCCCTTCAAGCGCAGGAGGTTCGAGTTGACAAAGTGGCACAGGGCGGGCGGCTCCGCAAGGCATTGCTGCAGACGGTGTTCGAGAGAGTTCCCACGCTCGTGCAGGCGAGCAGTCGCCTGGCAGTGTCGACACTTGGGCCCATGCGCTCATACACGCGTTTACGCGTCAAGCATAATTTTTTTCTCGTTCACGGTCGTAATTAACAACGCTACGTCGCACAATTCAAAGTTAACAAGACTCAGTGCAATTCAATTTACGTATTCAAACATTCCTTCACGTGGAAGGCACATTAAACTCAAAACAAAGTGTGGTTTCTTTTCGTCGTGTAAGATCATGGTGCCGAACAAACATTTTTCAAACCTCTTTAGTTGGTGAAGTTATGTAAAGTTACGCACCACAAAACAGGTGGTATATACAAAATCTGATAGTGCACGTTTGGAATCTGTAAGGTACTGTAAAACATTTCAACTTACATTCAACGTTTCTAGCATCAGCAAGACACGTGGTTAACCGAGAGAATAGAAAATGTATGGTACACTATTGTATTTTAAATTTAAGCTTTATTCTGTTAGCAATTCATGTTCATAATTTCAAACCCTAGCATGTGTCAAGGAGTCAAGTAATTATCAGTAAAAACAAATTATGCATATCGCATCATATTATGTAACAATAAATTCAACGATACTGCTAGTTAAATTTTGTTCATTAAAACATCTTAAAGTGAATAGCTTACTCTTATATACAACCACTCATTTTATTCCTTCCTACATGATAATTATATTCAAATTAGTTGGTCTGAATTTTTGTACAACTATTTTGATGAGCTGCCAGAGAACCGAAGAAGTAATCAGCAATTGAGACCCAACAGAGGCTGACGAGACCGAGCGGGGTGGGACGGGCAGTTCGGTGTGGGTTGGGGGAGGACTGAACAAGTTGTTGCAAAAGGGAGTGAGGTGGATTTAATGGATTGAGTTGTGTTATCCGGATCATAAACGGCTGTGGTCATATAGTCCGTCTGTGTGGATCATGTGTACATGTCCCGGAAGGTATTCCAACTCCTCCTCCGCTAAAACGTGAGATTCAGCGCTGGCTTACACGCCCTTTGAGGATATCCGCTCCAGTCGGGGTTGTCTCTAATCTTCAGTCTGAACTCCCAGCTTGTGTGAAAGTGTAGTACATATATCTGTAGGTATGTATGATTGTTAGGAGATAGAAGAAAGAAAGAAAACATCCTCGCTGTCCTTGATTGTTTCTGAAGGTTCTACTTCGGCATTTTCTTGGTACTGCAAGGAGAAACCTACGAAATCCACTGCTTAGAACAGCCGGCCACCAGCATTCTCTTCTAGACGGGAAAATTTCACCTAACTAAGTAAAGATTAAAGAAATTGAAAAACTACAGATCAGTGTAGCCAGCCGCTAGAATTCTAATCCATCCAGCTACCAAGTTGGTATTGAAAATTCACCAGCGTCAGGATAAAAGGTTCGTTGGTTGGTTGTTAGTGATTCCGGGCGCACCGCCTACTTAGGTAATTAGTACCGTAAGTGTAGTGCATGTTTATTTAGCAGGAGGTGACGGTGATCTTCCCCCACTGGATGGTGAAATCCGGCGCGGACCTACCTTCAGCTAGTGGGGTTTCCCCCAAACCAGGTATCTTCCACTAGCGGGACACCGCCCAAGCCGGGACAAGTTCTAAACTCCCCACCGGTCTTCCGGCATGTATAGTAGTGCAGTACATGTTAGTGTGCGTGTATGTAAGGTGTAATGATGGGACAAGAAAGAGAAATAAAAGATCGCGCGCGGTCCGTGGCACCTTTTGTTAGGGTACTGCTTCGACATTCGCCTGGCGTTGATCGGAGAACCCACGGAAAACTACCGATCAGAGCAGCCGGTCTCTAGAATTCCCTTCCAGACAGCGACTGATTTCGACCTAGCTGACAAGCTAGTGTCGCAAATCTTGCCACTGTCGAGACTGGAACCTAGGACCTCGCGGTCAGAAGCACTGCAGTGACATCAGTTGATGCACTGAGGCACCTCTCCCGGTCAGGACTCGTGAAAGCGTGGGATGTCCCTGATCTGAGTCATCTCAGCCAGCGCGGTTTGGGCGGAGCGGTTCGAGTCGAGATGGAGTGAGGCGAGCGGAGCGGCGCAGAGCGGAGTGGCGTGGGAGGCGCGGGATGAGACACGAGGGGCGCCCGGTTGAAGAAGGAGAGCCAGAAATCGTCTGCTGAGGTGAGGCCGCGCTGGAAGAGGAGTCGAGAGAACCAAAATTAACTCAATTTGCTAAATACACAGCACCGCTCCCGCGCCAACCTTCTCACCCCGCTCCGCACCGCTCCGCCCCATCACGGCCTCAGACAGTGGGCCCTCACTCAGAGTTTACAAAAGAATTTGAAGGCGCGTTTAATACAGTTAATTACAACACAAGTATCGTACGATACGAATACAGTACAACGTTTTATCCAGCACAATTTAGCTCAGAGATAGTATTGCCGCTGACTCTGCTATGGCTCTAATCGAGAGAGTCTAGGGTTCGAGTACACATGGTAACGAATTTCTGATACTGGTTTGGAAGCTAGGTTGAATTCAATAGCTGTCTTGAGGAGAATGCTGGTGGTCAGCTTTTCTGGTCGGAGTTTTTTCTTGGATTCTGCAATAAAGACCTGGTGAATGCTGGAGTATTACCCTAAAAAACGGGTAACGGATCGAGTGCGACTTTTCTTCCTCTTCCTTGTCCTAGCCACTATCCACTCCTGGCATGTACTTCCACGCACCACTCTACCAAACATGACAGAAGTTTAGAGCTTATCCCGGGTGGAGGAACACTACTCTGGGAGATACCTGGAGGAGGAATCGTCCTGCGAACATTACTGTTACGGATCTACGGAACTCAATGTTCCCGCAACAGAGTATTCACACTCAAAGGACCCTCGATCGTTTGCAGCTCCATCAACTAAATCAGCTGCAGCTCTATTGCTACTAACCAAACGTCGCTGTCCATTGGACGCTCCTTTGAAGTAATTTAAATAATTGCACTTAAAATTCAAACACAAATCAAATATATTGCTCGAGAAATTATACAACCAGAATCAAATGGCATTGTTACTTCTCCTGCTTCCGCGGTTATATTGTTCCTTACTTTAGAATCACCGGTTAACTTGCTGAATTACCTTCCCTAACTTTACGCCCAATTTCCAATATCCTTAAGTAGTTACTAATTGGGTTTTAAATCAGAATTTCACATTAATATTTAACCGGCCTTAATTACAGCGTCCACACACTCACGAACTCCACCTAGTTTTTCTCAACAATCTTACGTCCATGGTAACCGAAGCTCCATCCCTCAATTGTTCCTTAACAGGAGTTCATTCAACTCGAACAAAATGTATATTTTCATATTGTTACAATTACGTAATAAATGTCCTGTTTTCGCTATCTTTCCACGTGAATTATTTTCAAAGACAATGACGTCTACCAAGCATGATGTATAGACGAGGAAGATAGTACATTGCTAATTACCGTGTCTCGATCTTTTGGAATGATCCCTTCTCTGCCCTTGGTTGATTAGGCTAATCCACAATTCTCTCACACGTATTCATCTCCAATATCGATGCAGCATTAAAGTACCGGACGATAGGGTAGGTAAAAGTGCTATTGCTGGCTGGTAGTTGCCACTTATGAAACTGTAACAACCCAACCTGAAGATAGAATATCGAAATATGTAAAAGGGGAATACATTTACTAAGCAATGCATTACATTGTTCTTTCACTGTTTTACTCAGTAAATCACGTAATATTTACCATATCACAATCTTATCTACTTAGTGTCAATTATTAATAAAAAATTGTTATCGCACTCAGAGATGTAATATACACCCCCAATTTCAGTTGCAACCACTAATTTTACGCTTCAATAATATCTACTGGGCATTTTCGAAGGTGCTTACTAAAATATTATTTCTTTAGACGTCCGAAGAAGAGGTAAAGGGTAAAGGAGCAAACCTTTCAATCAAAAAAAGCACCACTTTTTTAATAATGCTAGGCATGTACTTCAGCTAGAGAAATTCCTTTTTTCAGGCTGCAAACCTTATTCCAGAAAGCGTATAAAATCGATTATGAGCTTGACTATAGGAGTTCTTAAAAGCATTGAGGTTTGTAGTTAAGATCATAGCAAAACAATTATTTTAGTTGATTACGTGCTCTCCTACGCCATTGAGAAGGGACACATATTAGTACTAAAACCATCAAAAGACATCTTAAGAGTATCCTTTAAAAGGAGAAAATGAATAACTATGAAGTCATATTTGGATACGTAAGACATTAATGAAAAGTAAAATATCATTCTGACAAAAGTGTCGTTAATATGTTCAACAATGCAGTTAGATGACTCTTGCAAGTCATAGAAATTGATATATAATATTTCACCTAAGTACCATTCAAACTTAAGAAATTGTATGATTTATGTTTCAGACCTTTTTTGAATTATTTTTAATTCTTAAATTTGCTCATTCTGGGTCATTTATTGCCATTTCTATCACATCTTATAATGAGGAGACATCTATAATCTTATAAAGCAGAGACAGCGTCCGTATTGACAATACGGCTACCGATACCAGTCATGAAATGAAAACTATTTCAAAGTGAAATATCAAAATTTGTGAAAACTACGTAAAGCCTGTTGTTTGCTTCTTCATTGCCTTAAGTAACTCTTGAAATCAGCTCTTGAATTTTTTATATTTTATTTCCGAACCTCGAGTTAATAAAAGTAAAGTTACTTGATCTTTAGTTTATAAAACAATTTATGTTAAAGAATCATATTTGCCGACGAAAATTAATATTCCTTGAAGAGAAGGGTTAGAAGTTAGTGGTTCATCAGGCTGGCAACCACTGTCCTATCAAACGCTGTCTACGCCCACTGCCGCCGACTCCACCGCGTCGTCCCCGCCACCCCCCTCCAGTCGCCACCGCCTCCGCCCTGCTGTCGGCCCCACCGCCGCCTCTGCAGCCACCCCCATCGCCGCTTTCCCACCGCCACATTCGCCAGCACCGTCGCTGTCACTTCCATCGCTGCCACCATTGACGCCAATGCCACCTCTGCAGCCGCCCCCACCGCCACCCCACCGTCACCATCGCCGCCGCCCCGGCCGCCGCCCCCGCCGCCGCTACCGCCGCCACCCCCCACCGCCGCCTCCCCCGCCGCCGCCCCCACCGCCCCCCCCGCCGCCGCCCACGCCGCCGCCCACGCCGCCGCCCACGCCACCGCCCACGCCGCCGCCCACGCCGCCGCCCACGCCGCCGCCGCCGCCCCCGCCGCCGCCCTGTCGCCATCTCCCCCGCCACCCCACCGCTGCCCTCGTCACTGTCACCATCGCCCACGCCGCCCACTCAGCGTCGCCCCTGCCTCCACCCGCCGCAGCCGCCGCCGCCGCCACCACCCCCGCCGCGGGCGCGGACCGCGTCATCCGCCCAGTTCCCAGCGCTCCCCAGAGCCCGGAGTTTCTCAATTGGAGACCGTCTCTCCAACGGGAGCCCACCACGGCCCAGCCGGTGGGCTTTCCTGCCCACATCTACCCGGCCGCGACTCAGCCCCGGCTTCAGCTCCGGGCCCGCCGGTTCATTTACTGCCTCGAAGGAAGAGGGCGGATCCTTGGCGACATTGAGTCCCTCCTCGCTTTAGAAGTGGCCCTTTATATCATCACCTTCATCTGTAAACTTAATTTCTCAATCGCGCATAAATTGAAAGAAAGTTATGCTGCATTCGGCCGTGTGAGTTGTGTCTAAAGGTTTGTTAGGTACCCATATTTGATTGGGTTATGCCCCCTTTGTCGTACTGCGCGTACCGACTGAGTTATCATACTTAATGCATCACTACCTACGACATAGCTCGCATCATGTATCAGAAAGGTTCCAAGGAAGGGACCGCCCGCCATTCACATGTGGCTGTTGATGTGGAATGTTATTGATCAGAAACTTCATTAATATTCTTGGTATGTAAAGAACTGTTGTACTGTACTAATATATCTTATTGCAGTATTCGTAAAGTCTGGTTTTGTTAAAATGTTTAATTTATTCTAGTTCAATCGAAAGTATTTTTGTTGTATATCTTGAGCTGCTGTGTGCTACTGTTTAGAAAACCATATTGTGTGATTGTGTTCTAACGCATTTTTACTTCTAGAGGCCACTTGCCTAACTTATTAGCTCCCGAAATGTTTATTTTATTTAATTAATTTACTTATTCTTGTTTAGCATTGGGCCTTCTGCAGCCGAGTTTGATTAATTAATTCGTAACATTCTACATGTAGGGTAAGATTACGTGCGTCCTTTTTTAGTAATTATACATTTCAAGAATACATTAATTTATTGCAAAAGCATTTAATTAGCTCTGGAATCAGTGTTAATTTAATTCACTCGTTAATTGAAGGGAACCATGGGATTTGTAACACTTGATGATCATCACTCCATACTGATGACTAACATTTTAACATTCAATGCCGAAAGTTTAAGTAAAATCCTTAATATTATTGACACGCAACTTTTTTAACTAAGTTTCTATAGTTCAATTATAATCTAGTATTTAATATGTTTACGCAATTGTTGGTAATAAATTATCATGTTATTTGAAAAGGTTAATCGAATATACAAAGTTTAAAGTGAGGCAAAGAATTCCCTGAGTAGTTTTTGGTTTATACGTTTTAGATGTGAATTTTGTTTGCCAATGTTTAAGTGTATAGTTGACGGTACTTACAATATTTTTGGTTGAATTTTCAGGAAAAAAGGGACATTATTTTTGTTGCAAGCAACACGCCTCTTGCAAAATTGTCAGAAATATATTTAGTCTTTGAGAAATTGAATTTTCTTTAATTATTAACTATGTTTTTCCCTAGCAATGAAAAGATCATAAAACGTAGTGTATCATTACAATGATGTATCATTTGTTAATTATTTGATAGTAATTTTATCATAAAATTAGCTTTCTTACATTATGTTTGAAATTAGAGACAATATTTTCTTCTAGTATCCGTTGCAACTGTCTCCTCGGGGAAGATGGTCTTTGCGTCGCTCAAACTGTTACGGGAAGAGGGAAGATAGAGAGATGATTACATTTAATGAAAACTAAAATTACAGAAGCCAATTTCTTAATAGCATATCATTTGCCCCATGATTCTACATTGTTGAGTAAAATCTACATTTCGTTATCGTGAACCGTTTAAAAGTTATGGAGGTAGCCCATAATTGGTGGGTCATACTATATACCTCACTTTTTGGGAATATACCAATTGTACAAAAAACCGAAAAGTAGGAGCCATCTAAAATTCTTTTAGAATTAAATAAAAAATACACAATTATTAAAGCATTCATGCTATTGAATATTATTTCTTTCATGATTCTAATGTAAGCAATTTATGGTTTACAGTGTACATTCTTCTATAAATTCTGTATTGTGTAATATGTAAACTGTTTTTGAATTGGTCGCAAATAACAGGATAGTAGTCACAAAGGAAGGGAAAATAAACACTTATTATTTTAAAATAAACAATACCTTAATTTTGTTTCAATGCTTTCTCCCTCAGTCAATGAAATATCGGTTTTTAACTGCTCGCTCAATGTGAGCTTGAAGCGGTTAACAATAACAACTCAAACTGCTTGCCACAGTTTTTAATTAAATTATAAAAGTACCTAGAGGAGTATCTATGGTATGGCAGACATGGCACGTGCCTTGGGCGCTACTCAAAAAGAGCGTTATTTCGAGTATATCCTCTAAAACAAATAACAACAACCCTCATTTTAAATATCCTGACATAGATGCAAATGCTATGCTAGCCATGGGCCACTGAATATAGATATGCCTCTGATTGCACTAAATTGGAAAAGAAAGAATATATTTTAAATCACCAGTGAGCGATGAGATTAAGACAAGCAGAAGATCAAGTTAATTAAAATACATCGGATCTTAGTCCATATGGACGGAATTGTTATTTCGTACGAATTTTGATTTTTCTGTCCGTCCGTATATGGACACCAAACAACCCAAAAGTTTTCCGATGATTTTTCACTTAAATTGATTTTTTCCTATTGGTCTGACCGCAATTCCAGTTTTAAGAAAATTAATTTTGTTGTATTATACATAAAGAACAAACGATACTTCAAAAATGTATTTCAAACCTTTCAAATTGTATTGTTCGAGTAGAGCAAGATGTGCCTATAAAAATGGTACAAACCAGAATTTCATTAAAACACCCAATTGTTGAAAATCTAAAATACATAGGCATGTTTTCCTCAAATCCGCTACAAATTCCTACGGAAAGGCTAAATAAACCTAATTACTTAGCTTAAGGGTTATTTTGATTGCAACATTACTTGTTAAAAAACACACATTTTGGTTAAATATCTAGCACAGAGTTAATAGTCACATTACATGTGTATTTTATAACTTAGTGCACACACAAATTGATTATTTATTATTAATTTATGGATAGACATGATTAAAATGGTATCTGAGAAAACGTCTCAAAATGTTAAAAGATGTCGAATGTACACAAACTTAAAATGACACTTTTCAGATACGGTTTTAAGAAACATTCTTGAAAGGGCTCCAAATGTTCCCATAAAAGTTTCAATAAGAAAATAATTTTTGCACTTGTATTATATTCTGAAAGTCTCACATCAATTAAACTACAACTGGAAAATTGACAAAATGTTAAAAGCAATTTCGCGTTTTACTTTTTCAGAAACCTAGTATAGATAAACTTACAAGGGTTGGACAAAAAGTAATGAGAATTTTTTCTCTTAAATTACTTTATAGACAGAGATATTTACATTTACATGCCTTCACTATAATAGCCTCCGTTATTAATGACCTTATGCCAATGTTAGGAAGGTGTCGTACACCATCTGCGCGTCTTTCTGTGTTGATATCCAATATTGACCGCCCTAGAACATGAGTAATTTCTTCTCTGGTATTGTACCTGGTTCGTCACAGTGGTTCTTTCATTTTGCTGAAGAGATCAAATCACAGGGACTCATATCAGGTGAGTAAGGTGGATGTTCCAGAATCTCCCATTGCCAGCGGCGCAAGAGTTCTCCACATGGGGTCGTCCTGTACGGGGGTTATCCTTCACATCATCTCTGCCTAATCTGAACGCTTTAACTCATCGAGCGACTGTTGAGTATGGCAACGTTGGATCACCACAGTCTCTAAAAACATTTTTCTAACTCCGGGATCGTAATCCTCTTAAATTATGAACCACAAACGTTCCTCTATCTTTGCAAACATGACGTTAGAGCGTTTGCACTATTGCTATGAAGTTCAACGATTTACACATTGCAGTAGACTGACAAGAGACCTGTTCCCGCTCGCTGAACACAATTGTCTAATGGTCCTTCATATTGTCACGACAGATGGCTGCCCGCCAACTCATCGGCTTTAAGTTAGAGCAATATTCTCATTGCTTTTTATCCAACTTAATGTTATATATAATGAATAATATAATGAATGTAAAAAATCGAGAGGGTCGAGGTTTGACGTAAGTAGATGGTAAGGGATCCCTGTCACCGAAGAACTGTTTTTTTTTAACGTGTCAGTCTGCCGTTAAATGTTTTGATCCCATACGTAATATATTATTGAAGATATATTTAAAATTGCTTAATGCAATCTTTTCTTCAAAATTTTATATTTAAACACTGTAAATATATTGTCAAACTAGGAGTAGTTATTAAGTAATTTTAGTGACATTTAGATACATTAAAAATACCATTTTGTTTTTCAAAAATGACTCCAAATAGTTTTTTATTTTTTGTTTCAAATACAGCAAATTTTTCTTATTAATAGGCATTGGATAACTTTTATTGAATTTCTTGAAAATGTGGATCAAGCAACATATGATTTGAGTGTGGTACAATGTGTATCAATTTATTGTGTGATGTAGTTTTGTTATGTGGGTACGTATGAATATGTATATGCCATGAAATACATTTATTGTTTCTCTACTATTTTTCTCAGAGGTCTTATCGAAAAACTATTCAATTTTCTGAAATGTTTAATCTCCTGATCCGTTTTTTGTAAGCCCTCATGTGATATGATAGCCATTAAGATAACTAAGATGGTCAACCGAGTGACTTTTAGTCAAAAACGAATCAACTGGTGCATATTCATCGCGAAGTGATTGTTGTAGTATATATTACAGCCCGCCAGGGAAGACCCACCGTAGTGGCACCTTGCTGGTGAGAGTGCTAGCAACAGAAATTATGTTGACAGCACGAGCTGCAGCTTGTAAAAAGTAAAGTGCGCACTCACCACAATCATAACAGATGTTGGAAGTGTTGTTCCCTTCACTTATTTCTCAGTGCTTCCAACATCAATGCAGTTCTTAATACAAAGCCCTGACTCTGCTCAGTGCGGAGAGACTTTCCTGGTGCACTATATTATTGTCATGATATTTGCTAAGGAAAATAGAACACAGTTTTCATCGGTATTTCCGTTTAAGTAGAATCTTTAAAACGCGCTTCAATAAAGTTGTATGCCAGCCCGGTGGCCGCGATTGCTAAGGCAGTAGTGTCGTAGAGATCTCGGACCGAAGGGTCGCGGGTTCGAGTCCCGCCTCGAGCATGGTTGTACTTGTGTCCGTCCTTTCACCCCTTGTCATCACCATATCGCTTCATCTTTATAGTTACCATAACTTTAACTCCAATAGTGGTCGCTAATGACCTAGATGTTGATGCCGCCTTAAATTAAAAATTGAAAAAAAAATTGTATCATAAATAAACCTGAATTACATTATACAGTTATCTACTTATACTGTGAGATTGGAATCTCCATTGCAAGTACATTGGTACATTGAAGTTAACTACTCCGCGCGTCGTTGCATGAACGTTGAATATCCGCAGCCAGCAATAGTAGTGAGGTAATGTGTTCTGCATATGTGCTGTATGTATCTAGGTTTCTATCTATCTACAATAATCTAGTTTTACAAATGAGTAGATGACATATCAGTCTCAGCCCTAATATAATTACTGGCGGAAGTCAGCGGGCGTTGCCCAGACATTATCACTTGATTAGAAAGGAAAAATTACTTTTATCGGCTATACATGGAAGTAATTTTACTTACACACTGCAACGCATCGCCCTGCTCCGCTGCTACCCACATTTTCCCTCCTCTTGCTTGCGCTGCTCGGTCCGTCTCGCTCTCCCCGCCCATCCCGCCCTGCCTCTCTCCGTCAGATTTATTCTTCTAAAAGGTTTATATTCAATTACTCCAATTGATTTGAATTGAATTACTCCAATGCTAATGGCGAAATACGAGTGATTCAAAATGGGTTTAGAAGAAACATTTTCGGGCTTTTAGAAAATGAATTTGTAGGTTGACTGATTTTCTCAATGTTTTTAGATATTTGCAAAACAAAAGTAAGAATTAATTATTAAAATCTTGTGAAGGACTGAAAAAGAGGGTGGTGGTAGATTTTTGATGAAACAATCTCATGTAGAGAGAAAATGTCAGGTTTAGAAAATCACGTGTTAAAACGTTTTATACTAAAAATAAAACTGTAGATTTCTATTACATACATACAAAAACGTAGTAAACAATCTGAAAAAATGCACGAGTTATGATCGATAAAATACTCTTCACTTCAATGAAAATCACATTTAATTGGGATTAGTCCAGTCGGACGAACAGACTAAAAAAATGTATTATCGTTTTTTAATATCATCCAAAAATCCATTTTTAGCTTATAAACAGAACTACGTTAAAATCCCACAAAGACACACCAATATTTTAAATATAGATATTGTGAACCGCAATTTGGGTACGTTGTATTATGTTCACAAAACTTGGATTCACGGAGGTTCCACTTGCACCGTGTGCGGCGGACACACCCTTTTTTGCGTGCGTTCCATTTCCGCCTGCCCGTCGCGCTCGTCCCATTAGCGGACATCCACCGGGCGAGCGTCCTGCGCACCGCGCCGCTAAGCGCCGCCTCAGCAGATCGTGCTTCTGCCCGATGGCGCTGCTTGCGCGCGTGACGTCACCGCGCGCTCCGCCCGGGGCGGCAGGAGGGTGCCTCCAAAAAGCCAACAAAAATTATATGGGGTCGCTTGGAGGTAAAGTCACCAGTCGCTGGCCTACCCGCTATACCTGATATTTTTTAATACAGTGTAAACTTTTGATTTGATTTGATTTTTTCGTGTTTCCGGGCACGTCAATTGCTTTGGTCATTAGTCCTAACGAGATCCGGCGCCGACCTACCGTCGACTAGTGGGGTTTACCTCTAACCAGGACTCTCCCAACAGCGGGGAACCGCCCCAGTCGAGACAAGCTCTAAGCTCCCGACCGGCCTCCCGGAATATGTGGTAGTGTAGTGCATGTTAGTGTGACTGTGTGTGTGTAAGGGGAGAGGATAGGACAAGGAAGAAGAAGGACAGATCGCGAGCGGTCCGTGGCCCGTTTGGTAGGGTACTGCTCCGGCATTCACCTGGTGTTGATCAGAGAAACCACGGAAAACTACCGATCAGAGCAGCCGGCCGCTAGAATTCTCCTCCAGACAGCGACTGAATTCAACCAAGCTGAAAAGCTAGTGTCGAAAATTCTGCCGCCGTCAGGACTCGAACCTAGGACCTCCCGGTCAGAGGCGCTGCAGTGACATCAGTTGATGCACTGAGCTACCGCTCCCGGTGTGTAAACTTTTGTATTGTTTAGTTATTTAATAGGTAATTATTACATAAATATAGTTGTATTACTCGTTAACTACGTTGGCCGAATACCTTTAATGAATAAATGAATGAAAGCCTTATTTTACGTGGCGAGACTCAGGCCATGAGCCCTGCTCTTCCGCTTGATCACGCAAATTTCGTTACGCTCCTTTCACCTACTAGGGGAGAAAGAAGGTATTACTTGGGCGACGAATCAGTCAACTTGAATTTAGCTCAGAGGCTTCATTTAGGCTTGAGGATCTTTTACATGCATTAAATCTACTAACATGGGATAGCCGACTTTACTTGCCCTCCGAAGGATGGCGTACGAAGGATTTTTTCACCCTTATAAATCCACGGCTTCGATCGGGTTCGAACCCGCAAACTTGTCGGTCGGTTAGCGTATCGGGTATAACAGCCCGATACGCTAACCATTGCCGCCGCCAGAGTTTAGTCATTTGAACCAGTTAAGCCATTACAATACCAATATCCGACCACGTTTTACCTTTCGAATTCTGGAATTCACACCAAATTTTCACCCTCTAAAATTTTCATTAATTCGCTTAAAAATTACCGCGCGCGATGGTTCGGTTGTGTAGTCAACATGCTCCTAATTCGTGGTATTTTCGAATAAATTAGGGAGCGTAAATACGTGCATTATTGGGTTTGGAGCGAAAACAGATTTTCTGAACACTTTCTTGGGTGTTAGTGTATGGGCATACCAAACAATTCAGACGAGCAATCTGCGTTTTGGAAAAATAAAAAACTCTGAGAAAAAAATCCAACGAAAAGCGCTTTTCTGAGAAAATTGGAACGAAAAACATATGGGCAAGAAGAACCGAAGGAAAAGCGCTCGTCCGAGAAAAATCGAAGAAAAACCGCTCGTAGATTTTTTTAAAGCGAAGTCGTCAGGGTTATTGCAGTGGGTGTGAATCAGTCGAGAGGGCGCTGGACCCAAATGGAACGACTTGCAGCAATCAAGAGGAAGCACGTGAAGGAGAAACTTTCCCTGGCTCACTGACCGTGGGAGGTCTTCAGGAAAGACTTTTCGGGTGTATGCGCCGGCAACTGATGGTTGGCATTCCAGATATCTGACGAAAATATCGAAGAGCATCAACTGTCACCTATACCAAGCGCATGAGGACTTTACACGATGGGTGAATTCGCATTCCACGACGGTTGATTGATTGATTTTTCGTGTTTCCGGGCGCGTCAACTTCTTTGCTCATTAGTACCGTTAGTGTAGTGCATGTTTTTTCTCGGGAGATGGCGGTGATATTCTCCCGCTGGATGGCGAGATCCAGCGCCGACCTACCGTCGGCTAGTGGGGTTTCCCCCTAACCAGGACTCTCCCACCAGCGGGCTACCGTCCCATCCGAGACAAGCTCTAAGCTCCCGACCGGTCTCCCGGAATGTGTGGTAGTGTAGTGCATGTAAGTGTAAGTGTGTGTGTGTAAGGGGAGAGGATAGAGGAAGGAAGAGGAAGGAAAGATCGCGCACGGTCCGTGGCCCGTTTGCTAGGGTACTGCTCCGGCATTCGCCTGGTGTTGATCGGAGAAACCACGTAAAACTACCAATCAGTCGACGACGGAAGTCGTTGGATATGGCGGAAATAAAATGTATGTGAACATTTTACTAGGTGCACAACGGTATGAGCTTTTTTCACTTGTTTCATCTGTAGTATTCGTGCCTTTGGCGTGGTAACGTTATCTTGACTGAAGCGAGAATGAATTACGAAACTATCGAGATGAACTGCCTTCCGACTATTATAACAGCTACGACATCAATCGACAAAAAGTGTGCAGGGTCTGAGCAACTCCGCCCGGTAATAAGGTTAACTCACAAAAAAACGCCAAATCAATTTGCACATGTATCTTTCTAAAACGAGTTTAAAAGACAACCATCTTGCAAATAAAATACCACAAATTGCTCTATCGCTTCCCAATACGACACACTTTCGATGGATTTTTTTTGCTGCCTTCCTTTTCGCTTCCGCTCCACACTTTTTCACCTCCCACTCCCTACCCGAGTCCATTGACGACGGCTTAGCGTAATGAAACAAAACTGCCCTGATAAGCCACGCCGCCTGCCTGACACAGTTTTAGCCGAGAGGCCAGCAAATAACTTCGTGATAGACGCGTAAGGGATTTTTGGGGGGAACGAGAGGTCGCCACGACTCCGAAAAATACAAATAAAACGAAATAAAAGCGCAGAGGGAAAACGTCGATGCCAAATCGACGCGCGGTGCGTGGAAGTGGCTTGTGGGGAGTTACGGCGCGCCAAATGGGTTATCTCAGCGAAGAGAAGCGGTTCATCGCCGCAATAACTAGAAAGTACCACGATTGATTGATTATTTCGTGATTCCGGCTGCGTCACCTGTTATAGTCGTTAGCCTCGTACGTGTAGTATATATTTTTATCACGTGTAGGTGGCAGTGTTATTCCCCCTCCTGGATTCTGAGATTTAGCGTCGACCTACACGTTTACTGGCGGGTTTTCCCCATCCAGGAATCTCCCATCAGAGGGTACCGCTCCAGCCCGGGCAAGCTGCAAGTTCTCAACAAGTATCCCATTACGTGTGGTAGTGTAGTGCATGTAAGTGTGTGTGTGTGTGTGTAAGTAACGGGTGAAATGGTGGCCGCTGAGTTGAAAAACGGAGGGGTGGCAGGTATTCTCGGACTATCACATTAATTTTACCTTTTCAAAATATTGCTTCAAAGAGGAAATTTGTATCAATTAGTGTATAACCGATTTGCACGCATCGGAATGTTAATCTTTGTCTAAGACAACTTTTACGTTGATAAAGGTACAATTGTGCTCTCGTGAAAATAAGAATGTTTTTAAAAAAATATTCCCTGTGATCAAAACAATAATTTATGAAATCAGATGAAGGAGTCAGTATTTTTAGGTCAGTTAATAAGTGCGGTTTATGGCAAACAACACCCGAATAGCACGAAGCTGCCCCCCACCCAACTCCCGGAACCCCCATTCTTCCTTATGTTTCCACTGCCTCGCACCAGCTACGGACGAACTCGCATTAATCCACAATGTGACCTATCCTAAAACATTTATCTTTCGCTTAAGCGGGCACATAAAACTAAATTCGTCGTCAAAAATTGCCCTGGTAGTACACACAAATCAGACGAGTCAATTTATTGCAAATTTAATACTTTCTGCAAGTTTTCTCGGGTTGTAGCTGCCTTAGCGCCTTGGAGCATTCGCCATTGTAGGGGGAGGATAGGACACGGCAGAGGAAGGAGGGACTCCGCGCGGTCCGTGGTTCGTTTGTTAAGATACTGCTCCGGTATTTGCCTGGTGATGATTAAAAAAAACATTGAAAAATGTCGTTCAGAGTAGCCGATCTCTAGAATTTTCATCCAGGCAGCTGCTATCTAGCTAGTGTAGAAAATCCTGACTCTCTCCGGACTCGAACACTAGGACCTTCCGGTCGGAGGCACTGCTGTGACGTCAGTTGATGCCCTGAGCCGGTGCAATAACCAGAAAACTCTGCATGCCCTTCGGCAGACAACGGCGCTGAGCATGTTAGTAGAGAAGGTTTTCGTTACATGAGGCACAGAGTTGTTAAATGAAAAACGTAGATGAGCAACTCATTAGAGAATATTTGGTTGAAATTGGATCTGTCTCAAATTTTCTTTTCAAGCTTCAACTGTCGCCTACCAATGCCATACCGGTACCTGTGGAACACTAATAATAAGTAGAGGGGTTTAGCAACAGATCTCAGAATATATTTCAATATAAATGGAAGGTTATTTTATGTGTTTAAGAACTAATACTTTTAAGTTAAATAATATATCACAATTTTATGTGAATTGGTCCCCAAATATTTTCAGATGTTTATCTATGGCAAAGGCTTATATCTTATGAACACTTTCTTCACTTGCGGTTGTTTTCGCAGGAGCCAGAGTGCCTCGTGCTATTTTTGAAAAAGACTAAACCAACATTCACTAAGATTCTCTAAATGGACAACTGTTCTACACATTCACATTCACTAAAATCAGATTTTAAGGTGTTTTGGTACAGGTCGCTTTGAAAGAGAACGCCGGAGTTTCCTCGAAGCAATTACGCATGGCGACAGTTTGTTGTTTTATCTGATAGGCGCTGAAATACGAAATTAAGGCTTATGGTTAGTGTCGTGACCGCCCGCGCGCATTTGAAAGAGCCGCCGACGAGCGACGTCAGCGGGGCGTTACCGCCCCCGGCAGGAGAGGAAGGCGACCGTTGCAGGCCGGCCTGGGCTGTCCGCGCGTGGCCGTCACGCCCGAGCAAGTGGGTAGGGACTCGCCACCGCCCCTAATCCGCAGCTAGTCGGCGGGCCCCTAGCCCTAGCGGGCTGTAAGAGGGCTCCGACCCGACGCCAGGACGGAACGTCGCGAACCTACACCATCCACCCACACATAGCAGTAAAACGCTCTTGCGTGCGAACTGCAAAACACAAAACCACACACTGACATTCGGCTTCGCCGAAAAAAAAAAGCCAGGACAGAAAGTGAGCGACGGTGTTAGCGACTAGGTTCTGACGAGAAACTTGAGTAGAGTGGTGATCGGCTACGACGACGACCTATGCGACGAAAAAGGAACTCTCCTGTGGATATTCGACGACTCGGTTGCTTTTGGGACTTCTTCTGGACAACGGTGACACGGCTTCGCATTTGGTACACTCTACTGGCAATACAGAAATTCGGCTTTTGTACAGTACTGGAAACATAAATTGATCGCGGCCGTCTGCGGCTAAGTTCAGCTTTTGCACGGCTTGGACAGCCCTTGTCATGACGAAACGTCGCAGGCGGAGCCTCACAAACCATCGTAGCCAATCTCAACACAGGGGGGAGTGCCCTAACAAAATTACGACGTACAAAATGGCGGACGCCGCTAGTTCAGATGTGGAAGTATTTTCAAATGAAAAATACTTGAAAGAAACACTTGTATGAACATGAAAGTAAATTCATTGAAATATATATGAACTCATAGCACTTAATCACTGTTAACACAATTCTTTTTGAAGAAATTACATTGATATCAGATAAAATAACACTAATTTTAGAACAATTACGTTCTTATAGATATTTAAATTCTAATATTCTTGTCCAAACGCAATTTATGAACTTTATCAAATGACCAGTTTACTACAGAATTTTGCGATAAGAAAAACGATTATAATTGCGTATTTTCAATTGTTCATATGTATATTACATTTGCAAAAATGCAAAATACTGTCTTTCTCGAATCGTTAGGACTTCTAGGGAACCATTTCAATAAAAGAAAGTAAAATTCAAAGACCAGCTGTATATTTATCATTAAAGTAACAATTAAACTAGATATTAAGCAATTAATTTGCATCTCATGTCAAAATTGTTATTTTGCTATCATCAAATCAGGGACAATTTGGGGACACTCCCCTGCAGGAATAGCGCATATTTCGGAATTGTTTATAAAATTGTTAATTGTTGCAAAATTGTTAATTCGCAGTTTTTGGTTCTGGGACATCAGAAAACCCTTCCCACTTTAGAATTGCAAAAATTGGAAATTGTTTATAATTTTACAAATTTTGCAATTCTGTTTTATTCTCTCATCTCATTTCCCTTTACGCAAGATGCAAAATTCCGCAACCCAACCGGAGCTATCGCCTTTCGTTTTCGAGATATGCAATTGTTTATACGATCTTAGCGTCTGATGACAACCCTCACTTGTTTCCAACCCCCAATTCATTCGATCTTGGCTGTCAAGTATAAAATTCAAATATTTTTGCAGTGTCTTGCTTTCTGCTGATTAAATTGTATTAACGATTTGTGACTTACGACAAATCGGTGGAAATTGTTGCTCATAACCTGTTTTTTAACTTTCCATTCTTCATGTATCGTTGACACACGTTTTATTATAAATAAATTCTCTGGCAAATTTCAAAACGCTGAGACGAATTGTTATCCTGCAAATTTGAAGATTTCTTTGTGGTTGATTGCATTCTATTCAGTGGTGCAAAGTGTATGCCAATATGTTTAACGTCTAGCGAGGAAATTCATTATCAACAAATTATTTTGCAAAATGCTTTTGGACAGAGCGGTGGCATGAGAGATCATTTTCGTATTTATTCCACGAGGCAAGTTTTAGGCAGCAGATACATTCTGTGTATTAATTTTAATTTTGGTGAAATTGAATCACATATGAATTTTCAAATACAACCATACATTTTTTATCTGTAATGAATATATCAATAGAGAAATTCAATGATGTCTCATTTGTTAATAATTTAAAGAGTAATAATGTATATTTGACACCGGGCTTGAGCAATCCTTAACTCTAAGGCAAGCAACGCTTATCATTGGCTCTTCTAGTAATTCAAGTGACCTAGCCTCGGAAGATTTCCCCGTTCTCCTCGCCTTAAAAGGCATAAGAGGCGGAGTCTGTAGAAAGTGGCACCAATCCAATAACACTTCCCTCCCCCTTCGTTACTCCCTTTTGTAGGAACACGTTCTTGTCGTGTATTAAATTGTGAAAAATAATTTAAATTCAATATAATAAACGAATAAGAGTTTTGTTTGCATTGTAATGCTACACACATTTAAATATAGAAATAAAACATGCAACTAAACGGTATACACATGTTTTAGGAAGACGAAACTTCTTTCTTATTATAACACTAATTTGTATACTTTTCACAGACAATATTGAGAAGTACACCAACAATCTGATGATTTGTTCTGTAATAATCGATCTTATACCTAATTGACATGTAATGATAGAAATTTCTAATGTCTGGTATGGGAAATTAAGCATGAGCTCAGTTAATTTTAATGAGAGAGCAATTTTGTGATGAAAATATTTTTTTAATGCATATATTCCAAATCCATATACTTCCTTACATTAATTAACGTTGTTTCCATTTCCATTGAAGGCAAGGACATAACATCCCTCACGCGCCTATGTTTTGAAATGACTCTCAGAGAGGTCACTTGCTCTAGTCGCCGTGTTATTGAATTGAACTCTTGAAATGTTCTGTTCATACAGTAGTTCCCGAAACACGTAAATTCCAACAGGCGATCTCAAACTTATAGTAGTCGCACCCTACTTTCAAACATTAGTAGATACCGCGGACTGTGAGACCCCACGTCAAGTTCGAAACATACTTCATTCTCGTTCATGAGCATGTGTTAATCTGTCCAACTTTTTTTGTGTCGGAGGGGCTGTGATTCTTGGAGAGATAATAGTGTAGTGGACATGGAAACCACTCTCTGCACCTAAGCGAGTTCGTTTCCTAGTGTGGACAAAACTTTTGGGGATTGGAAACCTTTCTGCGGACTTCATGAATTATTATAATACTGCGATACCAAATAGTGCGTCCTATTATCATTATAGTTTTAATTCAATTTTTTGTCTTTCATTTTGTTTGCATTTTAATCAGTTTTCTGTTTCTTATATAATTTTGTTAATGTATTTTAGAAATGGGGTTTAACTGATGCCAATGTTATTCTTGATTTAAGCTAGTTTGCTGTTTCCAAGTACTCGCGGTTCAAGTCACGTCTTATTGCGATCGGTGAGCTGAAGAATACCTGCATTAAGAGTGGACTGACAAAATCCCAAGCTTCAGAAAAAAATTTTCAGAATCTCGAAGGGAATATTGATGACTAAAATAAAAGATTGTAAAATGTCGCGATCGTAATAGTTGTGACTGTCAATCAAATAATATCCTAGCAGAATCTATAGCAAGGGCGGTCAGTTTTGCCCGCATGGGCATTCGTGTTCCTATTTATGCCTCGCGGGTGCTGCCACTCAAAATCGTCGCTGCAGCGGGCAACGAAAGAAATTTGAGCGCGGAAACATTCCTGGGAGGTGGGTAACTCAATTACAAAAGAGAACAATGTTTTCATGAGGTTTTTATTAAATAAAACATAATAACTGTTGTAAAAAGCGCTATTTATTGGAAAATAGAAAAATTCGTAATGAAAATTTTCTGAGAAATAGAATTATACAGAGTCCCACCAACTATGGGCCACCTCATAACTTCTAAACGGTTCCCGATATCGAAATGCAGTTTTCGCTTAACAATGCGGAATCATGAGGGAAGTAACGTGCGGTAGAGATATAATTCGAAATATTTTTAGTTTTCGAAAAAATTAATTATCTTTGATTTTTTAAATGGGACCATATATTTTTTTCACTAGCGATAGATAATCATAAATAGACGAATGCATTGATGTAACATACGTTAATATTTTGATAGTATATTGAGTATAAAATTATACTTTCAGACATATGATTTTGAACTAAATGTACGAGATTTCCTGTTAGCAACCGTTGCCATTGTCGCATTAGGGGAAGATTGCCTTCGCGGCGCCGGCACTTTTGCGAGAACAGGGGAAAGGTCGTGAAGGCCACTTTCCCCAAAAGCGACAGTGTCGACGGCTGCAAGAAGAAAAATTGCACGTATAATTTCAAATCTCAAGTCTCATAATATAAATATATAAAAACGGGTTTATAAGTTTATATTATTATTGGTTTTTTACATCACTACCAATGCGTGAACTATTTTTTTTATTTCATCGCAAAATATCAAAAAATACTAATACAGCCTTACCAATCCGTTTGAATTCATGTAATTCTGCAATTACAAAGTTAATTGTGAATTAACTTAAATTAATTAAGTAATTTAAATTAATTAAATTAAGTTTAAAAAATTACAGACTATTGAAATATTTTATTGACGTTTCTCAAGAAAATGTTTCAGTCTATCAGAACGGAGATGGGGAGGTACGCTTTCTCTAGTTGTAATTTGGGAGTCAGAAAATAAACGGACGCAGAATATTGCCTGGGAAGTGGGAAAATGAATATTACGCAACACTGTCGCTTAATGTCATCATTTGACGACTTTCCTGCTATCGAAACATCAAAATATTTTAGAAGATAACATTATTATTCAGCTTCATTTGTTAGCATAAACTACCCGATAAATGGATTAAGACGTACTCTTTTCGTTGGGGCTCATCAGGGCTCTAACTTATCGCACGGTAAAGAAGTTATTTCGCTCAATGAAAGTAAGTTAAAATTAATAGTTTTTTTTTACGAACGTTATTCTGGTGTTTCCATCACCAAACAATTGTAATATCAAAAAACTAGACTATTACCATGCATGCCGCCATTAGTTTTTATTAATCAAAATTTCGAAAAAACGTACTGCTAGCACTTCGGTTAGAACATTATAATATGTAATTTCAGTACATTGTCCATAATCGTTACACTACGCAAAATTGTGTGGAGTGGATAATTAACGTCAGAAAATAACTCCAGTTACTTGCATTGATATACAGGACAGTTTGGTTAACTGGGCCAGATATGCTTTTTATTTTTTTTTTTTTTTTGCATTTGTTCATCTTAAGTTAGCCAAACTTATTATATAATAATATGAAGTTAATATAAGAAACAGTAATACAAATTATTAATTTTGAAGTTTTAGCAAATTTCGTGGGATGCAGAAACGTAGACGAAAAAATGATTCACTTAACTGCAGTATGGGATTAACTGATGCTCTTATTGTGGTGAAGTGAATTATTAAGAGCATGCTGAACACAGTTATACGAGTATATTATAAATAGGAGACAGATTTTAATGAAATATCATTTTTACTTTCTTGCATACCTACGTATATACGGAGTAATATACGTAATGTAGAGAAAGTTATGTAATGCTGCGCGAAAAAACGGTGGATTTTCGGCAGAAAAAAATTCATTGCCGGATCCTGATAACGAAAAAGTGGATAAATGCAGTTGCGTAATTAAGAGAAAAAAGTCCTCTAATATGTGATGTAGCCAGAATTCCTATTTTGTTGGTCTTTGATACCGAAAACTCAATTCTAAGCGAAACGCCCGCCGTCTGTCCGTCTGTGAACACTACTAGCGCTTAAATCATGCGTAGGATTTTTTTCAAATTGAAGAAACATCTATCTATTTGTAGTTCAAGCTTTGAAATTTTGAAAACCATTCTTTAAAACTTGGGGGTTTTTAGATCAAGCCCCACGGACATTCTCGAAATTTTCTCAAAAGTTTTGTTCAAAATTTTTTCTTTAAATTTATTGTAATAACAGAGCAAAATACACTTATAAAAGTGGCATAGGTTCTATTTTCACGGTTAACAGGATTTTCAAAAATTGCAAAAGTTTGAATTTTTTTAGCGTCTTCTCACAACTGAAAAAATTGCAAATTTTTTTGCGAAAATTGACCAATTGAATAACAAAAAATTAAACTAATGTTAAAACGATAATAATATAGAAGATGTAGTATTACAATACTATGAAAATCGAAAACAGTACACTGATTTTTGGAAGGTTTAGATACCTGTAAATGCCTTTTATCCAAAACCACAAATTTTTGGAATTGATCACTTTTATCAATAATCCTGCGATATTTAAGAAGCTATTTAAACAGTAAAAATAAAAAAATGCCTTTACATATTTATGGGCTTTAAGAGTGTAATACAAATTCATTGGGGATCCTATTGTATTTTATTTCAATTATCTATGTCCCCGTCTGAAGTTGGGACTCATGGCAGTTGCTTAGGCCAAAGGACGGCCTTGCGAACAACCGAAAACTCTAGCAGAAACTTCTACAAATCTAATACGAACGATATGTTAGAAAGAATAAAGATATCAAGTTTAGAAATTAAGAATACTCTTCTTATTCCTTTAAATTACAAAAGTTCAAAATGTTAGCAACTCCCTGATATTTGGAAACAAAATAAATTGGCCGTTTTTGTAAGCTTAAAAAGTCTTCGTACACACCTGTTGAACAAAACATATTACGTTATTTAATACTGGGTATGAATTCCATTTCCTTTTATTATTGTCTCTAGTCTTTGCAACATAGATTTCAGCAACGTTGCCGTAGTCGCAGGGTCAATTAAACTTCGGTCTCTCAGACCTCTCATGTTAAATATTTTTTTATTAGACAAACTGTATTTTCTATTTTCAATCCCATAACTGACCACGTATGACCTACGGGGTCATATGTGATCAGTGAATGTTAGGGAATTTAAGACGTGAATGAATTTGCTTTCTTAGTGTTTTAAGGTAGCTATGATCTAGTGGCGCCTCTAGGGTGACCAGATTAGTAACCAGGGAGGGCACCAAATATAAGAATATTTACCGCTTAAATGTCCGACCTATTTTCATTACTGGACATTTGATTGATGCACAAGTCTGGTCTAAGGGATCCCAATTCTTTTGTTAATATTCTGCCTTCATAATTCAAGTTTCTGTTGGGTAAATATATTACTTTATTCATGTTAAAAATGGATGACGATATTCATATTGTTTTGTGAAATTTTTAATTTAAAACACGTTTACGAATTCTCGTACAGATCAAAATACAACCAATTTCGCACAGAAGCATTGAGGAACAGATTTTTTAAACACCGTGCTAACATACGTTCCTAACGTGTTTGCAAATGTCAAAATTCAGGCAGACACATGGCGCGATCGCACATGATTTGTGACCGACGAGTGCAATCAGCTCACATAATTCCCTCTCACTTTCTTCCCTACAATGAAGAAACCATCCTTGTGTTAAAGGGCCAAGCGGCGGCCACAGGCCTCCTGTGTCCAATGCCCTGTTGCCAAATCCTGAGCTGTTGCCACTTGCTCGGTTATCGCTTCCCAGCTAGGGTAATAAAAATTACACTGCTGGCTTGAATAACCGTTACAGCTTTCTTTCGGAAAATAAGGGTTTCAGTGCAGCTGGTAATTAGTCGATTCTCAAAAATATTTAATTGAAAAAAGCACCTACCATTGACGCATTTATTCACTTTCTATTCATCTGATTACCAATACAAACAATAAAAAACCGGTCTTATTTTCTTGTTTTATTGGTAACGGTTGCGTAATAACTTACAACTTTTATACTACTAACACTTCATTCTTCTAATAAACCTTAAGGAAACGACAGAGACACGGCTGAGAGACAAAAAAATATATAATTATTGAAAAGCAAAACGATATATAAAATTCCACGTCTACGACTGATTTCAAAGTCATTTGTCAGATACATACTCTAATGTACAGAATAAAAAATGAGTAGTGCAGGCTAGGATTTGAACCCGAGATCTTCAGCACAAGAAGTAGCCACCCAACCAAATACGTTACGATATTGTCCTTGGGCAGGTCACTTATGTAGTGTTTTGAATATTACAATGTTCTTGATGCCAGAAAATTCTTTCGAAAAATCGCAAAAGCTACTGTTTATTTCAGACAAAATTCTAAATAAAACGTATTTTAAAATTTAGTATTAAAAAGGATTGCACTTGGAAATAAATCTCCAGCATGTGTATTGGTGGTGTTCGAAAACATATATATTGTCACTATATAACTCAAACTTTTGCGAAAAACACTCATATTTTAAGAAACGTGCACATGAGATGATTTGAAAGACTAATAATGAAGAGCAGATTACATTAAGAAAGAAATATGTATAATTATCTTTCGTCTAACGCAGTGTATTCTTCAGACAACGTTCACAGAAGAAACGAATAGTACACAGAAAACTGCCAGAATAGCAAACATTCGTTTCGATACATTTTTCAGTTTTAGAGGAATATCATTTTGTCACTCAATAGATCTTCATTGTATTAATTGTAATAATTAATTAATTGTATTGTAATAATTTTTTCAAATATACAATTTGTCCGATTTGTTACACACGATTCAAGCAGGAAGCTTTAAGTTAAATTTACTATGCGCACGAATAATATGAAACAATTGAATATTTGTAATATTGAAAAATTAAAACTTTGTATGGAAAAAGACTTAAAATATTTTTAAGTACACGTTGCAAAGGTTGCGATAGCTCAGTGGCATCGTTACAGTTTTCCCTGTAACGTTACTGACCGCGAGGCCCTAGAGTTCGACTTCCGACGTTGGCGGATGTGGTTACATATGTAGGTCGAAAAACTTTGAAGCCGTTTTTAAGAAAAGTTTGAAAATGTTTCCCAGGGGCTTCAAATAAATTACCCCAAAATTTAAAGAATTATTTTCAAAATCGCAGTGCCTCGATTCGGGCCAGATCGTTAATGGAAAATTAGTTTTGACAAAAATTCTACGAATAGTTTACACACTAGTGTTCACAGAGAAACAGACAGACAGACCAGCGGACACATGGACGGAGAGACGGACGTTTTGATATAATAACAACACTCTCTTGGTAACTTAAGACCCCAAAACGTGTAATTCCGTTAAATTCTCGACATCGATTTACTGCAACATTACATACATACCTCTCTAAATATTACTTTTGTTACTCCGAATGTTTACGAAGAAGTAAAAATAAATATATAATAAATACACTTTCACACCCCACAGAGTAGGTTACACGCAAAAAAGAATAATTACAGAGCCCGAATTCCTGCCCGTGAGAATGCAGTTCTAATGTTATTACATAAACAGGGGGTCCCACCAACTATGGACCACCCCTACAACTTTTAAACGGTTCAGGATATCGAAATGAAGTGTTTGCTGAATTACGCGGAATCATGGGGCAAGTAAGGAGCCGTAGAGAAATTATCTATAATATTTTTAATTTTCGAGAAACATAATCATCTTCGATTTTTTAAATGGAACTATATCTTTTTATCACCAGCAATGGATAGACCATGAAAAGAGGATTAAAATGATGTATCATTTGCTAATATTTTGATAGTAACTTGAATATAAAATTAGGCTTTCTGACATGTGATTTTGAATTAAACTGGTAATCGTTGCAACTCTCGCTTTTGGGGAAGGTGGCCATCACGACGTCTAGACTGTTGCGTCTTGACTGAGAGGGGTGGCAGTGGAGGATAAGAGGCATAACTACAGTAATTCTTAGTGATGGCACAGACATCACACTAAGAAATATGAATTTTGACAATCAGAATGGGAGACATTTTCCATTTATTTATTTGGATTTAACTTGCCTTCTACTAAAATTTCAAAACATTGATCGTTCCAAAGAACGATATAAAAAGTTGGTAACGTAAAGAAGATGTTAATAATAATAAATATCATTTTCAAACTGAATAAGAAGCCAACCACCGTCTCTTCGTTGGTAAATGTCATTTTTAATTAAAATGATCACTCGTCCACTTTGCAACCATACGACTGCTGTTCTTGAATGGAAAAGAACACTGTACACTTCCGTCTTCTGCATTTTCAAGTTTGAGGCAGCACTTGGCTCTATGAAATGAGAAACTCTCTAATCAGAATGAACAGTAGCGAATGCAGATATGCATTTCTGTTAAAGTTTGGTAGTTACACTGATAGAACTGTCAAGAGTATTTCAAGTTTTTTATTACTTTGTTCTTCCGGTAGTACGTGTTTAAATAGGAAGTTAAGTTACTGTGAATAATAAGAGAAAATGTCTACCTATTTATTATTTGATGAATTAATCAAGATATTACAATGAAAATCTTTAAGAATTCATTCGCTTCCCATGTATTAAAGTGATAGCTTGTTTCTGCACTGAGTTCGAGTTTTGTAAATTTAGAAATGACCTTTATTATTATTATTATTATTATTATTATTATTATTATTATTATTATTATTATTATTATTATTATTATTATTATTATTATTATTATTATTATTATCGTTTTCGCTACAATATTTTTATTTCGTTCTTTTCGATTATCGTTGATTTGGAATTTCAGAAGAAGAAAAGTTCAACTCAGATGAACAACTGGGAAAAAATTCTTATTCAGATCGTTAAAATTGATGTTTGTTCATATGTTTTTCATGTCAAGATCATGAATTGCTGCAATTACACCTTCATCCTACACGGCCATCTCTCTCACACTCCTCTCTTCACAAAACAGTATCAACGTCGCGAAGGCCACCTTCCCAAAACGGCGACTGTTGCAAAGGCTACCCGTTCACTTGAAAATCTGATGCCAAAAAATCTAATTTTATACTCAAATTACTCTTAAAATACTAACATATGATAAATCATTATATTCCAATGTTCATGATGATAACATTGCTGATGAAAAAATATATAGTTCAATTTAAAAAATCAGAGATGATTAAATTTCTCGAAAACTAAAACTATTATAGAGAATTCCTCTACCAGCATGTTACCTGCCCCAAGATTTTGCATTGTTCAGCGAAAACTGCAACTCGATACCCTGAACCGTTTAGAAGTTATGGGGGTGGTCCATATTTGGTGGGACACCCGGTATCATATAAACATTAGAAACCCTATGTAACTTGATCGATGATAAATGAAAGCGATTGCTGTATACTAAGCGAATGAATAGGGATTACTAAATACGTCTCGTAGTGGAAACCTCGAAATGTTTACTTTTCATTGCGTCAACTTCGGGTAGCTATATTTTCTTAATTAAACCCCAAAATATCCAAGCAATTATTTCAAATTAAATAAAACTACAGTTTTATTGACAATAATACTAACCTGATATGACTTTCTACAAACAATTATAAGGAGATGTGAACTTCTTCATCCTAAATTTTCATCCTAAATCGTTACTTTTAATTTTAACGATTATGTTAATGTTTGCTACTCAGAGACACGGAACACGCTTGAAAGAACACAATAAGTAAACGAAATTGAGGATATTATGATTATTATGTCGTAGTAGCTTCATTGTTGAAATGACGACTGATTCTTTCATATGAGATTTTCTGTGTTTCATGAAGATGACCTCGGCGAATACGTATTTCGAAGACGTGTAAACTTCCATGATTTTGACGCGATAAGCAATGACATCAAATAATCCACTTCGATTCAGAGGGTAGTGTCAAAAATCATTGGCGTGTTAGTGTCGAATGGAAAAGAATGCGTCTAGGAATTGTTCTGAACTTGCAATAATTGAATTTTAAAAACATGTTTATTTGCAAACTTTGCACCTTCATTGAAATTTACTTAACTGCATACGTAAGTTCACATTCCTTCAATTACAAATGTCCATAAATAAACATATGTCAATACAATATTTTAATAGTATTATTACTTTTTCGCATATTCGATGCTGATGCTATATGCTTCTAAAGGCAGCAGACTTACTGGTTAGAATGAAATTGTGAATGTTATAACAATGTATTTCGTATTTGGAACGTGTGAATACTGAGGAGCCGGAAGCTTTAATGTCTATATTTATACGTCAAGACAATTAATGCAAAATTATTGTTTTCTTGTATACTTAATTTGAAAAATTTTCCACAATTTTATATGTAAAGAATTGGCTTCCTAAGAAGGTGGATAAAGGCTTTCTCGTGGGAAAGCGAGTGTTACAATTTACGCTTACAAGCTCAGCCTATTTCGCCTTGAAACGTGTGGAGGAAGGACGCAATTTTCACCGGGAGGTATTTCTGGAAGCCAATTGATGACTCTTTCTTGCTCCCAAGTTGAAGATTGTTCGGTAGCCGACTCGAGTAGTATTTTAAAATTTATGCTGTAATTGTTAAACAAATGGAACTTAAAGTATTTAGAATAAAATGAAAAATTAAGGAGCTGAAAACCAGGAATATCTAACCAGCAACAATTTTCATGGCAATTAATGCAAGCGTTGTGGACGCTTGTCCCCTCCACCCCGTTAGGAACTTCAAATGTATTTGCCGGAGAAACTAAGCGAGCCGTTGCAAAACGGCTTATAGAAAAGCTTAACGTGGGAACTGCCAAAAAAATAGTTGCCATGACATGCTAATTTCTTATAAACACTTACGTATCTCGAAAACGAAAGGAAGCGCTAATCGGATTGCGGAATTTTACATCTCGTTTAAAGGCAATTTTAAAAAAGCAATACGTTTTTTTGTAAAATTTAAAAATTTAAAAACAATTTCCAAATTTTGCAATTCTAAAGTGGGAAGGGTTTTCTGATGTCCCAGAACCAAAAACTGCGAATTAACAATTTTGCAACAATTAACAATTTTATAAACAATTCAGAAATGTGCGCTATTCCTGCCGGGGAGTGTCCCCAAATTGCCCCTGATTTGATGATAGCAAAATAACAATTTTGACATGAGATGCAAATTAATTGCTTAATATCTAGTTTAATTGTTACTTTAATGATAAATATACAGTTGGTCTTTGAATTTTACTTTCTTTTATTGAAATGGTTCCCTAGAAGTCCTAACGATTCGAGAAAGACAGTATTTTGCATTTTTGCAAATGTAATATACACATGAACAATTGAAAATACGCAATTATAATCGTTTTTCTTATCGCAAAATTCTGTAGTAAACTGGTCATTTGATAAAGTTCATAAATTGCGTTTGGACAAGAATATTAGAATTTAAATATCTATAAGAACGTAATTGTTCTAAAATTAGTGTTATTTTATCTGATATCAATGTAATTTCTTCAAAAAGAATTGTGTTAACAGTGGTTAAGTGCTATGAGATATATTTCAATGAATTTACTTTCATGTTCATTGAAGTGTTTCTTTCATGTATTTTTCATTTGAAAATACTTCCACATCTGAACTGGCGGCGTCCGCCATTTTGTACGACGTAACTTTGTTAGGGCACTCCCCCCTGCGTTGAGATTGGCTACGATGGTTTGTGAGGCTCCGCCTGCGACGTTTCGTCATGACAAGGGCTGTCCAAGTCGTGCAAAAGCTGAACTTAGCCTCAGACGGCCGCGATCAATTTATGTTTCCAGTACTGTACTATAAGTAATAGTTAACAAAAAAATTAACATGAAAATGACTGAAACTGCAAAAAAGAATATTGTCACTTTAAATCAAACGCCAACGAAAATAATAAAGAATGAATGAACTAATCAAATGTCAATAATAAAAATGTCACACCACCGCATAAGCATGCCTAATTTCCAACAACATATTCTGTCAAAAACCTCCAACAGATCCACCTCGCAAATAAACTCTACCACCGAAACACATCTACATACAGTACCCAACTCCAGCTTCGTACACACAGACGCACACGCTCATACACACGACCACACCCCACACGCACGCAAACAAACGCCCGAGTGTTCACGAATTTTGCGCCGTGTGTGTGCGAGTTTACCAACTGACAGACAGAAAGTCAAATATAAACCCAGAGAAGCATGCTCCAATTTAACCCCGCGCAGGGCGCATCAAGTTGGGCGTACTGATCTAATTGAGAGCACGCTCGCCGGGGCGCGCCGCGCTGCGCGACCGCCTCGCCAACAGCGGTCGGTGGCGGCGCGCGACACGCGCAGACCAGCGGGCGGCGGCCGCGCCCGCCCCTCCCCCCGGGGCACGGCGGGGCGGGGCGCGGGGCGGGGCGGGGCGCGGAGGGGACGACGCAGAGGCACGGATGAGGTAGCTGCGCGGATGAGAAATATGCGAAGCTGGCCGGGTCGAAAGGACGGGGAAGTATGAGCGGAGAGGGGGAAACAGGAATGGGGTGGGGAAGGTAGGAGCGCAGTGGGTGACACAGGTGCGGGGCGGGGGAAATAGGAGCAAGATGGGGGAGACACCAGCGAGGCCGGGTAGATAGGAGTGGGGTGGGGTAGATAGGAGAAGGGCTGGGGAGACAGGAGCGAGCAGGAAGATACGAACGGTGCAGGCGAGGCAGGAGCGGATTGGGAGAGATACGAGAAAGGCGAGGGAGACATGAATGGGGCGAGGTAGTTAGGGGCGGAGCCAGGGAGTGAGAAGCGGGACGGGATAGAAATGAGCATTACAGGAAAGATGGGAGCGAGACGGGAGAGATAGGAGAGAGGTGGGGTGAGGCGAGGTGGGGTAGAACGGATCGGTCGGGCAGGTGCGGATCGACGCGGACCGGGGACATCGGGTGTAGGTGAATCGGGATGGAATGGTTCGAGGCAGGGCGGTTCGGGCTGAGGTGGAGAGGATAGAGCAAGGTAGGTGGACAGAGTTCGTCGGGGCAGAGCGAAGTCGATTGGCGCAGAGTGGTGTGGGCCGACACTCTACAGGAACGAGGTGAAGCGGTCAAGATAAGAGGGTATGAGGCCGAGGCGGGGACGAGGAAATGGCGGGGACCAATCAAGTCAAGCGGGCAGCACAGCGCGGATGGTCGGGGGGGGGGCGGATTTGGGCGGGGCGCGGCGAGGGTGCGCAGACTGGGATTAAGAGCTTCGCTGTATGGTTTTGGGGAGCGGGGTGGGGAGCATAGCGGCATGAAACATAGCAGAATGGAGTGGGGCGAGGTTATGCGGGGCGGTGCTGTTCGTAGCGGACGGGGCGGGGCTGGATAGGGCAACGTAGGCGGGCGGGGAGGGGTGTGGGGCCAGACTGGAGGGGCGTCGTGGGGGGACACCCGTACACACGGATGCGGTCGAGGGGGCGGGGCGGGATTGTAACTGAGGTCGACGCTTTGGGGTCGCGGTTGCGACAGCTAGACGCAGTGAGAGAGACGGGAAATGGAAACAGGAAAGGGGGTTGGGGTGCTGAATTTGACAAAGGGGTAGCGAAGCAAATAGCATAATCAGAAGCTGACTGGAGGGGACATATCACAATTACAGGTGCAACAGCGGAGAAAAAATGTACTCGACGGTGAGGAGGTGCAAAGGTGGATTTATTTTTTACAAAGTAGAGTGACAAATGGAAAGACGGCAATACACTGGTGAATTGCTGTGATGTTACATAGGCACCTCACGGAAAAGAGAACAACCAAAAGGTCTCGGTGAATGCTCTGCCAAGTGCAGTAGTTTTGAACTTGACGGCTGGAGTCCAAATGGCATGAAAACGCTGTGTCTCACATCACATGTAATTATTACTGGTACCGCCTGTTGGGTTAGAGATAGTAACTCAGCAAGAACTCAGAAAATACTTTTATGATCAACGTAATGTACACTACAAAGCCAATTAATTCCGAAAATTTGCTCAAAACTTGACTATATCAAGATCAACAGTTGAGTACATGTGACGATGCCATTCGACGCACTAAAGAAATGTTGCAACCATTTTTATAGTGCAACAAGGTGGATCTACTCTGACTGGCCAATTTGAACAATCTACAGCGAAGCTGAATTATCGCGGATGGTGTTTTCAGACAAAACGTGAGACCCTCCAGCGGAAACATTGTTGAGATTGAGTTCTCTGAGTGAAGTTGATCTCCATCTTCATCTCAATTACCGCAAATACTGAGTTTCGCTCAGAGCATTGCCGCATTTTGCAGAGTTTTAGACAATAAGATTCTAACTCTAAGAGTCCCAACTCTGGCGAATTTTCGACATTAGCTTATACATCTAGTTCGAATTCAGTCGATGTCTCGAGAAGAATTCTTTCGGCCGGCTGCTCTTATGGGTATTTTTCCGTGGTTTATCCAATGAATTCCTGGCGAATGCCGGGCCAGAAACCTAATAAACCGGTCATAGACCGCACGCAATCTTTCGTTCCTCTTCCTTGTCTTATCGTCTTCCCTTCCTTATACTTACTCTTACAAGCACTTACATTACTACATATGTGGGGAGCACAGAGCCTGTTTCAGCTGTGAGAGGTGCCCTGCCCGAAATATTACTAAGAGGGGAAAATGTCTCGCAAACCGATGCGTACGTTGGCGCCGAAAATCACCATTCGGAGGGGGAAGAATCACCGCCAATTATGAGGATAAAAATTCACTACCCTATCAGAACTAATCACTATAGTAGTAGACGTGCCCGTAAACATCAACCGATCGATCGATCACTACATACTTCTTCAAAAAGGTGTTCACTTGGTCTGCCATCGACTGTGTGAGTGCGTCTACGCCCACACAAGCCGCTGCCTGACTGAAGAGAGTTAGCGCTAGGTGCAAAGTGCCATACTAAAACACCATTGATCATGTCACTTGCGATGTTTTACGGTTCGTTAGTAAGAAACAACGTTCAAATGAGCTTTATCAATTCAGCATGCGTTATAACAAAAGATGGATGTAGAGCTTTGTGAAAAGAAATTGTATAGTATATTAAAGAGTCTAGATAATTGGGAGACATTTGAATCTCCGTAAGAGTCAAGAATAAACAAATACATGCAAGAATGATATATGCAAGAAGATTTTATGATTCTGTGCGATTACTACGCACTCCGGAATTTTGAATTGGCTTTTCGTGATAATACAGGGATAACAGCGCTCTAATTAACATAAAATATAACCTAGCACAAGTATATAATTTCAATGTCTTTGTCACGAATTTTAACCTGCCCTCTTTCTAACATTTTACGTTAATTCTTGCCAGATTGGGGAGACAGAAAATAAATAACTTTAACAGCTTCACTCAAAATAATGTGTTAACCAATATTAGGAAAACGCACAATCCGGTTTATTGGCAATCATTTTGCCATTTGTAAGGAGACCTTAGACTCTCTTAGAGACATGCTTAACTTGTGAAAGAATAAGGTCGTACTTTACGCGTCAAGTATAACGTCGTAACTTCAAGATCCGTCACGTATCTTTAGTGCGTATCGTCGGTACTTCATGCGTCGCGCTAAAGCCTCCCCAGTATAGAGCAACAGTGAATGCCAACGCGAGCAAACGTCAATGCTTCCGGGAACTTCGGCGCTGAGAAGATCAAGAGATGATGGAAACGTCGGTCTCGCGCGGCGTCACTCGGACAAACAAGAGCTATTGCATGACTGGACGCGGAAGACTTTTCACATGTCCTTGAACGCTGTTGTTTTGCCTTCGGCTCCAATGGGAATTGATGACCTTGGGGACAAGATAACTCACAACAGTCACGGCATTTTCTAGCTATTCATAAAAGTAATATCGACAATTTCAATAAAACTGTGGTTTATCTTTATGTCACATATATTTATGAAGAGCTTGGGGTAGTGACAAGATAAAACACACTTTGATTGATTGATGTTTATAGTCATGTCAATTGCTACCGTCATCAGTCCCGTTAGTTCCGAATGTTTTATTCTGGGAGGTGGCTGTGTTCCTCTCCCACTGGATGGTGAGAACCGGCGCCACTCTACACTTCGGCTGGCTGCGGAGGGATTACCCCCTTCAGATAACTGCCCCCACTGCGGAGCACCGCCCCAGCTGGGACAAGAAACATTTCGAATGATAGATTGACTAGGGATTTCGGGCTCAACAGCTGAGGTCATTAATCCCGTAAGTGTAGTGCATACTCTCTCTCTCTCTCTCTCTCTCTCTCTCTCTCGAGAGAGAGAGAGAGAGAGAGAGAGAGAGAGAGAGAGAGAGAGAGAGGTGGCGGTGAGCTTCAGCCCCACTGGATTATAAGATCTGGCGCTGACCTATCGGCGGCTAGCAGAATTTTCCCCAACCCTCCCTCCAGCGGAGTACCGCTCCAGCTGGGACGGTTAAGCTCCCTGCTGCAATCCCGGCATATGTGGTAGGTAGTGCATGTAAGTGTAAGTGTGTGTAAGTAAAGGGTGAGGCAGGACAAAGAAGAGGAAGGATAGATGGCGCGTGGCCCGAAGCCCGTTTGTTAGGGTACTGCTCAGGCATTCGCCTGCTATTGATCGGGGAAACCACGGAAAACTACCTATCAGACCAGCCGGCCGATAGAATTTTCTTCCAGACAGCGACTGAATTCACCTAGCAATGTAGGGGTATATAAGTATTGTCAAAAATCCTGCAATCGCAAGAACACGAACCTAGGACCTCCCAGTCAGAGGCATTGCAGTGACGCCCTGAGCCACCTCTCCCGAAAAGAAACACTTCGAGATATTTACGCATACCAGGTTATTGACATTTCCGAGTAGCACGAGGTTTGCTTCGGCTGGTTACTGCCCCTCTCCTTCGCCCTTGGGTGGCCCTGCTGCGAGCGCGTCGTCCGCGCCAGTCGCTGCCTGGCGGCGCGTACAGCGAGCGGCGGGCGCCGGCAGGGCGCATACGCACTCCGCCAACCGCACGGCCCATTGGGACGAGCGGAAACGCATTAATGACGCCGGCAGCGCGCCTGTTCACTTACAAATCACTCATCGACCTGCGCGGAACATATTCATTAATTAGGTGCACAATGTGTGATGTATCCTTCCTGCTCCGACATGCATGCGCGGCCGCCGCCGAGCCGCCGCCACGGTAAATGCTCTTTATTCTCTGGCGAATGGTAGCGAACCATGCGAGCCATGTTAGCGACAGCACCGGAACTTAATTCTAAATTTACCTTGTTTTGGTGTTATATTACGTGTGTTTATGATGTTTGAAGTTATCTCGAATTTTGTAAAATATTTTGTCGGTACTATAAAACAGAAAATAAAAAATAAACGAAATTCAAAATTCAAAAATGTATTACGGTTTATAATTGTGAACACAACAATGCTTCGCTATGGCAATGTATTACACTTCACACGCTACTTGGCACGAGCTTGTTTATCGCAATTTACGCTACGATCTGCAAAAATTTTAATAAATGAAAGACTTACTCGGGAGTATGGGTTTGTTCTATGTCCTAGTTTGGACATGGTTTTAAAGTATCTTATTGTTAAAATGGTCAATCCCAAGTTTTGAGATGTATTCGCTATGACACTGTCTTGGAGAAAATTGATTTACTTGCCCGAGAAAACGTTCAAGTTATCCGGCCGATATTTCACAATCACAGGGGTAGGACGCAGTTAAGACGCAGCGAAGACGCAGTTAATATTTGAGGGTGTGGCGGGTTGCGTAGAGCTTCTGTTCAAGGGGAACTTGAGTCAAGATGAACGCATAAAATTATTATCTACGCGCATCTATATGCGATAGACATACGAACATTTCCATTGCACTATGCCTATATTCTTCGCGCTAGTGCAAGTAATAAGTTGACAACGTTTTATTACAATCAGTTGAACGGTACGACAGCGCATAAATTACTAACAAAACAAAAACAACAACAACAGCAACAACAACAACAAGCATTGATTTTTATACATTGGATTAAGGTCACGTGAAAAATCAATGTGTAATATAAAATGTTTCAGGTCCTTAATGTACTACTAAGTGTATCTTTTGAGAAATATGTTGCTAATGATCTTTTATAATAACTTGTTACGACTTTTGATGGTGATTAAATAATTTTATCAAGTAATAAAAATAATATGTATGAAATTGAACCATTAATGCTTACGGCTAAATCAATAGAAAAGTTATTGGTTCCTCTTGAAAATATCACTTCTTATGTCTCATAATTAATGCTATCACAAACACGTTCGAAAGGCTACAAAAATAACTGTCGAAACTAACATTTTTGAAATTACTGTTATTTTTTAATATAATTGATTTCCAGGTTGCTTAATGACTTTCTACTATAAGTCATTGTTATTAACGCACAATGGTTAACACCCAAAGGTTTCCGTTTAAGAAAAATATTGTTAACAAAAGTACCGAAAAATTAAATGAACTATTTTTCTCATATCCACTGAAAATACTAAACTGAAGAAATATCCTTTTCGTTAAGTTATTTACCTTCATTTTATAAATATTCCACACATTTTCGCCCTAAGCGATAGGGTGAAAAAAATTAGATTGTAGTGTTGATATTTGTTTAACTACTTGTTTCAGGAAATAACACATCAGTGATATTTCGAATTGATTGGGTACAGCAAAAATAATTGTTTTAGTAACTCTTTCTGATAAATACGCTACTAAGACTAAGTTGACGCTACTAAGACTAAACTGCATGTTGATATACAATTTTACTGTGATTATTTATTAGAATTTTATTGGTTTTATTATTTGATTACTATTACTATTAGTACTACTACAGACGTCTTCTCTCCAAGATTCCGGTGCCCCAACTGCATTTTACTAGAGACAGTGTGTTGGCATATACTGTGCTATCGTGCTTCGGGAGTAAAAACTCTCATAGTGCTTGTTCTAATCAAGTTAGGCTATAACTTGGCGAATCTGTACCATTTAGATGTAAATTGCTTTGTCTCTCGAACGGGGTAGCAGGCGAGTCTCTCCTTAATGAAAATAGGCGCGCGCCCTCGTAGGATCTGCGGATAACCCACCCCGCTCTCTCCGGAGAATAGCTTGGCTCAATATTTAGGTGTGATGGGGTCGTATTTACGCACTTCCCTTCACAAAGTTTGCAAGGAATTTTGCAGGAAATTGCACATTCGTGTAAAATATGCGTCCATGAATATTGAAAAGCCAGAACTAAAAAGTTCGAATATACGATGACTGCTGAATCTCTAATATATTCTATGAGATTAACTTACTTACGGAAGTGAAATATATTTCCAAAATCTCGTGGTTACCTTTTTTATAATCAAAACGTCTTCTCTACAATCAGAACTAATTGATTATCTAAGGATATCTTATTTAAAGTGTTACATTTCCTCCCAATTATTACAATTTCCTCCCAATAAATTTAAATACTGAGAGTTACGAAACTTAGAAAAGGAAAGGATTCGGTAAAGCACGATATCCTCAACATGATATTCCATCATAAAAGATGAAAACATTTTATTATACTGCCACGTTTAGTATAAGTTTTAACAGGACAATATGTAAAATGAGAATCACACGTTCCTTAAAGCCAATTAATGTTTGATAGTATTAACAACACTTCAATATTTCTATCGATTAGTGCTGATAAATTGTGGTTTTAATGTATTGTGGGGAAAAGATTGGCATATCACTGTATTTATATTAGAATTCTCGGTTTTATAAAAACAATGGTCAAGACAACAACAAAAGTCAAGGAACAAGTGAAATTGCTAAATGGTCTTAGAAACGTTTAATTCTAAATGGTCTTTTTTTATTAAAAGGTGTTTGTACTTAAAACCCAATTCAATTACTTGTTTATATAATTGTGCGTATTTATACACGCACATGGACATGAGAATTGTGAATGTTCTCTTATTTACATGTTATCTATTTTTATTTTTACGTTAGTTTATTATTTTTTACATCTATTTATTTAGAACTTATTGTTTACCTTAATATTTTTTCTTCTTCAAAGTTATTTGGTCGAAAACATTTGTGATGCTAGGGCTCATCGCATGAGAGTTCATCACAGACAGATATTTTGTTCTTCAAGAGCGTGAAGCAGATTTTAAATATGCAGAAAAGTAGATGTCGATGATGATTTTTACTGATATTAGTTAAAAATTATGTAAACACTTGTGAGAATGATACATTCCAGTGATATTCCCCAACTATGTTTACAACGTGGTATTTGCACAACTTGTTAAAGAATCGCCTTGAAAACGCGCTCCGAATGCTTATCACGTTTCATTTCTATAATAACGCGTATAACATTAATATTGCACAGTCATTTTATTCTCGGACTTGTATCTACAAGTACAGTCGATCAGTTTGTAATTGATTGAATGATTGATTAATAATTCCGAGCACGTTAACTGCTAAGGTCATTATTCCCGTAAGTACAGTTCATGTTTCTCCTCAAGAGACGGCGGTGATCCTACCCCCGCTGGATGACGAGAACGGGCGCGCCGACCTGATGTCAGTAAGCGGGACTTTTCCCAGGGAACTTCCTCCAGCGGGGTAGCGACCCCGTCGGGACAATCTCTAAGCTTCCAACCGGCTTCTCGGTATGTATGGTAGTGCATGTTAGTATAAGTGTCTGTAAGTAAGGGGTGAGGATAATACAAGGAAAAGGAAGGAAATATTGCGCGCGGTCCGTGGGCCGTTTTTAGGGTACTGCTACACCATTCGTTTGGAATTGATCGGAGAAACCACGGAAAACTACCTATCAGATCAGGCAGTTGCTAGAATTCTCCTTCTGACAGTGATGAATTCGACCTAGCAAGCGCCTAAAATCCTGCCACCGTCGGGACTGGAACTTGGAAGCTCCTGGTCACAAGCATTGCAGTAACATCAGTAGATGCCGTGAGCCACCTGTCTCGGTATCAGTTTATAAAAATTGGCCCTCAAATGACTCTTCAAGATGAAGACGTCGAAGAGCTAGGGACAAGAAACCCTTGAAAACACCTGACTTTTGCGACAATACTTGTGGAAGCTTCCCTATGTAACTCACACCAGAAACATCACCTACCATTCCACCCCCCTATTTTAAGTTCAGAGGCTTTGCCCGGGCAAGCGTGCGCGCCGCGGGGAAAGAGCCCATTGAAATTCCCGTCCGCTGCGCGCGGAGGAGGCGCTGCGCTCCGCGCCTTAGCGCAGAGGGTGCCCGGCCCGCGGGCGGGCACGCCCCCTCCCCTCCCCTCCCCTCCCCCTGCCCCTCCCCTCCCGGCGCCGGCGCTCGTTTTTCCATCTTAGCGAGAAATAACGGCTAAAAGCGCGGGGCTGCCGCGAGTGAGGACTCGCATTTATACGGACAGCGAGCAATATATGGCCGCCCGCGTGTTATTTCGCGGCGGCTGCCTCTCCGGCGCAAGGGCCGCCCCGGGGGCCCGCGCCGCGCGATGGGCCGACACTCCGCCCGCAGCGGCCAAAACGAGCGGGGAGTTATACACTGGGGTAGCGAGTCGATTGATTGATCAGTATATTGTTAACGTCTGATCATTCATCAATGAGTAGTAAATCACGACAATCATCAAAACTGACTTTCCAAATCGAATGAATTATTGGGTAATAATGTTACCGATGTTTCAGTCTAGGTTATGTCGACATGATGACAACCCAAATAATTCAACACGTTTTGTCAATATTACTACGTTTTGGATTATGCGAATCTTAAGTTTTTTTCACTTATCCTAATGATGGCCACAACGTAACCTAGACCGAAATGTCGGTATTCTTATTTTCCAATAATTCATTCGATTTTTTTGATGACGGTCGTAATTTAGTGCTCAATCGATTTGTTGATGTTCCCGGGCTCTTCAACTGCTATAATCATTCTTCCCGTTTTTGTAAAGAATATTTTATCATCAGGAGTTGGCAGAGATGTCATCCCCCACTTAATTGGAGATCCAGTCCCGATTTAAACGTGGTTTGCGTAGGATATCCCCCTCCAGGTATTCCTTCCCTCAGCAGCGAACCACCCAAACCTGAACTGCACATCTTGGCTCCCGTTCTGTCTTCCGACAGTGTGGTAGTCTAGCGCATGTGATTGGGTGTGGAAGGGAAGAGACTAGGACAAAGAAGGCGAAGGAAAGAGCGCGAACGACCCATGGCCCGTTTGTCAGGATACAGCGTCATTCGCCTGGTATTGTTCGGAGAAATCACAAAAAAATACCGATTAGAGCAGCGGCTGGAGTCACTGAGTGTTGACTGCCGTGCCTTAACTACTCAGATATTAGTCTCGTAAGAGTGATGTATGTTACATCCGTGGTAGTAGCTCTGTTCCTCCCCAACTAGAACGTCAGATCTGGCGCCGATCTAAACGTTTGATGAAGATTTTTATTCTTTGCATGTGTCTCCTTTTTCTAAGATACTTCTTTAACCAGCAAAAGCCATGAGCACCTGACTTGTCGTTTGAGATATGGAAGTGAAGCGTATGTTTGTGTGTTTGAAGGACGAGGATGGAATAAGGAAGGAAGTGTCAAGCTGTTCCTTGGTCCGTATGTTACCAAACTCCTTCGGCTCTCGCGTGGTATCGCCTGGCCATTTTGATCGGAGAAGTTACCTCTATTCTGTTACTACAAAAAGTAATCCGAATCCAAAATCTTAACCTAAAAATCTTTAGGATTTTAGTTAAAAGGTTATTATTGCTTAATCGCTCCAACCATTAACTTTCAGATATTTGAAATATGAGGAAAGCAGATCGATAAAATCAACTTTAACAAAATATTTATTACCCTTGATACCAATATTCTTTCGCCTACCTATTTTTTCTTCTATCTTACAGAGTGTTTCAGCAGATCGAACTCAGCGTGTGGTCTTAATTATTGAAGAAAAGTATGAAGTTGTATTTTGACACAGCACGACAGACAATTCCCTGACTAGTTATTGTATGTGAGATAGTTGAATCAGTCTCCGTCCCCCTTTTCATCGCATTCCCTCGCCAGCGCCCCAGGGCCGCTCCTAATTGGGGACGCGAGCGCCTGCTCTGTCAGCGCTGCCCTCGGGCGCTGTGACGTCTCCGCCGCCAGTTCCTGTCCGCGCAGACGGAGCTCCCCGGACAGACGCACTCACTGTCCGCGCATACATCTCCTCCGTCGACGCCCGCGCTGACGTCATTAGTTGCGGAGGCACCTCCCGGCCACGTCTACCTGGCGACGCACAGCGCGCAGAATCGCCCAGTGCTCAGAGGCTGGTAGGGGGGAAGCCGCTTGCAGAAGTAGTCTGGGCGCAGAATTTTCACCACTGACCTTGCTTGTGTCTGTATCTGAGAAGGGGAGTTGGAGACCTTTTTGAAGGCTAGTTTACTGGTTGAATGTTACTTTACCTTCTCCGGGATGTTTCTGAAGAGTTTGGCCCTTGGAGTGATTTTCTGTTACCATTTCAGGGACACTGTGCGAGCCAATTTTGATGTTCGATTTGACTCCTAGAGAGTGCAGCCATTGTTTCTATATTTGTTGTCATATTGCTACTTGCAAATTGAATTTTGTGATAGCTGGTTTTACCTAACAGATTTAATTTTGCCGAAAGCAGTTCTAGAGATCACTTTTGTGAGCCATATTAGATCGTGTCCACGATTAACTTTCCGCATCGCGAAAATCCATCGACTGCTTATGCTTGGATATAGAACCTAGGATTAGGAGAAGGAGTGAGGAAGTATCTATTAATTTCGAACGCGTCAAAGGTCCCGCAAGTGTAGTTCATGATATATCCTGAAATGGATGCCTGCTGTAATAGCGACTATGTTAGCAGCGCCAATCCACCTCTTGAGAACCGGATCAAATTCGTTATTGTAAGATTTGAAGTAAGGGAAAATGTCCATTGCAGATTTTTAAAGGTTTCTCTCTTTTTTCATGCTCTTCACCCTATTAGTGCACAGTAATAATTTTTATCTGAGAATGAAGAAAAATGTGAGGTTCGTGGCACACTTGGTATAGGCGAGTGTTTTGTGTTATGGCAAATAAGAATGTAGCAACCTAATCTCTTCAATTATACTTCGGTATTTATCCATACTGTTTTAAAATGTATTGTGTCATCAATTCTTTTAATTTCAAATTTCCATAATTATTTTTTAATGTTTAAATTTTAATTAATTATTTAAGTGCGATCTTATTTCGTATGAAATTTGAATGACGTTTCAGTGCCTACAATATAAAATATTCTTTACAATATAACAACGGTCCATTTATCGACTTGTGCATTGTATAAATGATATACCTGGAATTTTTTAAGCTGGAATCTAAACCAAATTTGAGTTTTAATGCGTGAGAATTTTTCCTTTTATAGAGAACACTACCCAATGTATCAGCTCGAGTATCCTCTGGCCATCTTCTTTGCCACTACAATCGTCTTTACAGCCCCGTTACGCTTACATCGTCTGCGCCGTCGGGCGATGCCCGTGCCACGACGCCCACATATTCGCCTGTCCAGCAGAGCGTGGTGCGGGGATCTGGCTGGGAGAGGCCGAAGGAGGGACGAGAAGCAGCCGGAGACGGAAACGGACGGATAGAGGGGATGGCCGTCGGGGAGAAAAGTGGTTAGGAGATAAGGGGACGTAGAGACAAGAAACCGAGGTGGAAGAGCGGGGGGGGGGGGAACGAACCTCGGGAATGGAAGGGCGCCATTGGCGGGGCGAGGCGCGTAGGGAGAAGAACGAAGGCGGATGTAGGAGACGGGAAGGGAATGGCGGGAACAATAAATGAATGGTAGGTGTGGTAGGTGGGGAGAAGGGAGATGAGGGAGCAGTGGACGTGGACCTGCAGGCCTAGTGGCAGCGATGGAGGGAGGTGTGGGAAGAGAGAAGAGTAGGCGAATGAGCGACGCGGGGCAAGGACGGAAGTAGTGATGGGAAGTTTTATCAAAAGATCGATTCAGCAATATTTCGATACATCATCAAAATGTTTTCAATATCGATAAAAACATCGTCAAAATATAGATGTTTTAAACATGATAAAATACACGTAATTTTCCATCCTCTTTCCGTTTTTAATTTTTTCCGAGTCCTTAAATGAAAGACCGGCATATTTTATTGTTTGGCCACGTATAATTAATATTTTAATAATAATGTTTATTGAATGTAAAGAAGGAAATAAAAGAATTAAGAATGTGTTTTGCTATTATACCATTTATTCTCTTCAATTCATAAATAATCGAAATAAAATGTCCTGTATGTAATAAACAAAATACGTAAATATTTGTTTAAAGAATATTCTGCCTTAATGCATTCTGTCACCTTCATTTTCTAATCAATATTCTATACGGGCAAGGTTAAAAATGCCGTTTAACTATATTATCACGTAAAATTTCTTCGAAAAAGATAACATAAACTATATTAAAACATCTTTGTTTCTGGAAAAAATATTGATCTGAAACCACATCGAAAACAAAACATCACTGTTAATATATCGATATTTTTGGTCGAAAATATCGATGTTTTAATAACATCGTAGTTTTTTGTCGTCCCTAGACAGAGGAGAAAGTGGACGAATAGAGGATTGGGCGTGAGGGGAAGTAGGCAGGGGTGACGATATGTGAGGACAGGGCAGGAAGTGTGAAGAAAAAGCGTCGGCGTGCGAGCGGTGGTGCGACACCGGCAAGGAGGGTGCTACAGGACGGTGGCAGATAAACGGCCGTACGGGCAAGCAGCGGGGAGAAGAAGTGAGGGCGTGGGCGAGTGGTGGGCGGAGGCGGGGGCGTGCGGCGGGTGTGAACATGCGAGCGTGGGCGTGCGCCGGCGAAGCGTGACCACGCCGCGGTCGCGCGGGCGATTTCCCCACCCCAGCGCCCAATCGCCCCGTCATCTCGCTCCGCACTTGAGCGTACACGCTGCCCGACCGCCCACTCGCCAGCCCGCCGCTTCGACGCCCGCGCAACCCCACCCGTCCCCGGCCCGCCTCCCGGCCCGCCTCCCGGCCCGTCCCCCGTCCGTCCCCCGTCCGTCCCCCGCCCGTCACCCGCCCGTCCCCTGCCCGTCTCCCGCCCGCCACCCGCCCGCCACCGCCCGCCCCCTCGCCCCCACCCTCCCCCTTGCCACCGCCCGCCCCCTTGCCCGCCCGCCGCTTCGACGCACGCGCGCTGCACTTTTCCTCGTCCGCGCGCCCGACGGCAGCCAAGCCATTTTTCAAACGCTCGTAGAAACCGCCAGTGCTCGTGAATCTGAGACCCCGTTGCTTGCATGTGGCTCATCGACTTTTATTTCTCTTCGCGAAGCACTCAATTAGCGTGCTTGTAAGTGTCGGTTGGAAGTATTCTATCCTAGTTTTACAGAAGAGAGATTCAAGTGCGATAAATTTGTGGTGAGTAAAAGAAAAGTAACGCGCAAGAAACATCTTATCTAATCTCAAATTTTTGGTATCTGAAATATTCGTGGATTACTATTGAAATATCCTGATTTAAAGTGACATAATTTAAATTTATGTTGGTAATTAATAATCAGACAGACAGGAGAGATTTTTGAAAATTTCAGACATTTAAAATGTTTAGTTAAATTTTAATTTCGCACAATAATGTTAATGGTTTAAGTGATGTCCAGTATAAGAAACTAAAAAACAAAGCTACAAGGTTTCAGTAGAAAGAATAAATATTTTCTGGATGTATTTCAGACAATAAATAATAAATTCGTAGCCACAAATGAATATTCATGTTTATTCAGAGACTATATACAATTTTTAATAATTATTTACACGACTGTTACTTTATTATAGTATGTAATTGTTATAGTGGAAACAGAATGTATATTTATTAATTGTAAAATTAAATAAATTTGTCGTCAGTTTTGAGTGAACGAAATGATAGTCATCTCCAACATAATTAAGATGATCACAAACTAAATAAACTTTAACTGAAATGCTTTCCTTCCAATTCTACGTCTCCACGTAGTGTCCCGCACAGAAATAAACAATTATTCCCAGAACGACATAACTAGATCTTACCCCTCACATGTTTACTAAGTTTCATTACAAAAGGTTGTAATCTGACAGAGTCAGGCGTGACACATACTTTTATTCATTCCTCCAACAATACGCTGTCCATCCATACAAATATACCGTTTTTCAGGCGTTTCGAGTGCATGCATCTCCTCGCCAACCCAACTAATTTTAACCGTCTTCGAAACACCTCTAACAGATCATAATACTGGTGTATGTGATAAGTTAAGCTCAAAAGAGTCTTAAACTCTTATTATAGAAACGAAAATTCAAGATAGTATTCTTGAGATTCCAATATGTTTTCTTCCTATATTAAACCATACATGAAAGTAAAGGCTGTAAATTTATATAGAACTGAATCTGCACTCATATTTCCATTTACAAGAAATCCCCTTCAAATTAAATTAAACACTATTACTATAGTAGTATTCCGACTTTTCGCTCCTCTATAGATTTTGGCTAGCGATGTTAAACCCTTATTCCGTATTCTTCTGTAAAGGGCCGTTTTGCATGTTTTATAGCGACTCATCTCGTGTATATTCTTCACCTTGACCTTTGAGACATTTTCTTTTTAGGTCTTCTTAGTTATCTGTACAATTTTTTACCATACCAAGTAACAATCCTTCACCTGCACCGTCGCATTTTTCACTAGACTGAGGTTACATACGATTTCCACGGAATGCGATGTTAAAGTATTAACAACTAGCGAATTATTGCAAGGATCGAAAACAAAGTATGTCACTATGAAGTGCAGCGTCTCATATATATTATTCCTATTTATACACCTTTTACGGCTCTCACAGGCAACCAACCTTTGTAAATCAGATCTCTGAAGAAAGAAAATTTCACGGAGACGACGAATATCACTTTGACTTTTAAAATAAGAAAACATTGTTGAAAAAATGCATTTAAATATTCACGTCAAATGCAACCCGCAACACACGGCCGCATAGTCAAAATATATATAGTTAAGTAACTTCTAAACTAAGCGGGGTAAGGCCTTAAAATCTGGAATTTCGAGGAAAAAAGTCTCACAGAAACGTTTCCCATGTCGTAACCTAATGAGATATTTGATATTCTATTACATTTTTGCTGGTCGGGCGCTTAGCAATACCGCCCAATACCACCTATAGAAGGCCTTGGCGCCGAAGGTCAGCTTTGTTTGTGACGTCTCGCTTAGAATGCTTAGATTCCTCCATCTTATGCTTACACTTTTCGTCTACACCGTGGTTTGGCCTGACTGACAAGGTTTATTTTCATCATCATTAATTCAAGATGGGCTTTCGCAGCCATAAGTATTAGTAGTTGCTTGATACCGATGAATATTGTTTTATGGGTGTAGTGCACAGGTTCACTTACCACTTGTGCAAGGGCTATGTACCCAATTGAAGAAGGAACTTCGATCAAAATTCTAGGCTCACGAAAACTTGCGATGGGCAATATCGGAGAGCTTAGAAACTAAGCCAAACTATGATGAAAAGAGAGCTCTTATATCTTTTGATGTTCTTCGTCAAACAGAAAGAAAAAAACAACAATATTGGCAAATAATGGACGATTCTGGGAAGTAAAAAGAGAAGACAGTGTCTTGTCATTTTTTGTGTTTTAACTGTGCCAGTATTTTCGTTATCAACAGTGATTTGGTCAAATTTTCAAGTCAGTGTGTTCGATCATGATATTGCATTGAAAAAGCTGAAAAATAATACTTTCCCTAGAGTGATTAGTAATTTCAACAAGTTATTTTATGTCTAGGACAAGTTGAAGAATTTGCAAGACAACTAGGTCTATTCTCGTAGTACTTTCAGTGCTGTAAATGCCATTTTAAGCAAGTTAATAAAAGATTTAGATGATATGTGCAAGTAAGTTAAATTTATTATTAAACAGATCGATTTATTCATCATTGAACAATAGTGGGCTAATCCCGGATTTACGGTGCACCTCGGCCTTACTGATTCAGTGCTGATTTATTTGCTTTCTGCAGTATTTTGTTTTCCGTTACCCTTCATCCATACACATTTTTGAGAAAATCGGGATGTGTTAACTCTCCACAACTACGAACAGAAAGAGCAAGCAGATGAGAATATTTTGATGTGTGCTAAGGAGAAATTCAAAACAAATCAGATTGCATAGTTTCATTAATGTTAGATGGAATTTATATATTTTTTTTTAAACAACAAAGGTGGAAATATAGTTAGCACAGCATACTATGATTCAGATACTGCTACTTCCTCATATTTTATTGTTTACATTATACAATTGAAATTATTGAAGGCGTTGTCATTGTCAACAATACTATTTATTTCAATAAGAGCAGCTTTCGATGGCTTAGCCATCATCATCAGTTTTCTGCTGTCTGGAAGTCACAAAAACGACTGCTGATGATGGCTAAGCCATCGAAAGCTGCTCTTATTGAAATAAATAGTATTTTTGGCAATGACAACGCCTTCAATCATTTCAATTATGTAAATGTCAACTACAACTCACCAGTAAACCAATATACATTATACAAATTACCCGCCTAAATTATTTTAGAAGTATGGATGAGTTTTGCGGCTCCCATACGCAACCAAGTTTTATAAATGAAGGACTTAGTGCATGAAGATGTAAACTCAATTTTTAGTTTTGTCGCCAAAACGACTTTTCTAAGAGTTTTCTATTAGTTGTTTTGCTACTTTTGATGAAAATCACAATATTTGTCACATAAAAAGAAATAATTTCGAGTAATACAAAAAAAGTTCTATGCAAGTTTACTACATATCAAATATCCTTTTTGGCTATTTTTGAGATTACACCTTCTTGCACTAAGCCCTTCAAATGGGGTCTCTAAAGAAAGATAATTTTTTTTTGACTTTAAAATATGAGAGATTTATTGAAACAAATCCATCTAAATACTCACGTGAATGCAAACCGCAACATTCGGGGAGCATTGTTAAAATTTATGTAGTTAAATGACTCCTAAACGTATCGTTCTAGGGCCTTAAAATCTAGAATTTTGAGGCCGATGGCAGCAAGATTACGTTATTCACACCGTAATCTGTGAGATGAGAACTTCCTTGACATTCTATTACAATTTGCCGGTCCGGCGCTTCTCAATACTCTCCCGCATGTTCAGAGACGTTCAGAATCTGCAGCAGTATGTGAAATTAAATTAATTACTCATATTGAGACGATTGCATTCCACGAGTGTACCTCTTAGTTCGGTAATAAAGTTAAACAATATTTCAAAACGAAGGGTTGTATTTGCCCGATACTGTATTTTCGCATGGACCAATTTGCGTAGCTTTCTTAAGAGTAAAAAGCTTTTCTCATATCTTTGTGACTATTAAGTAGAAGCGAAAGCTAACTGTCAACCATGGTTGTCTAATTACTTCAAATGTTTGAACGAATTGCTGAGAATTGTTCCAAGAAAATTAAACGTAAATAAAACTGAATAATCCTTTATTCAAAATTTGTTTCAAACATCTATTTTGTAATTTGTTATTTTTATTTGATATTCTGTAAGTACATTGGAAAATATCTTGATAATTTTTTAAACATACAAAATACGTTTCGCTAACAACTTTCCCCCTTAATATGGAAATGGAAGGATAGAGAAGAGGGTGGAGTTTAACATGCGAGAGCTCTCGCACGTCAATATTAATCCTTTCTTCGACTTACATCCAATGTTCACCAATTATGTTGGTCACATTCTTACTCCGAGCATTTCTTCAATTTATAACATATTTAGAGGATTTTACGTCCGTTTCACTTCTACATTAAAAATTATAACTAACGATAATGAAGAATTAATTGATTGATTAAAAGTTTTTAAAACGATGTCGAAGCCTGAATCTAAATTATCAGGACAATGAAAATTCCTTGAAAACAAATCTATTATTTGCTTTGAAAACATCCGTAAATTGGTTTCTGAAATTAAAACTCAACGCCTATTTTCGTTTTGGATCAATTTTTATCCTTTCCAATGCATGCAAACATTTTTAACGGAAAAACTCAATTACGCGATCCAAACAGGAAAATAGCGTATTTTGTCCCTGAGTGTTTGATGTAGAAGCGGCAACATCCGAAGTGATTTCAAGTTATCAGGTAGCAGTAATACGATTAGTAAACTGTAAAAGAAAAACAAATATTTGTGCAAAAAATGGCCATTAAAGTGTCAATAACGGCTACGTTTCATGATAATATCAAACAAGGTACAACAGAAAGCAAATACCAGCGATTTTCTTTCAATACAAGTATAAAATTCTGAGAAATCTAATATCCGGACAACAAAATTATGAATTTTCTTGATTAGATTTTATTATGAGCAATGTTTAATTTGACATGTCATTATAATATATCACACATCAGTTTTCTTTTTACATTTTTATTTGAAATGGCAAAAAATCCCTGTTACTATAAGAAGCAAGTGAAATTTAAACCGTGTAATTTATTTAAAACGTACTGTTAATAAAGGAAGGAGAATATTTGGGGTATCATAGCGATTACTAAACCAATATATTGATCTTGAGAGGTCATATGTCAATCGTAATACACAGTTGCTTATATCCAATGTTGATAATGACAGAACTTTATTGCACTTAGATGAATTACTTAACTGTGGTTTTTCGCAGCTCAGTTCCGAGAATTTACAAATTTGCGTTTTTATCATTCGTATGCAAACGACAGCGCAATTTCGTCCATCGAAAATTTCACATCGATCCACTGAGATTTCAAGGCAGGTAGGCCGACATGAAAAACACATTTGCCCCTTCGCAATTGAAAGCTCTTCTCAAAATGTTTCCACTTTTAAGCTTTTTCTAGCTTTCTGAGTTAGCAAGTCTTTCCTCGGTGCAACTGTAAATTCGCGCACAGCCTTTCCCGTCCGTGTGTGTGGTGCAGAGGCTACTTGACACTGGTGCTGTCGTGGCCACGTGGCGCCGCCAGGAAGCAATCACCGGCGGGCGGGCGGCTGCGGCTGAGCCCTCGGGCGGTCCTCGGAAGCAGCACGCGAGCTCAGGCAATTTCCTGCCCTACGGCCGCCCCGCCCTGCAACACCCCCCGCCCCCCGCCCCCTCAGCCAACCCCGCCCCGCCGCCCCACCCACCTCATACCCACCACGCCCCCACCCCGCCAAGCCCCCACCCCGCCACGCCCCCACCCCGCCATGTCCCCACCCCACCATGCCCCCACCCCACCACGCCCCCACCCCGCCACGCCCCCACCCCGTCACGCCACTCAAGCACCGCCACGCCCTCCCCCACCTCCTGCCCCTTCCCCCCGCGTGCCATCACGCCACGCCCTCCACGCTAGCTTCACAAGTCCTCCACCATGCTATGCCACGCTGCCGCAAGTCTCTCGCCTCATCCCAACAAATTCCATACCTTCCCACACCCTTCCCCCAGTGCCCCGCCTTGCCCGCCGCAGCTCCCTGCCTCACATCTCCTCTGCATGTCCTCCACCATACTCCCCACACCCTCACAAGGTTCTCGCACAACCCTCACAAATCCCACGTCATTTCACTGCCTCCCCATCCCTCCCACAGTTTCAGCTGCGCCCAACTCCTATTAGAGCCTTGCCTTTCTCCACCCCGCCCCGCCTCCTGCTGTGTCAGTCCGTCTAGTCCCTCGTCTCGCCTCGCCTCGCTCCTCTCCTATACGTAAGAAGCCCGCACTTGCCTGTTCCACCTCACCCCTATAGTTCCCCCGCGCCGCCCTCAGAGTCCCTCGCTCTGCCCTCCCCGCCCCACATCCTCGCTCCCTCCGCCCTGCTCCGCAGGTACCCCCCTTCAAGTTCCACGCCCTGCCCAACAACGAAAACCATGCCCGCCCCGCTCCTCCGCATCCGCACTACTCCCTCGCCTTCCGCCCTCCTCTTTGACGTAACTCCTTCGCCCTGCCCCACCCTTCCTCGCAGCTCCCTCTCCATGCCCCCGCGCCACCCTCGCTTTCACCTCCTCCTCCCCTGCTCCAAAGGCAACGTCTTCATCCGCTCACACGCCTCCGCCATCGACCCATCCAGCGCCACTATCCTAGACGCCGCTTCGCCCGCCACTTGGGGACCTCGATAATGGCTCTCCATGAAACACTTCTGTTTTCTTCGTACCTAGGCGTTGTTTGAGAAATGAAAAAAGGGTTCAGTTAATTATACCAACACACCATAATATTTAGAGTAGGTTTTTTAAATTTTTCTTGATCCCGCAATATATATTTTACAATTTCAAACAATTAACTCAACTGATCATTAAATTATTATAATATTGTTCTGCATCACTATTATTCCTTCATCTTATTCTGAGAAGTGACACTTGCAGGTAATTCATACTCAGTTTATACTACGTAGATAGATTACAATTATAAAGATTATTCTTCGGGCAACAAGTGAATTATTATTAGGTTTTCTTTGACTGAAGTTTTTGCAGACGATACACTAGAATTGTGTGACTTGCGATTTCTCTCGTGTCCTTAAGAGAAACATCAGGGCTGGATTAATTAGGTTATAATTGTATCAAGGAGATGCTTAAATTGGAAGTAGAAATTGTGGAGTGTAGGTGACGCGTTTGCCATCGGATTTCATGTTCTTTCTCAAACAAGAAATTTGTATCATCACTTTCTCTGTGATACTATTAATCAACTATGAAAGAACACAACGACTGAATAGAAAATTATTGAAACATTCAACATTGTTTTTCTTCCTCATTCTATTTTAACACTCCTTCTCCTTTCTAGAGTCTGTTTCGTTTCATCTTCTTTTTAACGTCATTAAATGTTTTGTCACCGTTCAGTTTCCCTTGTACTATCTCTCCCTTTACTGGGACTCCCTGTCATCGAACTTGCCACTTCCTGTCACTCCTGCCGCGTCCTGCTTTTAGTTGTACCGCCCGCCTCCCCCCACCCCACCCCAACCCGCCCCACCCGCACACGGCCCCGCGCCGTCCTACTTCTGCCACTGCTCCGTCCGCGCCGTTGTCTCCGCCGGCTGCTCTGTCCCTCTGCCGCCGCCGCCGCGCCGTCGCCGGCACTTTATGAAATTTCAATGAACAGGAAGCCTTCGAAAGTTGCACTGCCCTTTCGCGGGTCCCGCGCGATCAAAGCAGGGCGCGTTCATTAAGGCAAATTGTGCTGCATTCCGATGCCCTCCCGCCGGCCCGCTTATTGCCTTGTCAGCGGCAGATGCCGCCGCCGCCCCCTCCGCCGCCGCCGCCACCGCCGCCGCCGCCGCCGCCGCCGCCGCCGCTGCCGCTGCCGCCGCCGCCGTCGCCGGCTCTCTCGCTCCCGAGAGACTCTCACCGCACTCGCCGTCGCCATCGTCACTACCAACCCCCAGAGAGTGTATAAATAGACACATTTCACCTAACGAGCAAATTGTGGGATTCAGACTTCTTCGTTGCATTTGTTGGCATGGATTTTGTTTTGATTTGTTTACGAAATATTTGACTTCAGGGCTGCCGTCATTGCTTTCTCCCTCTTTCCACTTATTAGCTTGTCAGAAACAGATGTCGCCACCGCAGTCACCAATTTTTCTTTCGAGAGAGACTCACAGTTGCCATTATCAACATTAACTGCCCTAAAAGTGTATAAATGGAAACACATTTTTCCTAATAGGCGAATTGTAGGATTCAGATTTCTTTATTGTACTTGTTGATATGTTATTTGAATTTTTTTAATAAAATATTTAATTTTGCTACCGTTGCCATTGTCACTGCCCCCTCGCATCACTATCTCAAAGTCAAAGACATTACTATTTTTTTCTATAGTTCAAATGGTCTAAAAGTAAGTGTTACAAACTTCAAGCAAATGTTTATAAGGTGAAAATGGTTACTTTTTTCCAAAGTCAGTCGTGTGGTTTTGGCTTCTGTTATGCAACTATCTATGCACTAGTTTACGGAATGTTCTACCGTAATCAAAGATATTTTGTGTACCTGCCGAACACTGGCATATATGAAGTTGTGCCACGTTTATGTTCGGAAATGTCATATTTGTAACTTTGTTATACGAACATTTCCAGCGCATGTTCATTGGCAAAAGTGATGATATACGATTCGTCTACATTTCCTAGAATTTTGTAACATCTATTTCAAGACATCTATACATAACTTGCGACACCATTAACTGACTGAAAAAGGGGGACCTGAGAGAATTGCCAAATCCATGACATTTTCATGGTATTTTGCCAGCACGATATTATTGCATTATTTGTTTACAAAACCTTTTGACTTTGTTGCTGTCACCATTGTCACTGCCAGCTCTCTCTTCCTAGAGATCATGATCCTTGGAATTATGCATTACCATCAGCTGTCCTGAGATTAAAAACGCACTATCCTGAACTATAGAAGGAATTTCTGAACCAGGATCCTGCATTGTAATTGTTGTCATGATATTAAAACTTTGGCATTTACGTCGGCGCCGCCGTTTCCACTCCAGAGCAGCAAACATTGTTGCTGTCGCCGCCGTCATCACTTTCCCACAATGGTTAAAAATATCACTCCATTCTAAATTACTGATCAATTCGATTATTAAACAGTGTTTTATTGCAAATATTGGCATAATATTTCACTGTATTTGTTTGTTTTTTTATTTGCGAGTCTTACTCCCGAGAGTACACACTCTTCTCCACCCACTCTCACCGCCATTTACACTAATTTCTCCCAGAAGAAGTTAAACATTTATTTCCCTAGAAGTTTGTATCGAATTCATTTTGTTTCATTTTCTTTTTAAAAAACTTTTGATTCAACCCACAATTCCACATGTAAGAGATTTGTCAAACGTAGATTGAACTGGGCAATTCCAGTTTTCTTATGTAAATTAGTTATTGAGAAAATAAAAAATAATATCATGTTTCACAAATGTAAACAACTAAATACTAAACTATGTATGTTTTCTTTATCATCAATGGTTACAGCAAAATATCTAAGTAAATGCAAGACATTAATTAATGTTGGTACATGAAGTACGACAATATTGATGACTGTGTTCTTTTATATAATTCAAAAGGTTTTCATGCACCTCAAGGCATAATTTCATTGTATTTCTTAAAATAATATTCCAATATCTTTTGATGAAATATTTGGCTGTTTTGCCAGGAATAGCTACTATTAACTTTTGTTTACATCCTCCCTCCGTCCACCTCTATATTATCAAAGTATTTTACGTAGTTAAAACAATAGCACTACTTAAATTAAGAAGCAAATAGTTCACTTGTATTACAGCAGGTAAGATATTTAAATAACTGCGGCTAAAATGTTTAACTTTGTCGCAGTCGTTACTATTGTATCCCCTCTCGGTTTTTCCCGTCTCGTACCGGCTGCTGCGGCCAATGCCACTCCGCTTTGGAGTATTAAAAACGACTACTCTATCATAAAGTCTTGATTTGAGATTGCATTATTTTATTTCGGTGATAATTAAATTTGCATTACACTACACTACATTTGAATTACACATTGCATTGCTACTCTAACATTTGTCTTTGTCACACCTGCAAAGTTCTCATCACAGAGTCATTCATTATATCTCAGACAACTAATATATCAAGCAAAGCTGTTTAACTTGTTTCATGCTAGGTACTCGCATTTGCATTGTTGTATCGTTAGGAGAGAATTGTTCCTTCACTGCTGTACAAGAAAACCGGTACGTTTATGTACTGAATGTACTTGACAGCTCTTTGAAACCAAATAATTTAATAAAAACTTTACAAAAAAATCAATAACAATACTATTTGAATGTTATTATTCACACAAAAATGTATAAAAGTTATATTTTGTAAATTAGTATTTACTGATTATTAAAATCATGGTTAATTCTTGAATTGCTTTTACCGAATTAATGGTACACAAATTGCACATTTTTCTAACTCATATTCTATAAAATTTCATATTGTGTTTATAATATGAAAAGATTTATATATTTATTTATAAAATTCTAATACTATTTTCTTGAATAGTCATTAGTGAAACACGTTTTTGATATCTTAATGGAACAAAAACCGGTTTGCACCTCAAGGCTTTAATCGAGTGGTCCATAAGCGACACGAGTTACATCATTATATAAAATATGTTTTATTCAAACGTTTATATACGACGACATGAGACTGAGGAGCGGTACTGACGGCGGACAGTGAGAACTTGTAATGAAGACAGGCAGTGAGAACGGGGTGTGAGACCGGAAGAGGACAGACAGAGAGAACGGGGAATGAGTATGGGCAATGATGACGTCCAAAAAGGACTCTACCAACATTCATGCCACGCTTCTTCTCGGGTAGAGTGAAACTACTCTAACAAGTCACGGACCTTGCATAGGACATACCTGTCGTACCCACTCACATCTGTTCAAGAAATAAACTCCACCACTTTGTATATCATGTAACTTCCCAATATCTATTCAACATATCTTAATAGATTGTCCAGTGTATTCAAAGTTACGTAAGACATATTCACTTTTAAATTGTCTTTTCAAATTAATAATGGAAGCAACTCACATTTATGTCTTCAAATTTGTAATGGTTATAAAATTATTTGATGAATTGTATGAATGGTCGCTAATGACCTTGCAGTTCATAAAATAAATAAAGCTTATTTAAAAAAAGACACGAACTCTTTCGTCGGGCGATGGAGAACAGAGCCGAGGTGCAGTTAAGAAAATTGAACATCTCATTTCGCGCTGCCGCCACGCCGCCGAGAAACCTCGGCCTCGATACGGCCGTTATCTGCATGCGATTAAGAAAATGCCAATCACCATCAGGCTGTCAGGCACAGCTTAATTTACGGTTACTGTCGCTTCATTGGAGACGAATTTGGGGCAATTTCTTGGCGGCGGATTTGCTGCGCGAAATGGGTCGCCAGGGAGAATCTGGTTACTTTCTCCAATACGGCGCTAGAGCGATGGGAACTGAGCAAAGCCCCGCGACGTGGTTCTGGGAGAGACGCTATCGCTTTTTGTAATTGAAGCATCCAGAGCAAACATAATTAGTGATATATCTTCTAATTACAAATTATCTATCGTAACTATCAGTTTTATTATCTTTAGTGGAATTTTCTCATCTACGTTTAGACCGGGAGTGATGGCTCAGATCATCAACTGATGTCACTGTAGTCTCTTGACCGGGAGGTCCTAGGTTCGAGTCCCCACGATCGAAGGATTTTTTGATACTAGCTTGTCAGATGGGTCGAATTTAGTCACTGTCTGAAGGAGAATTCTAGCGGCCTGCTGCTCTGATCGGTAGTTTTCCGTGGTTTCTCCGATCGATACCAGGCGAATACCGGTGCAGTACCCTAATAAACGGGCCACGGACCGCGCGCTATCCTTTCTACCTCTTCCTTATCTTATCATGGCCACTTACAAACACTTACACTAACATGCACTACGCTACCACATATGCCGGGAGATCGGTCGGGAGTTTAGAGCTTGTCCTGGCTGAGGTAGTGTCCCGCTGGTGGGAGATACTTGGTTGGGGTAAACCCCGGTAGCCGATGGTAAGTCGGTGCCGGACCTCGCCATCCAGCCAGGGAAGATCACCGCCACCTCTCGAGCAAAAACACGCATTTCAAGAACGGGACACATGACCATAGTAGTTGACGCGCTTCAAAGTTGTAAAATTTTTCGAGATGAGCGTACCGTCTTTCGGTTCTTGAAATGGAAATATAATTTTCCCGTTTGCCAGACACAATGACTATAAATGAACCAAACATTTCAAATAAAAACTTTAAATAATAGTGTTTTTATAAACAAAGAGTTAATATTTTATACCCACTAACGATGAGTAGCACTGTTATTGTTAAAGTATAATGAAATTATAACGAATGATTTTTAAAAAATTCTTACTATAAACCAGAGATGTCAAGTTAATAACTTTACGATTATTGTCAAATTAAGTATGATATTCTCAGTGAGATTATTATCATTTAGATCAATAATAATCATAAATATTTACTGAATAAGTGTAGAAGTGCAAAATTAGATCTGCGTTGTCCCTCCAGTCTCCCAGCGAAGTGTATTTTTTGCCCTGAAAAATTAAATAAGAATTAACATGTACTGACAATCTACAACACAATGTTCATGATATTATAGTATTTCAACGAAATTATAAATAATATTTTCTCACAATATCAGGAGAAATACAAGTGGAGAGCGTGCATCAACTTTACAAATAAGCACAACCAAGTAACGAAACCGAATACCCTAATTGGTTCTGGTAAAATAAAAATACCAAGGATGAATTTATAAATGGCACTCTCTTGTTGTCTCAAAGAAAGTAAGCTCATTAGAACTATTCTCAAAAGCCCCAAACAAATGCAAGAATTTAAAGTAAAATAGCGTGTTCGAGAAATTTTCCGAGCGCGGCCAGCTTTCGTGAGGAAACTTGGCAATCTATTGTTCTAGCGCCGCCTCGAACGTTGCGATGTCCTCCATTATCTTGTTTCGCCTCGCCCCGCCCCGCACCGCCCCGCCCCGCCCCGCCCCGCCCCGCCCCGCCCCACCCCGCCGCGCCGCGCCGCACCGCTCCGCCCCGCCCCGCGCCGTCCCAGGAGGCCGTGCAAGGTACCAGTGGTTCCAAGCATGAGCAATCTGCACAACACAATACGAAGCCCCACGGCAGCTTGCGAGTGAGATTTAGGCCATTCATGGTCTAGGCCAAGTAGACGAAAGGTCTGAGGTAGAGCGGGTAAAGACGAGGATAAGAAAGGGTAAAGGGGACGGAGAAACAACACAAAAGGGGACCAGATAAAACGACAGTAGAAGAGAAAGAGCGTTGACATAAACTCTGAAATCAGCGATTATCTGGTTCAAATCATGGGTCTGTTTTCTGGACATGTAGAAAGAGACTTGTTCGAGATACTACGAGAGCAAATATGTATGAAAAATTTAGAAGACACAGGCTTTTCTTGTACACTTATAAAGGAGGTACGTGATAAATTTTCAACATACAATGTCTGGAGAAAATTCTTCTACTATTGGAACGCTCCAGTTCCGTACTTTCTTGAATGTTAATTCAAAACATCTGCATTTTTTTTCGTTGACTGAATTCGTCGCAAAAAGTAGTTTCAACTCAATTTTAAGTTTAAAATTAAATAGTTAGTTAAGTAACTTTAGAATTTTAAGTCAAACTTGATGGAAGATGTTAAGATACGTGCATCTATTGAATAACGACGAGATAACTATCGCGCACTGACAAGGAGATAAATATTTGAAAAAGAAATTAATGAAAATGTGGGAGGGAAATTACATCCGTTCTCAATAGCTTTTCGTAATATGACATCATGAAGGGACTTGAATCTAATAAGAATAAAAATGTACTATTTTGTTTATTTGAGTACTTAATGGGAAGTTCAAAACATTTAATGACAATGAGGAAACAGGAAGAGTATTTTTTAAATTAACATCAGGCATCGTAAAACCGAAACAAAACAAGATTCGCGAATGAAAACGTACAAAGACGGCCTGCTTTTGTCAGAGCGCAATGATACGCAATAGCAAACGGGCGAAAAGCGAGAGTCCGCTCCATTTCACTTCAATTCCTCGTGGAGGATTCCGTCCGGCGCTCTGGAACGCCGCTGCTGTTTCAGACTGAAAGAGCAAACACGGGACTTGCGCAAGTTGATCCACGGTTCACGTTAGTCTCATCATCAACGGAAAATTTTTGACATTTAATGCCAAGCAATTTACAAAGTTCAACACAACTTAACTCTTTGTATTTAAATGATAATGGAGAGCTTTGTGTGGTTCTAATTTTGTGATGTAAAACAAAAATTCGAGGATATTGCTTCGCCATTTTTGAAATATGAAGCTCTAATCAAAATTCTTCTTTTAATGAAAATAAGTACTCCTCCAAAGTTAAACATCCCAACTTCATTAAATTCCCTAGTTACTCCAATTTGTAAAAAATGAAAATTAACCTTCAAAAAATGGACAAATTATTTTTGTTCTAACAAAGAAATAAAAATATTATTAATGATTCAATTATGTATTTACTGTCGTTTACTTTTAAATTGCAAGAATGAAGTAACTACATACGCATTTAATAAAGTGAGGTCATTATCTTCCCACAAGCACAATGCGACAAATATTTAGTTATGTCAATAATAGAATCGCGACGATAAATCTTAAACAATATATCATTGGTTGTACACCTTTGAGTACAGTGTTTCATACAAAATAATCTTTCTTTTCGGAAGTGCTACTTACTCTCTTTGCTTAGAGCGTAAGAGATATTAGTCACTTGAGATCGGCGTTATTATTCTCTGGATAAAGGAATAATGAGACTGCGGTTGAAATCTGTGATTACGACTCACACACCGTATATGAAGAAAAGAAAGAAGAGAGACTAGAACAACCTCCAAACAAAGATATTTAGCAATTAACGAGGGAAAGAACGTCCTGTATTATTATCGCTTGAATTATGGGTATGCGTCCTTCCTGTATAATAGGTTGCACCTCATTTTTACAAATACTATTTTAAATAAACGTGCATTTTATTATTTCGATGCTGCTTTTAAGGAGTAGAATTATATTATTGTATCATGATATTATTGTAAATTTAATTTGTAAAACGTATTCAATCATAAATATCAATACAGTTTTGTTTTGAGCAATTTTATTACATCATTCAGTAGCATCCCTTCGTCTAAATGTACATTCCTTTACGAGGGGAAGAGACATTAACCAATACTTCGAGTTTTCTCGCCTCAGCTCTTGGATCACTGTTTTGAGCGAACTCCGATGTAACTCAGAAGCGAAACAGCCCACATAAAGCACTGCGGGGATCGATGCCATCGGCGATCTGAAGCATGCTGCCGTACAGGCGACCGCGACGTAACTTCTGGTACATTTAGCGTATACTGCTCTGCATGCCGTAAACGCCGCTGGCAGCAACTGAAGCAGACAGTAAGAGGTTGTCAATAACGCTCGATGAGGAGTGCGTGCTGGGATAATACGAAGTTTCGCGCGAGGCATTTGAAGGCTGTGAACTGTTCTATCCCCAGAACACGATCTTATTTAGTAATTCCAGAAGGAGAATATATGATGAAGACCCACTTACTTTAATTGTTTTTCTTATAGACATTTTCATTGGGGATTTGAACTTCAAAATTATTTCATAATTGAGAGTCGTAAATTTAAATTACTCTTTAATAATTAATATTGATAGGAACTGGGTATTTATTAACAGTAGTATTATCTCGAATAACCTAATAAAACACTCATTTGTTTTTGTTCATTTCTAGCAAAATATTATTCTTAAAATTCCAGAGAAGGGGAAAAAGTAGAACGTAATTTCAGTGTATCTTAATATAAATAGGCTATAGATCATGGTGATATTGGTGATATTTATACTATGATTTGAGATTCGATAATTGCGTGTTATGACTGTATTTGGGAGGTAGTAATGATAGTGATGGATGGGAACACTCCCACATCCGGTTCAACCTCAACACTCCAAATCCTCTGACATGTGTATTGCGGGTTATGGGTGTGTTACGTGACAAGGAGCTTGTGGGAAGATCATGTACGCCACAATCTGTTGGTTAGAGTTCAACTCCGCCATTCTTCTGAAATAAACCCAGTGGGTATCCCTCATCAAAATCAAATGAAAATGACTAATCAGAACATCAGCATTCTGGTATCGACTTTAATTGTTCCAAATACTTATCTGGATACAGAATATTCAACAAAATTTGAACCTACGACCTCTCTCTATATATTTGTATGTAGCTACAATTGCACCTTCACAACCACATTCGCTAAGGCAGTCTTGGCAAGGGGTTAAGGCGGCACGCTTCCACTGTCGACGACACCCGATCGGCTGGTTTTGATAGAGAAGTGCAATCAAGTCTTAGATTCAGCAACGGCCTCCAGAGTCTATTGTGTGGCGAAATAGGAATGGGAAGCCGTAGATCGATGGAGGGCGCGCATTCAATTCAATCTTCCGTCGGCGGCAGGGAATGAGGGGGTGGGGGTGGAGGCTCGCGTCACGGCCAACGGCGTCGCGACGGCACGTCCGCATTTCCCGGGCGCTGATTGGGGACGAAGACGGAGGGGAAAGCGGTAGGGAGTAGAGGAGAGAGGGATGGAGAAAGAAGAGTGAAGGAGGGAGAACAGAAAGGGAGTAGGGGGTGGGGAGGGAGGGGATGAAGGAAGAAAAGGGAAGCTGAAAGGGAAGAAGAGCGGAGAGAGAAGTAGAGAAGGTGGAGAAAGATGAAATGAGGCAGAGCGGTGAAAAAGAAAAAGGAGTGAAGCCAGAGAGGAGGAAACTGGAAAAGCATGACGGCCAGGGATATGGAGGACGTAGAAGGTGGGAAAAGTAGAGAGGAAAGGAAGACGGGTATTCGGAAAAGGGGAGGGAGAGCGGAAGGAAGGCCTGTAATGGTGGAGAGTGGAAAGAGATAGAGAACGGAAAGATGAAAGAGAGACTTATGAAAGAAATGAGCGAAAAACAGAGGAGGAAGGAATTGGAGAGTAGGAAGGGAAGAAGTCGTAGAACGCGTTCGCTTGTCGTTAGGAATCTGGAGAACACCGATCTCAATTTTGCGCTACGCTAGAAAATCACAGATCGTTGGGCTGCCTCAAGCGCGAGCAATATTCGGGCTCTTGTGTCACGGTTGCTTTAAAAGTTATGACGCAATCTTGCATATCTGAGGGTTTGAGAACTCTAGCCTGTAGAATTACACTATATGGTGAAATATCAGGCGAAAACTTTGAAGCACGCTTTGAAAGTTGCAATGAAATTCGAATTTTGCAATGCTTTCTCATAAAACCCTGAATTTTACAAAAATGTTATGAATATCCGTAATCTACATTTTTTGTTTTACTTTTTCGTTTTTCCTAGAATAGACGAGAAATATTTTTCTCAAATTGCAAATAAATTCAATGTGAATTAGGTCTTAAACAAACACGACGAACAGTGATAACACAAGAAGTATTAGATAATTCAAAACTTCTCCTGTTAATTTATTGAATTAACTTCCCTTGGCTTTCCTCCCTTCTACACCGTTTTTTAGTTTTTTAAAGAAAAAACGTGTAAAGAAAGTCGTTTATTAGATTCTGAATTTGTAGCAGGGTGTATCCTAAAACTTTAGAGGAAGTAGGTGAGGCCGTGTATTTTTTTAAAAATTACAATTAAGTTGTGTATGTATATGTGGGAGACCGATTCAAATCAGGCGGATTTTTTGGGGTTATATATAGAGGCGCAAGATGGCGTGGCGGCAGGACCAAGTCGGTTGACAACGAGCGTAAACAAGACACTCGAACGCAAGTAACGCCGAGATGAACACGTTGTGAATTGTCATCCCCGACACTATTTGTATACCCATCGTCCCCACTCCTCCCTATAATATATCTCTTTTACTCTACTCCGCTCTCAAGCATACCGTCTTTCTCACCCCTCCAACTCCGTTGTCCCCACCGTCTCCATTGTCCCCACCACATCTGCCCTCCCCACCGTCTCCTTGACTCTACCTCTTCCTTCGTCCCTACTGTTTCCTTCAAACCTACCATCTCCGTCGTCCCCAACACTCTACCTTCCCCACCGTGTCTTTGACTCTATCTCCTCCGACCCTACAGTCGCTTTCATCCCATAGCCCTTGCCCTCTCCCTCGTCTCCTTGACTCTACCTCCTCTCCCGACCCTCCCGTCTTTTACCCCCTCTGCCTCCGTCGTCCCCCCGCCTCCCTCGATCCCGCCGCTTTCGTCACCCCAACCATCTGCGCCACCTTTGCCGTACCTCTGCCGCTTCCTTCGCCCAGCCCCCCTCACTTTGACCGGCGGCGCTGCGCGGACAATGGGAATCGTCGGTGCAATGAACGCCGTCATTTTTCGCGCAGCTCCTCGCGACGGCCGAGCGAATCCGAGGACGCCCTCGAAAAGAGCGACGAAAGCGCGCTCTTTCGCGGTCCTCGCCGGGCGCGCGCTCGCAAGATATCACGTGCGAGGAAATTTAGGTTTTGCTCCGCGAGCGCTGATGTCGTCGCTGCTCTTTCACGCTCATGGCTGTTTTTGGAGGAGGGTTCTTTCACGGAAAAGAATCGTGGACTCTTGAGGTTGTAGGAGATAAGTTCTATTTGTCCAGTTTTTGAGGGATTTCTTTCAACCATTATTTCTGAAGACACTCGACTGAAACTAACTGTTCAACACTTCATGCCCATGCGCACGCTAATAAATTATTACACTCATACGTATAACACTAGATTTCCGAAAAAAAATGTTAATGTAATTACTGACTCATTACTATTATATTGACAATTTTAATCAGTTTTCTCAGCATTAATATGTACTTTCGACACATAACAAATAATATGACTTATCAAATTATTTTTACAATTTAGAATTGTTTAAGCCCTACGCAGCAGTTTTGCTCGTCCGACTCATAACATGTCTCTAAGAGTCAAGTCTACACTCTGTCAATGTTGTGTATTGCTTGAATGATGAACATTTCTTTTCTGTCTTCAGATATTCCAATACATTTCATTTTGAGATGTACTTGATTTTTCAGTACTTTGTAACACCATGTGAATCGAAAAGAAATATCTGAAGCTAGATGAAGCTGAAGGCATTTGTCTCAGAATTATAGAAATTGCGTCGACATTTACAATTCGAAGGCGTACACTTATTATTTGAGGTCAGGAAATACGAGCTAATCATGTTCTTTGTTGGTGAACATTACGTCCACAATCACACACAGCATAAAAAACATCTTATAGCATTAAACCTTTTTGAATTTGTTTTAATAGTTATATTATTTTTTCTATAACTCTCTCTAAATTAAATGAAATATTAAATAAAGCAATCACAATACTACGTCACACTCTAATGAAAAGATAAATCATATTAATGAATTTAAAAGCAAACTAATATCTGTGTACTAGTTTTCAATTTATAGATAAAAGTACTTCGTATTAGACTTCATTAGTAGACATAAAATCAAAATTAATTACATCCAATTTCCCACTCTAGTTAACAAAACAAAACACATCTGATAGAATATCTATTGAGAAAAATAAAGAGATTATTGTTGAAAATTGTTATAATATGAATGTATGTGGTGTTATATTTGTTTCAGTAAATAGAGCGTTAAATGTTTTAATAAACACAGAAAGCTATCATCTATCCAACCACGGGAATAAATTTTCTCAATATGAGTATAATGATAAATAACTTCAAATAAACTATACAAATAAATTCAAACAAAAAATACTGCAGAACAAATATAGTACATTTACTAATTTGTTGGTGGTGTCAATTGTGTAGTACGAGTACGGATCCTTGTCAAGGACAATTTTGACTCAAGTGAGCAGTAACATTTACTCTCCCAAAATCACGAAGCATATCGTAAAGTTAATGAAATAGAATATTCAAAATTCTGTAACAATCCAATAAATGTACGGACAAATGAAAGAAATTTCAAGAAAAGCTGTCAATGTTCATTTAATTTATAATCTGAATAATCGAAAACCTCTTTCCTAAATTATATTTTTGTCCTTGCCACGCATTTTATTAAAACAACATTGATAACACTTTCTTGCAGAACAAGCAATAAAAAATAATCAAATACCAATCGCATTTTAAAATAACTATTTTAGTTCACATTTATCGGATCGGATTATAGTTTTGCCGTCAAACCAATGATTTATAAAGCAAATTTAATATCGCCTTAATAGAGACCAAGATATTTGAAAAACAAAAAAATAAAATATTAGAAAACAAGCGTTACAGAAAAATAAACGTAAACACTAGATCATGTAGCGATAATTGCACAAAAATGACATGTCTTGCTACTGCCAAAATGCAATTTCTTTGCTACACACAATTCCTTCACTACATGACATTCCTTCACCAAATGAAATGCCTCTACTATTTTCAATTCTTTTACCATATGAAATTCCTCCACCACATGAAATTACGCCAATCTCACCTCCACAATTCTCTCCTTCGCCATAGTTATTTCGTCCACCACATTAGTCAACTCAACCACTCTCATTTCCTTCACCACGCCTGTCCCTCCAGTTGCTTTCAAATTCTTCACATTTGTTTCCGATACTATATTCCTACTTTGCTAGTTGCAACCCCTCTAGCCCATTTGATCGTTAATTAGATTTTTCTCTCATTCCATGTGTTTTATATTGTCTTCTTTCCACGAATCTCAGCTTCTGCAAAATTATCTTATTCGATGTATCCGTCTTTGCTGGCTGCGAGGCGTTGACCTGTTTTCAATCCGGCCACTATAATCCTTCACCAGCCGTCAATACTCGCTCTTTTCTTCTCCTTCTCTCTCTCTCTCTCTCTTAAATATGCGTTCCTCTCCCCTTCACAGTGCACTGATCACCTTCTATGACAACGGCACTTCACCTCCCCCACATTCATTCCGTTCCCAACACACCACTGCTGCATGCCAACTCAGATATTGCCGCTTGGAGCGAGTGGAATTTCATAATCTCCCTACATGCAGTGCATCCGCGGCACTACGCAACCGCACGGATCTACCTCTGAATTTGTCTCGACGTTCAACCAACCCCAACTTATCACTCCCCATTTTCACTTCTTTCTACTGATTGATTAGTGTATCTGGGAGCGCCTACTGGAACGGTGATTTATTTCGTAGGAATAGCGCATGTTTTTATCCCGGGAGGAGGTGGTGATCTTTCGGGAAGAGGTGGTGAACCTCCGGGAGGAGGTGGGGATCTTAACTTAATAGCATGATCCAGCGCCGACCTACACGTCGGCATGCCGGGTTTTCTCCACAAACAGCCCTACCAGCATAGCAGTGCTCCAACGGGGACGAGCTCTAAGCTCCCAACTGGTCTCGTGACATGTGTGGTAGTGTAGTGGATGAAAGAGTAAGTGTATGTAATTAAGGGTGAGAATAGGACAAGGAAGAGGAAGGAAAGATCGCGCGCGGCCTGTGACCTGTTGTTAGGGTACTGTTTCGGAGAAGCTTCCGAAAACAAACAATCAGAGCACCATGCCGCTAGAATTCTCCTCCAGACAGCGGTTGAATTCGATCTAGCTATGTAGTTAGTGGTAACACTCCTGCAACCTTCGGGACTCGAACCCTAATTTATATCGGTCAGAGTCTTTTTCTTCCTCTTTGTTCCTTTGTCATCATATTCTTTTGTAATACCTAGCACGATCATTCTGTCGCTGCACCCGTTTCTTTTCATCTCCACAACTGGAGAATTCTACTGAGTCTTTCTTTCCGTTCTTTGACCTCTGAATTCTTGTAGTTATCCTCTCCAATGTCTTCAATCTCACGTGAAATTCATCATTGTCACACCTTTTCCGTTTTGTCCTCTTGTACAATCTTCTTATCCAATCTATAATACAATTGTATCCAATGTGAATGAACCCTACATTCCTATATTTCCATCCGCTCTGTAGACATGAAGTTGCTATTATGCATAGAGAAATGCCCTCAACTGAAGGCAATGCCCCCGCAATTGAAAGTGTTTATAAGGGTCAGCCGGCCATTACTCTCGGCAATTCTATTTCAGTCATAGGCGTACTAAGTAACAAATGGATTTTCTCAGATTATATGACGATATTGCAACCATCAATATCTGAATTAGTCATCACATTGTGTAGTAGACGTAAAGCACTAAAGTATGAAAACATTCCGTAGAGCAATCTCCTTTACTTCCATCTTCCCTATGACGGACACAATTACCCTCTGAAAAATGTTCGGAATGGAGACAGTTATAGATTTACTCTATCATTATATTTTCACGATATTTGGAACACAAGAAACCAAGTAATAAACATTCATTCACAATTTAGAAAAGTCTAAAAATTCTGATAATTACAATCTCCGGAAATCTTTAGAGTTACTAAATATGATTCCACAATAATTGTGTACATATTTGTGTATTTCGTTATGGTTTTGAGGTACATTTCACAAATTAATTTTTACTACACAAAACATAAGAGTACAGCACGAAATATTCTTCACACAAGATGAAGTACGAAATGTTCTTCAAGAAAGGCCTTTTCAAAAATTCGCTAAACTGAAAAAGCAGGTATGGCATATGAACTTTACAGAGCGAGCGCGTTCCGGAATATTCTGTGCACGAAGCGAGCGATTCACGGAGCATCCTGTGCGCGGAACGGGGTAGTTCTGAGAATGAAGCATCGACGCGCCATGAAAAAGCTTTCACGCGGCGCTTCCCTCGCCACCTCAGAAACTGCCACCACACCTTACACCGCCATCACCACCCCCGCCATCATCCCCACCGCCATCACCACCACCGCCATTGCCATCACTGTAACGACATCACTACCACCGCTAATACAACCACCACATCACGGTCACATCCATCGCCGCCATTGCCAAATATATCACCATCAACGTTACTGCCATTACCGCCACTACCACATCTCCCAGCCAACGCTGTAAATGCCAACACCGCCACCGCCATCGACTCCTATCACTGCCTCCGCCCCTTCCACCGCCACGGCTCTTTACCACCTCCAACGACACAGCCCGTACCACCGCCACAGCCCCTACCACCCACCGACCCCGCCCCCCGCCGCCCCCCACCCCCGCCGCCCCCGCCTGCCCCGCCGCCGTCGCCTCCCCCGTCGTCCCCACTGCCGTCACCGCCCCCGCCCCCGCCACCGCCGTCGCCGTCGCTGTCACCGTTGCCGCCATGGCCGCCACCGCTGCCACCACCGCCACTACCACCAGCCGAGCGTCGCAGCGTGGACAGCGCGTATCCATCACAAGCGAATCCATCACCGCTGCTCCGAGCGGCGGCTGGCGCTCGATATTCGAAGCGGCTGCAGCGCCGCCGCCGCAGAGAACAATACCGCTTTTGAAACCCTGCGATCGCGGAAGTCGCCGCCGCGCCACAATATTGTTGCCTGCGGCTTCGCGGCATTCAGCCGCGGATTCCGAGGCACAATGACGCCGCGCGAAAACTCACCTGCGCGGCCGGAAGGAAGCATTCCGCGACACCTTTTCACAACCGCTCAGGCGGTGGCAGGGGGCCTTGGCAGCTCCGTGGCCGCCCTGAAAAGAGACTGAAAGCGTTCAGAACACTGCGCTGTTTTGACACACTACGCGTAGCATACTTTATTCTTTCCTCAGCTTATTATATTTAATATTTTATACTAATGTTTCGCAAATTACCTTGTGATAACCTGTCTTTGAAATAATAGATTTGTGCTTCTGAAAAGTACGACAAAACAAAAATTTCATTTCGGATTACCTTTTGAGGTATTACACAATACTCGCTAAATAATGATTACGGCATTCGTTTCTTATATTATTGCAGAAGCATTGTTTTTTATGCTCGTTAAGGCGCACATGTTAACTGGTCTTTTTATTATAAGCCGTCTTGAATCCTTTACCCAGCATTGTAATTCTGGAGATATCATAATTTAATGGTAAATTTAATTCGGTAAAATATATGTTAAATTAATGATAGTCTCGAAAAAAACTTCTGAAATCAAGCTTGATCTAGAAATGTCTATGGATTTTTTAAATTTCAATACACAATGTAGAAAAGTATTTTTACCTCTAAAAGCAATGGTTATGGTGCATTTGTGAGAAATCAATTTAAATGACGTACAAATTATTTGAACAAAAGAAAAGTAAACACAATTATTTCTATTTTTTCGAGTTTTTTTCTATTTCTTTCAAGTAATATGTATATAAAAATATCTTACTTACTATAAAATATAAATTGTATACTAGATATATTTTTAGGTAGTTACAATACAGCGCCACGGGAGCATCTTCATCACCAACGAAGTTGGTAATGTCACAAATTTTATTACATTATGCCGTGAGTTAAAACTTCGATTCTACCATAAAAACGTTTGAAATTTGAATGCAGGGTGAAATAAGAAACAAGATGGGGAATTGCACAGTAAGAAAACTATCTTAAAAATGTTTATAAATCCATAATATGAAAAAATTTAAAAAAAGCTGGAATGAAGGGGAAAAGTAATTCATAATTAGCATGCTCTCTAGCCTTTAAAATTATTTCTAACGTGTTTCTATTCTTGGTACTAATGTGTATGTCAAAGATGATTACAGAATAGCTGAGTGTGTGTAAATAATGAATGAAAATAAAACAATGAAAGAACTCAAAGGAGGAGGAAAAAGTTCTCGGGAAAATATTCCTGGAATTCGCATTTTTACATGAAAATTCTTCTGTGTGTTTACAGAATTTAAACTAGCACGTTCTCCATTATGTTTAGCCTTTCATACTCCGTATGCTCCAATAAATTCTCCTTTCCATCGTTCTTAATGTATTCTTAACCTTCACCATCTCTCTTCCTCTACCCCTTTCCTTATCTCACTCCTTGCCTCCTCTTCTATCCTCTCCTTCTCCTATCTTCTCTTATGCTCTACCCTCTCCTTCCTACACTCTGTTCTTCTGCCCATCCTTCCTATTCCTAGCTCCTGTTACACTGCGAAATTCTACTCATTACCCTTCTTCCATCCCGTACCTCTTCTTCAAGCCTATCCCCTTACCTAATTTACCCCTTCCCCTCCGTCACCGCCACCACCGCCACCCCCATTGCCATTGCCACCACAGCCATTACCGCTACCGCCATCACCGCCCCCACCATTACCTTCACCGCCGTCATTACCACAGCCATGACTGTCACCACTCCCATTGCCACCATCACCCCCATCATTACCACCGCCATCATCACCATCGCCGTCAACCCCAACGCCATTACCATAACCACCACCGCCATCATCTACGTCCCTCCTCTTCCCGGCCTTGTCAACCTCCCTCTTTTTCCTTTCCCCCCTGTTCGTTCCCACTTCTTTTGAAGGTCTTTAGCAGAGGTGTCCCCTTCCATTCAGTTTCAGACTGTTTGCGCTGCCACACTTGCGGCGTTCCCCTCCGGTTCGGTGAACCCGTGCGCGGCGCCACCCGATAGCGAGGGCGGGTGGTTTATTTCCTAGGATGTCATGCAAATACGAGGCCGTAAAAGACCCGAAGCGCAGTCCATATCAAAATAAACGCCCGCGTTTTTCACGCGAGGTCGCTGCCGCTGCTCCAAGAGAGCGAGAGGGAGAAGAGAGAAAATGAATGAGGAAGAGAAAAAATGAGTAGGCATATAGACGAAAAAGTCGGGAGGAGGAGACGTATACGGCAGGGGAGGTGGAATTGCCAGAATGTGAGATGCCTTTAAAAGAGTGAGTTTACACGGGTACACAAGTTCATATTAAAGGTAGTGGTAAATGGTAGCAGAAAAGTTTGTGTGAAATTTAAGGAGCTAAAATCTTGATCCCTTGAGGTAGTTGAAGAGTGTCTTATTTGGTAAAAAATAAAAACACGCGCTGGTATGAAATGAACTCTAAAATATATTTTTAATATGTTTCTGTTACATTGAAAAAAATTGTCGAGAAAATATCCTACTAGGACACTGAAACAGATGATTTCAGTCATTGTGAGGCTAACAAAACTTTGTTTATATCCAATTTTGAAAAAGGACTCTTATTCAAAAAACAATCACAAAAGCCATTCTACAACAATCAAGTACAACTAATCTTTGCATATGCCAGCTGAATTTTATTGCTATAATCACCTCTCAGAGATATATTACAATAGTTTCTCATTAAATGATGTAATTTCCAAATTACGATGTATAAAATACATTATTTGGTTAAAACTTTTTAATTTAAGACGAAAACAATCAGAGAAAAAATTGTATGAAAAAATCCAGAAAAATTGATACTTGTTACAAGAAAGGATTAAAAATCGGGACAGGAAAGAAAGAAAAAGAACGGAAAAAAAGAGAAAAAACATTATTATAAGGCGGGTCGGCGTTAACGAAATTTGAGGAAATAGAATTAGGAATAGAAAGGTGTGTGGACAGAGAAAAAAGAAGAGGTAGACAGATGGTAAGGACAAAACAAAATGCAATAGATAGAGTAAAGGTTTGAGAGACGTAAACCTGAGGGATTGGCAGTGCACAGGGCAATGAACCCCCGAAACTCCCCCCCCCCCTCTGACTGTTGGGAAAAACGTGACGGTGGCAGCGCCGGCGGCGGCGGTGGCGGCTGCTGCTGGGCCAGACGCATTAGCGTCATCACGGCCGCCCCCCACTTATTGAATGGTTACGGGGCGTATAGATTATCGGTAATAGGCGGCGCGTTAAGGGGCGTAATTGGGCGCGAGTGCGGAGCGGGCGTGGGATCGGGCGCGGCGTGATGGATGGGCGGGGGAGGGCGAGGGGCGGGCGGGGGCGCTACACGGTCACGGCGGCGCCGCACCGCGCCGGGCGAAGGGCGGAGGGCGGAGGGCGGAGGGTCGTGGGCGGTGGGCGGCTTGCATGCTCATCACGCCCAGAGCCCGCGTGAAACCCGATTTAGACGCGCGAGTTTGGCATTCTGCCGTTCATGCAACTCATCCTTTCCCTGTCGCTCGGGGAGGTCACCGCGTTGCACTTTCTATGGCGCCAAAATGACTTCGTTCCGCTGCCCGCTAAATTGAAGCTTAAATAGATATTTTGGCTGTGTGTTGCGTAAGAAACGTCATGCTCTCGTGCGTACACGCCAATATAGTGGCGTGGAATTTATACTACATAAAAAATGTTCCGAAAGTTGCGACCGCCGAATTGTATGAAAAGTTTAGACATTCGTGTTCATCTAAACTTGGTCACCATGCCACTTTTAAACTTGTCGGAAAGGCAGGTATTTGACAATTTTTTTCTCTGTAGAAGCAAAGTTTAGATACAATGGTAGATAATGTAAGTGAAAATATTTAGGCTAAATTTCCAAGATTTTATTTGGCAATTTCTTTTTCATATAGAGCATCTCAGGGTAATGTAAAGCAATATTTTTAAAATTATTATACGATGCATTAGCAAGATAGAAACATTGCGAAAACTTAATTTACGATGTTTCAGTTGATAGATCATGGAAGTGTTAAAATACGGGAAGCTTGTAGAGGTCAATAATCTCAAAGGACATTTCGCGACTTCACTGAAGTGAGAAGAAATTATAGCTTTCCAATGGCAGTGATTGTTCTCCGCAACCGCGGAGTGACACGCACTGCTGTTGTTTGAAGAATGCGTCAGTAAGAGGTAAAAAGGAGGGAAAGAGAGAGGGAAAGAGAGAGGGAAAGAAAGCATTCTAACTTTGTGTGTTTTTCCACACAATGAGTATATGAAGTGACCTCTCTTTAATTTCAATTATAGTAACAACTCGAAATAGTATACTTATTCATAACTCTAATCTTCAACAAATACCTTTTCTAACAATATTCTATTCAAATAATTACATTTTTTATTTTTTATTTTATTTTATATTACGTCAAAAAACAGTTAAAAACTGCGTATGACGTGCTATACACATGATATACACATGATTTATTTACTTACAGATCATAGCATCTTTTTTCAATAATTTTAAAATTATATTATTTTATCGCTCTAAATACTCTAACAATTAAACAAAATCTAATTACCCAGAAACAGTATATTAAATAGATTTTAATATTCCGTACGATTAAGTAGAGGGCGAAGGTGCTACCTCCTATGAAACGCTAACTGCAGAAAGGCAACCAGTTTATATTTCCCAATTTTACAAGAGACACAAAAACTCATAAAAACAATGTTATGCAGTTTTTGTTCTTCAAAGTTTTTATTATTTAATTATAAATATACTTATTAAATCCTCTGAATAAAAATATTTTACGACGGAAGGTTAAGGAAAGGGGATTTATTTTTTGATTCCGACATGTTTCCTTTTTACAGTAAACAGATTCATAAATGATTTCTTGGGTTATATTTCATTTAAAAAAAATATAATTTTACATAATACTATTTTATTTTAATTAACATTCTTTGTTAAAGAAAAAACATTTTTCACTTTAGATTGTCTATTTGCTCAGTAATCATCATCTTCATGAGATGTCATTGTAATGGGCCAAAATGCGATTGAATGCCAAAACTTCATCTTGTCTTCAGGGATGTAGACCAATGCTTTCTTGATGCCATCAATGTTTTAGTGTTTATAGGCAGTAGGAATGTGTAAGCTTTGTTTGAAGTCAGATATAAAAGTTTTATTGAATTTTGCAGCCTAAAAGCGTCCAGCATCAAGCCTTTAACATGTAAGTTGCACTGAACACTATGCCGTGTTTCAACTTTGAAGATCATTTCCCAGTATTTTGAAAGAATTAAAGATCGTTTTAGGTGTCTTGGAACACCTTTACCATAGGAATCATCGCTCAGACAGATTTTCGTGTAGAATTTAGACCACCATAAACTGTATTCGACTAAATCATTCGCCTTCATCTGAGCAATGGAAAACGTTTTTGAGGAATGTTTTATTAGGTTAACAATTTTATCCATTATATAATATCTTTCTTTCTTCCTCAGCTTCCTCCTAATTATCCATAAATCTCTACATGACGTCACTAATGAAACATTCAGTTAGAACTCAACTGCTTTCTCGAGGAAAATCTCTCTTAAAATGTAATAAAGAAATTGAGAAAATATTATAACATAATGGTCGCATCAATCCATCTCTACGACTAAAGACGTATTTACGTTTTCTCCACTAAACCTTTTTATCTTCAAGAATACACCGCCATTCCCGTAAGTGATAAGATGCTGGTCTTCACGACGTGAGAAGCCACGACACATAAATGATCAGTGAGCAATCGCATTGGTATTGATTGATTAATTTTTGTTTCCACACACGCCAACTATTACTAAGGTCATACCTGTTGCGAATGTTTTATTCCGAAAGGTTTACGATGTTCCTCACCGGTGAATGGCTAGATTTGGCGCAGACCTACAGATCGGGTAGCGGAGGATTTTTTCCCTTCAGATACCGCTCTCCAGCGGGGCACCGCCCCAACCGGGACAATCTCTAAACTCTCGTCTGGTATTCCGACATATCGTGACGTGCATGTAAGTGTACCTGTATGTGTGTGTGCGTGTGTGTGTGTGTGTGTGTAAGGGGAGAGGAAAGAACAAGGAAGGAGAAGGAAAGATCGCGCGCGCTGTGGGCCGTTTGTTAGTGTACTGAGCGATATTGACCAGAGAAACTAAGAAAAAACTACCAATCAGAGCAACCGGCCGCTAGAACTCTCCAAACAACAGCTGAATTCGACCTAGCTATGTGACAAGTATCGAAAATCCGACACCGCCGAGACTCAAACCATAGGATCTCCTCATCAGAGTTGCTGCAGAGACAGTGGCAACGCCGGCTCTTTGCTAAATGCGGCCGATACCTCGAGTTGGTTTTTGACTGATTTATTGTAATATTTCTGGGCGCATTAATATCTAAGACGATTAGTCCCGTTAGTGTAGTTCATGTTTTTTGCTTGTTTGTGGCATGAATCTTCCCCCACATATACGTCGGTTAGCGGAGTTTGCTCAACTAGGTTTCTCCCACCAGCGGAGCACCGCCACAGCCAGGACAAGCTCTAAGCTCCCGACCGTGTTCCCGGTATAGTAGTGTCTGTAAGTAAGGGATAAGAATAAGACAAAATAAAGGAAGGAAACATCGCATGGAAATAAAGTACAACAACAACAATATCACGTAAATTGCATTAATTTGAAGCAGAAAACTAATCGTTTTTTTTAAAAAAAATTTCATGACCTTTCTTAAAAAGCTGATGTTTTAGAAAAGATTTTGTTTCAAGCAAAAATTTCTATCATCAATTTTTGTATTTTGGAAATATTAAATTATTGGAATTTTCGAAAATACAGAGTTCGCCGGAAATGAGACTTGCATATTTCTTTTACTATGTTTTGAAATATACGAGGAGAAAAATTAAAGGAAAAAATTGGAGATGTTTTTGAAAAAAAAGTTGTGAAAAAAGAAAACTTGTCTATATTTCACGTTAAATTATAGAAAAACTCATATTTTTTTAAACATTGTACTACATAATCTTAATTCAATTTCAGTCTTTAAAAAACAGATTTCATTCATAAAAATCTTTATCTTCAGTATTGTTGTTCTAGAAAGAAGACAAAAAATTGAACTTTTGAAATTCTTGAAAAAGAACAGAGATTTTAACGAAAATGAGACCTGCGCCTAGCAGCCTTTATGCTAACTGCGGACAAAGTTAAATCAAAAATTTAGTAGATAATTTTGAGAAAAGTTTGAAAATGTTGAGACTTAATAGAAAGTATATCCTCTCCCACCTCAAATCAAAATATCGGTTTCAGACTCAGAAGACCTCGAGTTCATTTAAATCGATCTTCATTCAATACGTTCTCTTCTTACGAAGCAAGGGCGAGAAAGTAAAAAGTATTGTGACAATTCATTTCTGTTTAATTGTCACCACTATTTCCAAACGATTTCTTTCTATAATAAATTTTTATGAATTAATGATTGAATTGGTGAATATTCTGACGATATTTCACAACATGAAATGGCGTTGTATTGCGTGAACCTGTTGTGTAGTGCCCGTAAAGTATGGTTCCGAATGTGTCCCCATGTTGACTACTAGTCGGGTTGCTAACGTTTCTTTCGTGCGTTTTGGCTCCTCCTTGAGCTTCTCCTTCGCGTGAGGGCAGGTTCCTTAGGTGGCTTAGGGCTATGATCCTCCGCACACTTGTGAGGTTTCTTACGGTGCTGAGGCAACAACGCTCGCTGGCGTTTCTTCTTTCACTTCCTTAACATCGAGTCTTCGGTCAAGTATTTTCAGTGCAGGGCTCCTCAAATATAACACTCATAATTAAATTAAAGAGTTATTAAGTACTTGTTATTCCAGCAATACTTTCACACTTTTAAGTTGAAAAGTAAAATGAGAACGGCTTTTTCTAGGAGTAGATTATCTGTTGAAACAGCTAACAAAATTTCAAAAGGATTACTAAGTAACTTCGTTAACTTTTACTTTAATTTCAGAATCAAATGCCGAAGGGAAATTTCGTGTATGTGATGCGTAATACAGAATGTTGTATCACCTTAGAAGAGAGGATGAACACAGCAAAAATCATGAATTCACTCACTAAGTTGCATTATGTCACTATATTAACAAAAAGTCTATTGTCTAAGCAAAATAAACATTTAAAAATTAAATTTTTAGTTTAAATTATATTCTAAAACAATAATTTAGTACGTATATTAAATTTTATGACATACTTAATAGTGGTAGTGACACAATGAGATCATATGGGAACCAACATTCAAAACTATTGAGATATAAATATCTTTCAGTAATAATTTTGAAGTGAAAGTCACGAAAATTTGAAACGAAATCTAAAAATTCGCGCAAAACTCATCGTACATGAACCGATATTCAAAGCACTTAAGATTGCCTATACCAGTTTTGATAGGCCTTTCTCTCTGCATGCAGCAAATATGCCCGAGACTTTCGCGGAGTTTCCAAGAGGGGTTTACTTAGAGGGAGTCTGTATTCGTGCAGGGTTATCGCTGTGCACACACTAAGTTGGAGAGCGAGCAAACGCGACGGCCTGTTGAGAAAACTATCGCCACCATCGAGAACGCCGTAGTGGTGTATGCCGTCAATGAAGTTAGTGAAGTTAAACAGAAATGGTATGTTGCTTGTCATAATGCACCACTAAACCCCCGAAACTTCCCGTTCTTTGTTGATTTTTCACTTTTTAGTTATTTTAAACGTGCTAAGAGCTGGTATTGTTTTGGGCAGCTCTTGTTAAAACAGCTTTGACTGGCAAAAGGAAAAACCAGTTTTATGGTTAAATATGAAACCCAATTTTTAGTTTTCATTAACATTTTAAAAAGTATTATAAATTCTGCATTTGACAATAGGTTTAGTAATGTGAAAAATTATACCTATTTACTGACGAAAGAGACTTTTCAATAGCACAAAACACTTGTACAATAACTATTTTGTAATAAATTTCCATCTTGAGAAACTAAATAATGACACTTCGCTTCTATTTACAAAATTTAATATATTTATACAATAACATAAATCATAAAGAAATAACTATTTCTAATTTGCGAACAGAAAATAAATTAAAAATTTAAATAAATAATTTTAATGATTATAAATTAGTATCCAACAAATATCAAAAGTAAATTGAATACTGCTGGTCTGAAGAAAAATGAAAGAAAATATAAATACTTTGTAAACTACTGTGTGGAATTGCAAACGCGTTTTCTGCGTCACCAATTTCTTCGCTACCGTAAAGAAGACTAGCATTTATATTGTCTGCAAATAATACGATATTTTAGCTCATAAATTTTCAAAAAGATATTAGTTAAAATTTTGCAGGGTAAACACATTAAAAAACTTCATCCTTACATATAATTTTATAAAAGCAATTGTTTCACTAATTCCAACAAAAAAATCTACGTAGTAAAAAATGTGTGAAACAGAGTCTCGTATTTCCTGAGGCCACTTTGTTTGCAGAGAGCACAATGTCGAAGAAACCGTTGACCTGCTTTTCTCTCTTAAGTTCTGACCTTTCGTCTGATCATCACAAACGGCTGTTCATTTCATTTCTCTTTCTCCCGATATTTTCGTCTCTGAGACGGCGTTGTTCTTTTTCTCTTTGCTCAGTTGCACAATGGTAGTCGTTAGCAATCACGTTCGGTTTCGAATCAATGCCGCCTCATTCGAGCGCTCGTCTTTTGTTTGTGACCGAGAGCAGTGTTGAGCTTAGCAGAATCTGCTGCGAATGGGTCACGAACAGATAACGAACCTTGCGTTGGGAATTTCAGAGGAGAGAAAGAAAACTGGGTAGCGCCTGCGTATTAATGAATATTGTTCATTCGGGGGTTCTGAAATAAATACTGAAGGTGCAGTTTTAGAGTGAGCATTGTAATCTCTGGAACGCAATTAGAGGCAGTGCATTGAACTGCGCATGAATAGGTTTTTACTTTACGTCGTCAGAATGACATCTCGACTTTGCTGAGGTTTTTAGTTTTCAAAGCAGATGTGTAAAAACTCATTCTGATATCAATAAAAAGAACATAATTATTTAAATATAATGGATTCTAAGCAAAAAGTATTTATTAAAAATTACTAATAAAACTAAAAATTGAATTTTTAACTAATATCAATTCATAAACATCTTCTTCTTGTTGTTTTCTGTCTTTCACAAGTTGTTGTGTCACAAACAAAACATATAAGAAATATCTCAATAATAAAGCACGACCGTAAGCAGTGGGAGGCTGAGTACCCTTGTACCCGTAAATGTGCAGAAATGCAAGGCTCTGGACTTCTAACTAAGGTGATGGAGACAACCGCGGTAAGAGAATAACGGCTATTCGGAAACGGTGGGAAAACAATAGTCAGGGGGGAAGAGAATGATATGAATGACTGGGGAATAACTAGAAGGACGAGAAAGTAGCGAGAGGCAAAGTTGCAGGGGAAACGGTGATGCCTGAGGCGGTAAAAAGGTAGAGCTGTCTGCGATGAAAATAGTGAATCGGAGGAATAACCACGGAGATTGAAGGAGCTTTCAGAGCTTTGGGAAACACATAGAATGTGAGGGTGTAGAAAATAGGGAGGAAGACGCGACAAAATAGAAAAACTGTCGTGGAATGGGATGCAGCGATGAAGAAGGGTGTAAAACAAGGGATTCGGCGGCAAGTCAGAAAAACGTAGATCGGTGAAAACGGGAATATAGTTAGTGAGGACAGTAAAATAAGCATGCACATAAGAGGGAAGTTGGATCTGAATATCCCTTCGCCGATGGAAGTGCCGTGGCAGCCGAATTGCTGGCAGTGGGCGAAGCGGGAGCGGTGTAGTAAACGGAAGATATCGCGAGAGTGCAAGAAATGGAAGCAACGCGGGTGGTAGAGTGACGTGTGTGGTGTTGACGATGATGACGGCGGTTTCGGCAGCGGGGGAGTGGGATGCGGGAGAAACGATCTAAGGTTTGGAGGTTGTGAGGTTGGGGAAAAATGTGCAAACGTTTGCGTTTGGAAATTCCAGAGTTGAGAGGAAAGGAGGACGACTGGAGCGGAGATGCCACATTGCCCTTGCTTTCTCCTTCTTCGGTCTCACCTCTACCTCCGTTTCCACCCTCACCTGCGTTTTCACCTTCGTCCTCGCCGGTGGAATGGGAAAAATTAATGTGTGAGGACGGAAGTGCGCGGTTGTAGGCGGGGGAGGAAGCAGCCATCGGAGTGCAGGGCAAGACGTGGGTAACGGTGGTTGTGTGGGCGGAGTAAATGCAGGAGGAGAATGAAAGGGCTACAAAGGCGGGGGCGGCGGTGTATGCGGGACGAAAAAGGGAATGGAGGTTGGAGAGAAGAGGCGAGGGTAGGCGCTAAGACGGGGCTGAGGCAAGGGTGAAGTGAAGGAGGAGGGGAAACATAGGAGGACAAATGAGTGGGGGTGAAGGTGGAAGCAATATCGTCACAGTAAAGTTGGTAGGCGGAGGCGGGGGCGTAGAAAGGGTAAGCACGGAAAAGGGTGCGATAGCGAGGTAAAGAGTCGGTGACGGAGGTGATGAGGGGTGCGGAGGCAGAGGCGTGGGAGGTGGCGAGCTCGGAGGGGGGCGTGGCATCGAGGACGGAGGCGAGTGCGGAGACGAGGCGAACTCGGAAGCGGGTGCGAAAGCGAGGAAACGGCCGGGTCGAGGCGAGTGCAGAGGCGAGGCAGAGGTCGGCGGGCTCGAGGGTACTCCACAACGAGGACGTTGCTTCCAAGTTTGTGCGCGTCGTTCCGGCCTGTGGTCCGCCCGGCCCCGCCCCCGCCCCCGCCCCCCTCGGCCGTCGCGGTTGGCTAAAGACGAGTAGCCGCTGGCGCGGGGCCCGGCGCCTCGGCCCCCGCCCCACTCCCTCTGCCCGCGCGCACTCACAGCCGAATCAGGTGCTACCCCGCTCACCAGAGCACTCCGAAACATCCTCTCGGGGCTGTTCTTTAAATGGTTGAAAAGTACGCACTGTCAACATCGGAAAATATGGAACGCTTGATAACAGTTATTTAAGTAGTTAGTTATTATTAGTTATTATAAGTGGTTAAAGTGACATTTTATTTTGCGTGAGAGAAGTTTGGGACACGAGGTTCATAGGCCGAGTGGCGCAATTCTTCAAGCGAAATAAAACCACTTTTACCACAGCTGTGACATTCTAGTTTTTAGACAGCCTTACTGGCCAACCTTACTAGTTTTAGGCAGACAGACTTTTGTTGTATTTTGATTCAAGAATACAGATCACTTTCTGATACATTAAGGTTTGACGCGGTAAAATGAAATTAGTTAAGTTTTTTGCTGCATTCTCAGATTTACCTGAACACTGGAGAATCGTCTCACTTTTAGCATTATTATTAAAAAATTGAACCTTTAGCATGCTATGCTTCCTCTGAAAAGATCTCCTTTACTTATAGCTGCTTAAAAATAAATTAAAAAATTGTGTACCAACAGGATGGTATTGTAAGCACGATACGGAATGACTTTTATGATACATTATCCTCTTAACTTCCAAAGTGTTTTCAGTTATGGATAGCTTGTATCCGAGGCTCAGGTGAGTTTGCACTAGAAAAAATTCAAATTTTTCTTGCGTTCGATCGGTCAGAAAAACATCCAAGTTTATTAGAATCCTATTCAACTAAATCAACGAATAAAGCAAAGGTTTTTGAGCTACTTACCAAAGAATTTATTATGTATTATCAACATATTTTGAAGAAAAGGCTTTTTAGTAGATGAACAACAAATGCAAATCCGAGTGTGGAATTCTTTGACATTTACCTTTTTAACAGACGTTTATTGAGGGTCAAAACAGGAAGAGAACACGCGAATAGTTGGGAGAAGCGTCAGAGAGAACCTATTTCTGGCAAAAAGACAATATAATGCAATCAGAATTCATATTTTTCATTTACCACATATACATCAACATCTTGTTTTAAACATGGCTAGGCGACAATATGTTTTTTGCGCAAAAAGTCGTAAATGACACGTTTAAAAAAACAAAAATGAGATGAAAATGGAAGTCAACAGTGCATGGCTCCATTGGAGTCAGGATAGCGTCCGGAAAAATGCTGCAATGGAAACCTCAACTTCGCTCGTTTTAAACATTCCCATTTTGAGGGAAACTCGTTCCTTTGGGTCAATTGATTTCGAATTGCCTTTTCCCACGCGGAGGGGCGACGCGTGTTATTGAAAGTACGTCATCACGAACACATTCTATTTAAAAGTTAAATAACGCTGCTTGTAAAAAAAATATATTGTAACACGTTTCAAACAACATTCAACAGCGTCGTCTGGGGTGGAAGTGATATCGCCCATTCACAAGCGGAATTTGAATTCTGGAATGTAGACGGCTGCCACCACACCAAACAAACATTGTTTGTATAAAAAACATTGCTGCAGGCTACTGCTGGTGCCACAGGTTGTCTGTTCGAATCAGTGTAGTGTGAGATGTATGCCTCCAAACCTTAAAACCCCATCCCTGAATTACCACAGCTTTCGTATTTCGCATCAAAGAAGAACTAATCCTGTTAATAATTATATTTTTGCAAATTATGTTATTTTTTTTATATCCCAAGGTAACTAGGAAATTGAATCGTAGTAATGTTAATTCAAAACTAAGCTGATTTGTGACACTAAAAACAAAATCAAACTAATTAAGAGATTTTTACACTAATTATTACATAGGACTTCATCCTAGTTTTAAAAAAATGTTTTGCGTTGTCTTTAACATTAGTCTTTGAAAAGTACTGTACAAAAATTAATATTAAATTCTTGAAATATATATTGTTTTAGTAGCAATTATAGTTCGTTGCGAGAGAGACTCGAAAGTACGCTTGTGAAAGCATAAAATGGCTGAGCTGAGGAATGAAGACTACGTTTGAACTATTATTTTGACAAAGTGTTTACATTAATAAGTTTTCACTTCATATAAACCTAATTTCATTACAGCTTTCTCTACTACTTGTAAAGTAATTTGCTAGATTTGTAATAACCTTTTACTAGCATCATTAGGCAAATGAAAATTACTCTGGGTCAAAATGTACTTTACGTAGTAGAATTGCGTCTCTGCAGACACTCTCCTATACCATTTCGTTCCTACATACTCCCAAGATACTATCCTTTTTTAATTGATATGACCATCACTAAAATGTTGCTTTTAAATTTGAAATTATGCACCAAACACAGAAAATTTGTCATACATTTTGTCATAACTTTTGGAAACTTTTGATTTCTGCCCCAATCTCACGGAGGTGTATCAATTTTATACAGCTTAATTTCTCTTCTTTTGGTAATTAGATGTTCTTAATTGTATTGAAAGCAATAAAAAAGTTTTTTGAAGATATAAATAAATAATGCGCAGTACACAAATATTAAGATGATAATTCAGATACATAATACAGTTCAGTGAAACGTGATGCGAAACTCATTACTCTAGTTGTATACAGCATTGTTTTTTTAATATGTCAACCGATTGACAATGTTTTTTAAATGTTATTTAATATACAATGCAGAAAATGACATTTGTAATTGTATATTCAAATCGAATATCAGTTTTGTAAAGAAACAAATTGTGAAGAAATATCTATATATTGTTCAGCGCTGAAAGAGACCACTTAGAAGTTGGCTTCACAAATTAAATGTAGCTTTATTTATTTTTATTTAATATAACTCATTTACCTGACAATTACTCAGGAATCTACCCAGTAATGTGTCGCAATATTAAAGACAATTCACATCCAAAACGACTCTAAACAGTATCTCAGAACAGCGCCTAGCACATTGGCTGCCGGGAGTAACATATCATAATTCTCATTGAATTGATCAGAATGGCTTTGCGCATCAACACATCAACAGTTGATTGACAGTCATGATGAGTTTCAATAGCCCTGAAGAGCAGCGTTCGCTTCTCAAATCAGAGTTACGTCAATGGTGCTTAAAATATACGGATATAAATATTTAATATAAGTTTGGCATGCACCTAGGTGAATCGGGTTTTAATTCTCATGGAATGATATCTGGTAAAGATTCCATCTCTATCCTGTAGACGAATTAAAAGAGCTTGGCCAGAAGGTTCGTCATTTACTTGCTTATTGTGACGGTCAACGTGCTAGAGAAACGGCTACCTGATGACGCTCGTCTCGACTGCTAATGCATCAATATGTTCGACATTTCTAGGAAGAGTGGTGCCCTCGCCGGGTCTGGGAGGTCCTTTCAAGCGGGTGCCAACGTTTTTCCGCGCCGTCGATGAATTCGCCATTTGCGACCGCGTTAAAGATCCATGCGGGTAGTCAACGTTCCAACCGCCTGCCGCTACCCCTTCCCCCTCCACGACGTGTCGCCTGCGGGAATGCGGGGCATCCTGCAGTATTTATTTTGGCAGGCGAATGTTTTACTGCACATGGCCGGCCTGAGGGGAAGAGTGGATGTTGTTGTTGGGAAGGTGAAGCTTGAAATGTCGCGATGGTTTTGGGAACACGATGTCGGTTTTACAAAGACACGCCAATTACAAACAGGGGCTAGTATATGTTAAAATCATCGAGAATGGTCGTAGATAAGCAACACAATCACCTTATTAAATATAATACATATCGATGAGATATTTCAATAGTAATGGAGGTGAGAGTGTCCGTAACAATTAACAAATCCATGGGTGTTAGAGAAGACAGTGATAGTGCCATAACCATAATAACAATGGCGAACTTCCTTCAAGATACATCGATAGTGGCAGCCGAAACTAATATAATATTTCAGAGAGTCAGAGTGAAGATTAGGAGATGACGCATTATATTAGTTTGGAAGAGCCTACGTGTCAGTTTGCAGTCGGAATGTGGCAGTGGTGCCCGGTTAGGCGATAGCGGCGTTGATGAGGGTAGCAGCGCGGAGGGGAACAATGGTGCTGCCTGCGGCAGTGGTAATTGTGGGGCTGGAGGCGGCCGCGGCGACGGATCCTGACCGGGCACCCAATCAATAGAGCGCCGAGAGGCAGGCGGGCTGGACAGCACCGACGCTCCCGCCACCCCCGTGCCCGCCCCTCCCCACCCCGCCTCGCCCTCTCCGCCAGCGAGCACCGCCACTGTAACTCTCCCCCTCGCTGTCACCTCTACCTCCACCGCACCCACCGCCGTCGTCACCCCACCGCGCCGCCCGCGCCAACCGCCAGGGTCCGCGCCCCTGCTGCCGTTACCATCGCCGTCCCGGCTCCCTCCACCCCTATTGCTTCCCACTCGACCTTCCTGCAACCGCCTATCTCCCAATCGCCTCCCACCCCACCACCGCCCTCCAACAAGTGCCCCAGCTACCATTCCAACCGCACACCACAACCGGGCCCCAACCCTTCCCGCCTCTAACCGCTTCCCAACCGCCATCCCCAACAGACACTCCACCACTAGCCGCTGAACCGACCTACACTGCCGCCTCCAACCACCATCCACAACAGAAGCGTTGCCACCCACCGCCGTCGTACACCGCCACCTCTAACTGCCACCCTCAAACACCGTCTCTAATAACTGCTACCATCCGCCGAAACACCATTCCAACCGCCTCAATGGCACCACCACTCCAATAACTGTCCCCAACAACGGTGTGTACCCACCAACTCTAACCGCTAACCACTCCCAGTCTCTCACTCCTCCACTTCACGGATTACACCCTCCTTCCCCTTGGTCTCCCCGCCGCCCCGCCGACCGCCAGGGATGTCCCCTCCGCCGTTTCCACCTCCAATCGCGACCACGCCTCCTCCACTTCGCAACCCCTGCTGCCGCCCCCTGCACCGTTCCACGCCCATTGTTCGCCGCAGCTCCCAGCGCTCAGATATCATCGTTGTTCCTGTCCGCGGTCGCTCATGTTTCCTCTATCCTCTATCCATTATAGTTCTCTCTCGCGCCGGCATTGCTTCCGTCAGAGCTACAGCGCGGAGGTGGTGCCTTTTTGACTCTCCTCTACTCATTCATGGTTGCATTCTGCTTTCGCTCATCCGCCATTATCCCATAGGCTGCCTAGTTTGCTCTTGCTATGGCTTTCATCGTTATTACCTTCCCACCACGAGATACAGTTTGCGAACGGTCGTTCTCACAACTGACAGCAGTTGTCATTAAACGGACGGATTTCACTCTCCCGTGCTATTCTCTTTGCGGCATAAATGTGACTATTGTTGTCCGATCTCAAACTTACTTTCATTTAAAGTAAGTTTTTAAACGCACTTTTCTCTAACCAATGAATCGAATATTTCAGTTTCACACATTCACGAAGAAAACGGAATATTATATGTTTTGTGTCAATTAATACACTTTTTTTAAAGACCGTAAACAAAATCCTTATTGAAAAATCTTTGAATAAATCATAAAATTCATTACTTACAGATCAACATTCATTGTACATTTTATTTTTTACTTGTATTTCTTTTTTAATTTTTATTTTAAACAATATTCATTTTAAATAGTTGTGAAGAATACGGGAGTAGCTCTCCATTTTCTTCATTATTGTCTTTATTTCTTCCTTTTGAAGTGTCGAAGTTCTTTCTTTCACACTGTGATACATGACCTTCAATGTTAAAAAATAATACCATTGAAATATTAACATTTGCATTCGCCGTAATTTGAATCTTTTCTGTTTCCATATCGAGACTACTTTTACAATGGACGATCCCTTTACAAAATTATTTCATCAAACACTTTACTTTATTTATTTTCTTGGTGTTACATAAGACTTTAATTCGGAAATTCCGGTCATTGCACAACAGGAAACACATGCAGGGAGCGCTTTGAATAACCCGGATGACTGTCAGGTGAGATCTATTCCCGAGTGGCGTGATAGGTTAGCAGAGCGTGGCGGGCTGCTTGTCTGAGACGTCGCATGACCGTGCGCAGCGCTGCGATCGCCCGCTCGCCTGCATGGAAAGTCGCATGCCTCTTAAATCTTACCCTCATTGGAGGTGTGAGCTCCCTGTATATCAAGATGAATTCAAGCTATCACATCCGAGGTAAGAGAACTTCGCTATTGATGTTTCGCAAGCTGAGGCGAAAATACAAATGCTTCGTGTTTAATCTTGTTCATTGAATTAAATTGATTTTGTTCTATTTTACTATAATTTTCGGGTAGTAGTAAATTGGATGACGTTTGATACATATTAAATAAATTTCTGATGCATTAGTCCCTCAAATATTTGAATTTCCAGAATTGTTGTGTTATTAATATTTTATGTAGCCGAGAAACCAAAACTAATGTGACTTTATAGACTGTCAAATTCAGAAAAATTAAAGAAAACATTGTAGAAGATAAGGAAATTTCCATAACGATTTTTCCCCTATATTTGATCCAGATTATCAGTTTCGAAATACTATCGTTCCTTACGACGACTTTTCGTACATTTCACTCCTTTGAAATGTAGTGCCGGGCTTATGTAATATCTATTTGATTCGTAAAGGCAACGGTAAGTGTAGACAAGATTGAAAGCCGCTGATCTCTTGCCCCCTCTAATTTATTTATTTATTTATTTATTTATGAAAAAACGGAATTACATTAGCAATAGTTAACAAAGCACAATTAACTCGATTTTAATTGTTACAAAAGTATTAGAATGTGAGGGCTGCAACAATAATTCAAGAATTAATGAATTCTTACGAACCTCATCATAAATATCTGCATTAATAGAATATGATAATGTACATTTTGTTGTTTCATTCTTTGAAAACCGTTAAATAAATTTAATTGGAGAAGTGCTTAAACCCCTGTTGTCAGAACGTACGTAAACGTACGTAAGAAGAAAACCCCGTTTGTTTGTAACTTCGGTGCATAAATTTACTTAGCTCTGCGCATTTCTAAGAAGCTTCAAACAATGCTGGAACAGCTAGCTTTGTCATCAACATTCTCAAACGTTTTTGCTCACTAACACGGTGTAATTTGTGTAACCCATGTAAATAGATATACTTTAGTTCTGAAAATAAACTTTTCGAAAATATCGTAGATCCCTTTTGTAATAATAAGTTGTTTGCTAATTTCCTTGGTCGTTTTATTGACTATTTCATAAATGCTGTTATTTCAAATATGCTAATTATTTCATAAATGCTTTTAGAAAATAAAAATCTTGGACTGGCCTACTACACTCCTCTCGGGTGTATTCTTTCCCCCAATCCTATACTTTCAGGCTGCTTGTGATCTGCCTTCTGCATTGCTCTCTATGTAAAACATGTTTCTCTCTCTACGTATTTCATATCAGCCGCTGCCGCGAGGCCCCAGACGGACGTCGCGTGGGAATATTTGCTGGCGAAGACAGCTCGCAAGCAGTTCGTGGCCTCCGCTGCATTCCTCCGGTAGTGCAAAATGCCAATCTGGGGTGAAGCAAAAATGGTCCATGCAAATGATGGATATACACATCCCCCGTAGTTAAATTGCCTTGAGAACAAAGTTTGCCTCTTAAGGCACACGATGACAATTAAATTAAAAGCATATTTTATTAGGATGGTTTATTTAATATGATGATTTGCTTAATAAATGTAAGTTAAATATGTATCCAATAGACTTATTTTTGTTTTCCTTTGTGAAAATATATATTCCTTCATGAGCATTCATAGAGACAATTGCTCATCAATACCATCAGCCGGATTTGTTCTATTTATAAAAATAAGGATCAATGAATATAGAGAAATCCCATTCTATTGTGGACGAGCGAAGAAGAAAATGGCTGTATAGCTGGTTGTTGATAATTGATTCAAAGCAACTACATTGATCTAACTTTATTAACTCTGAGAGTAAATATAATTTATTTATCAGTCACATGTTTCACATCTGACAGACGTTGATTTCCGCATGTCCAATTCGGAGCTCATAGGCGAATACGGTTTATTAATTGCACGTAAATGTCATTGAAGTGGCAAATGACTTTTGCAGCAACAAAACTGTCATGTGTATCTCAGCAAAAATCAAAGTTTCATGGCCTACTAAATTGTAATGAAGTTGAAAATGACACTGTAATTAAATTACAACTGCATATACAGTATATTATATGACACAAAAGATAAAACGACGCTGTAGAATATCGATCGAAAACGAAGTATAAAGCTATAGGAAGAGAAATAGAAAGATCTGTAGGAAGAGAAGTGAAATATGAAAATGAAACAGATATCAACACGAATGACAGCCTAAACAGTAAGAACAAGCACGAGAAAGAAACGCAAAATACAGAAAATCGAAGCAAAATTTAAACTACTCCAGAAAATAATAATTCTAGAAAGGAACATATCAATAATTGAATGGGTGAAAACAGAACGGTATAAGTGACATTTTATACATTCTGAGAAAACTGTTTATTTTATTCAATATCACTGGAAAGTCGTGGTGCTTTGTTTCATCATTAAAACCCCGACATTTCAGTTGTTCATTAAATCCACGAAATTAAATTGGCACTGATGTATAGCCTAATATAAACACGCTTTTCTCAGAATTTATAAAATATCACTTACATCGTTCTGGTTTTCACCCATTCAATTGAAAATATCGTAATGAGAGTGAAGAGTTCAATTTGCGCCACAACGAGCGCGCGCGGCATCCGCCAGAGAATGAGGTCACCAAACGACAGGCAACGGACAGCATGCGAGTGAGTCAGGCCGCCGCGGCGACAGCGAGGGAGGCTGGGAAGCGATGCGGCGAGGCGGGGGCGTGGGCGGGGCGGCAGCCGGAGAGACAAGCCCCGCCCCGCGCCGCGGCGCTCATATCGCGAGCAAACAGGCGCCGGGCTGCGCGGGGACAGGCGGAAAACAACGCGCGACGGGTAATTAAAGAAAGCAAACAGCGCGACAGAGCCGCTGTGCGCCACGCGCTATCGAGGCCTCGCACGCCGCGTGCGTCTCCCCCCCCCCAAGCACGTTCCTCCACCCCCACCCCACGCCATCGGATGCCACTCACCCCTACGCACACGGCGCAGCGCCGCCGCTCTGTCACCCCTCATCGCTCGCCACCCACCGACCATTGTCTGCCGCCCGTCTTGCGTCGACCGCCCAGTCTCGTCTCTCAGTCGCCCCCAAAGTCAGCGACTCCAAGTCGTCCCTCAAACCCAATTGCACCTCTGACCTCACTCACTCTCCCCTGCCCGCCGCCCATTACCCTTCACTCTTATTCCACCGCCCATTACCCGGCCTCCCTACGGTCGTCGTCCGTCGTCCGTCGTCCGTCGCCCGTCGTCGCCTGCCCGTCGCCCACTGTCCGTCACCCTCCGTCCGTCACCCGCCGTCCGTCACCCGCCGTCCGTCACCCGCCGTCCGTCACCCGCCGTCCGTCACCCGCCGTCCGTCACCCGCCGTCCGTCACCCGCCGTCCGTCACCCGCCGTCCGTCACCCGCCGTCCGTCACCCGCCGTCCGTCACCCGCCGTCCGTCACCCGCCGTCCGTCACCCGCCGTCCGTCACCCGCCGTCCGTCACCCGCCGTCCGTCACCCTTGGCCCGTTGTCCACCGCAAACCTCCACCTCCACCTCAACCACGCGCTCTCCACACCCTCCCACATCCATCACCGGGCGCCGTCCCTTTCCAGTATTGCGGTAATCGGTATTCTTTCAGCATATTAATGCGCTTAAACATCAAGGCCCGGATATTTTTAAAAAATTGCGTGTAACGTTTCATTTTGAATTAATTAAACCGACCAGGGAGTGAAGAACAAATCAATTAACTCCCTAAATGATGTTTAGTCATCATTATATCGGTGAAGGGCACTGGATGACGGCTGTTGAACAATCGGCGTTAGTTGAGTCATCAACGCATGCTTAGGCATCGGCACTCAATTTACTAAATTCAGTAATTCCATTAAAATTAAGTAATTCCTACTTGTGTGGTAGTATGTCATTAAAATATCGTTCGTGAAAAATCATGGTTAATTGTAAACATGTTGTTTTAGAGTATCAGAGATTTAATTAGTGTAGAGTTGCTTCTCTAGATATTTTGTGTACTCTTCTTTATTAGGGTTTCGATTTCTATCACATTCTGTAGAATCAGAATGATTATATAGAAGAAATGGGAGAAATTGAAATGATTAGAAGTTTGGTTCGGAATGATTTTATGTGTTTGTTAGTGAAGACACGATGAGTGACGAAGAGGGAACAGTGAAGTTAGGGAATAGTACTAGATAAATACTAGATAAATGAAAGAACATCGAAAAAAAGTGAATAATTTGTACAACTGCAATTAATGCTAATAGACGGTAAATAATTGAGGCAGCCGGTGAGAGAGGGAACTTACGTACTTAATGTGCTCATAATCGGAAACGTTCGTACATCGACATTTTGAATTTTGTGGAATCGCTCCCTCTTTCTCAGGATGCCTCATTTGTTGAAATTATTCTTCAGAGAACTGTCTTTGACCAATACGATATGGTGGACTAGATGGATCTATCACAAAGTAGTGACCTTGGATCTCGACATTTATAGGAAGATAAATGAGATGGCAAAAAACATAAGGATTGTCCCTAATCATTTAGGTACCAATTGTATTTAAGACACCGCGATTCCTAAACTCTTCGGTAGTGATCATTACAATTCCTGCTTAAATCTATCTGCCGCGAACCTGATTCGTTCGTAAAGAGGTAGAATAAGAGGCGATCATTAGGTAAGCTGCTTTGAAATCTAGTTATAAGGGGCAAGCCGGTCCTCTGCTGTCTACGTGACATGTCTCCAATATGTAATTTCCACACATCCTCGGTCAATATTCACTGCCTCAGCCCCCAATCATCCACAATCTGTCTGCCCTTTCACCAAAAACCTAGCCTTAACACAGTCAACGACACCATCCTCATCATATCCATCGCTACTCTCCCCCCCCCCCCGCCTACCTTCAATTTATTCATCACATCATGCATGCTTCACCGCCATTACCTTCGTCTTGGTTTTCTCCATCTCCCGCCCAATGTTCACCAACGCTATTTTTCATTTACCTTCCATTCATCCTTTTCTCTACCATCCATCATTCATTCAGCTCTTCACAGATCCCATTTAGGTTTGCGGTTTTGTAGCCATCGCCAATCCACCTTAGTTTTCTCCTCCACCGCCTTCCACATTCCATTGATCTAGCCGCAAAACGTCAGTCATCGCTATAGCTTTTGGTCGTTTCCGCTTTTACCTCCATTTCCATTTTTATCGCCACTGCTCTCCATCCACCTCACCCATGCATGCGTCTGTAGCACGCGTCTCCATTTATCTGCCCCCATTCGACCATTCATTCGTTTAACACCCATTTCTTCCTCCTTCGTTCGTTGCCATAACCACCCTTGACTCCATTTCCATCTGTATCGCCGCTCATCCGCTCTCGTTCCAACCACACGCCCGTCTGCATACCCGTGCAGTGGCGTCGACGTCCGTCTGTATCTCTTCGCCGCCATCTCCATTCACTTTGGACCCATGCATCTCTTCAACATTCCGTCCCTCCGTCCTTCCACCCTTGCGTCACTCCGTCACTACGTCATTCCGTCCTTCCGTTCCTCCGTCCACCCATCCAAGCATCCACCCACACATCCACGCATCCATCCACCTCCCCCACCTCCCAGATCGGTCGCAATTCATCTACGCCCACACCATCGACCACCTACCACCGCACCCGACCCCATCTCCATCACCTCCACATTTCATCCTTTCTTCCTCCATCCACTTTCCCTGTAACCGGCCCGCCCACACGCACGTCTGCCGCGCCGCCGCTCAACATGTCGCCGACTTTATTGCGGCGGCGGCGGCGGCGCGCCCGCCAGCCCGTCAGAGAGCGCGCGCGCGGGGTTAAAATAACACGCCCTCCGCGCTCGAGAGCGCCGCCGCGCCGCGCCGCGCTGCGCTGGCCGATGAGCCGGCGCCGCGTCACAGAATATTAGCAGAGCGGCGCGCGATGTTTTGTTTTCGCTTTTAATTTTACTCACGGAATAAACGTTTTTCCGGCGACTGGAGGACGGGCAGTCTGCGCTCACGGTTCTCGGGCAATATAGCGCAGCCTCGTCAGGCTGCGTTTACAATTTTTGAGGAGAAGAGAGATAAATGGGTGTAATGAAATGTTTGAAACATCAATTAATATGTTAATGTTTCGTTTTATTTTCATTAGGGAGTTACATGCGACTCGGAATATATTCATGGTGATCGATACGAGTTCGTTTTTGCTATTAATGCAATACATACTACGATAGGTTTGAAGAGTACTACATACATCTAGAATGATTTTCTGATAATATACACATAATATTTAGAAGAGCAGTAGATTTATGATACATATAAAATATGTAAACGAGATTTCTAACTGGTTTTCTGGGCTTAATTTTAATTGCATTGTAACGCGCTTCGCTGTAAAGTGATCATTACGTACATTACGAAGTTCATATTTTTTTATCTGTATCCTGATGATGTATTAGAATTGGACAGCAAACAGCTTTGCCATCCTGCCATTTTACTTCCATTTTTACTACAAATTGCATAAAAATAATCATTGAAGAGGTACTGCAGGGTTTGGTAATACTCATTTAATGCTTTTAATTTTTCTGATTAAAACGAGCGTTGATTGGCACTCCCACGAAACATCCTCTCACAGCGCCTAACGCAACACTTCGCACTAATTTGTGACCTGTAATTTACGGTGGCCATGGGAATACCACGACAATTTACAAGTATTAATCCCATCACTTATTTGTCTTGACATATGGACCCTTGATTCATCGGCAGTTGTCCTGAATAAGGCCGTAGAATAACTCCCGAAATAATGAGAACTGTGTACGTAAGCGGCGTCCCAATGAAGACTCCGTCAACCCTGACTGCGGAATTCTACGTCTATAATCACATAGAAAATATTTCAGGGGGCAGGAGGAGGCTAATTTAAGTTCCAACACTCCCCTAAATGTATGTATGCATTTAGCGTTAGTCCGACTCGGGTCGGTAGTCCAACTTTGCTGGCCAGCTACCGGCGTCCCCAGTGCCTGGGCGTAGTTAAATTCCCATGCTTGAAGGTAAGAGAGACTTGAGGCGAACATGACGTATTCTCTTCACCGTAGCTAGCAAGAAACGCGTGTTTGAGCTTTTCTTCGTCACACAGCTACAGAAACTGGAACAAGTTTAGGGGAAAGCTACAACTCTATTTTTCCCTCGACCGGTAATTGAACCCAGGACCACAGCACGGAAAGCTAGTACGCTGCCCATGAGCCATCCCAGAGGCAACTCCTCTAAATATTTTCACAAAACTTTAACAAATATTTGTTTCAATGTTTTCGAAAAAGTATCTTCATAAACGGAATACTACATTGGTTTATAATGTTTTTTGCGAGAAGCGGTTGTGTTTCGCCCATACTGGAAGGAGAGATACAGCACCGATCTACACACCGACATGGGGAATATTTCCTCCTGCAGGTACCTACTCCAGCGACACACTACCTTAGCAGGGACAAGCTCTAAGCTCCCTACCGATCTCCAGACACGTGTGGTAGTGTAGTGCATGTGAGTGTAAGCGTGTGCAAGAGGTGCGGATAGGATATGGAATGAAAAGTAAAGATCGTACGCGGTCTGTGGCCCGTTTGCTAGGATACTGATCCGGCATTGATAGAAAATATTGAAAACTACCGATCAGAGCAGCCGGACGCCAGAACTCTTCTCCAGACAGCAGCTGGATTAGACTTAACTTCATGGCATGAGTGGAAAATCCTCCACCGAAGAGACTCGAACCCTAGGACCTCCTGGTCAGCATTTGCTGCAGAGATGGTAACCTGAGCTAAACTCGGCCGGTGTCGTGTGTAGGGGCGGATCCAGTCAATCATTTAGAAGGGAGCCATCACAGATTTTTGTTAAATAATAAACATTTGTTATTATAATGTAAATTACTTTTGTAGTGTATATATCATACTACACAATACCTATCATACACTACACAATACAAATCATTCTACATGCTACCAACATTAATTATTATTTTAATCAATTGTACCAAATGAAGGAAGGTAACAAACGAAACCTCTAGAGTCTTTTTTTGGGGGGGGGAGGGGCATATCCTCCCATGGATCCGCCACTTGTCGCAGGTGGGCGCGTTGCACCGCGCTGCGACCTTGGCCCGCGGCGTGGCGGCGCCGCGCGCGCGCAGGCGGTGGGAGGGAGGGGCGGAGGGTGGCGCCGCGCGGCGCCGCTTTGTGGCACGTGCGTGGCGCAGGGCGGCGATGCACCGCGGCGCGCGCTATTTATAACCCCGCGGGCGGCTCGCGCCCCCGCGTCGCCTCCGCCTCCGCTGCTACTGCCCCTCCTCCTCCGACGTCTCCGCTGCGCTTTTGGCCGAATGCTGCGACTAGGGGAGCAAATGCTGCCTGTGGGTGCTTTGAGAAGTGTGTTTGCGTTTGCCGCAGTGGCACACATAAGAAGATGAACGAAGATAAGAGCAACAGAGATAACGTGAGAGAAAATGTGAGAAAAATTGTAAAAGATGTGTAAAAGAATAGACAGAGAGGGAGAGGCTGAGAGAGAGAAAGAGAGAAAGAGAGAGAGAGAGAGAGAGAGAGAAAGAGATAGAAAGACAGAAAGAAGGAGAGAGAAAGAGAAAGACATAGAAAGAAGGAGAGAGAAAGAGAAAGACTTAGAAAGAAAGAGAGAGAGACAAAAAGAAGGAGAGAGAAAGACATAGAATGACGGACGGACGGACGGACGGACGGAGTCGTACACAATTCTATACGGGCGCAATATAAACTAGATCAAATCGAGAATGTATTTTATTTTATTTTTTTATGTAACTGTAGCATAATTGATAAGACTTTTATTTGCAGCTGCCACATATCAACAACCAATGAAAATCACTTAGTGGCAAACTGGATGAAGTGTTACAAAACTAAAGAGAAGAACCAGGGAGTCTAAGATTTATAATTTCAGGTAAATCAACCAAAATGTGATGAAACTAATATGACCTAAGAAAGGATTATCAGCTCTGAGTTACACTAAAAACCTAAAATATAGAGCAATGGTGCTATGCACAGTTAGGATCCCGGTAATTATAATGAGATTCCTTTTGAAAGATCTTTTCGGAAATATAGGGGTAAGAATAGTAAATATCGTAGATACGGCAGAGAGAGGAGTGGAAGATAATACGAGTAAATTGGAGACGAACCAAAGATTATATACTACGTAGTTGGAATAATAAGAGCGTTTGTACTGCATCATGGAGAAATATAGAGAGAATAACGACCAGGTATGGAAGACATAAAATCTTGAAAGGTGCTGAGAAATTTTCTTGAGCATAAAAGACGACCAGAACAGTGAGAAATCTCTGAGGCACAGACATTGTGCGGGAGACAACGGCCGGTCGTTGGAGGCAAAGGTTAATACATTGACGGCTTCGTGGATGATAAAGAGCAGTTCAAAGCAGGGACGGGCGGGCTTCTGCGGTAACTCCAGACGCCGAGTACTGGATCGCTGGGGCCTCCTTGCCGGTATTTCTCCAGTCACTTCGACCATCACTGACTCCCCAACTCACGCCTGCTGCCTCATTCATAGCTGCTTCCTCACGGCACCCATTGCCGCCCTCGCCGCCCTCGCCGCCCTCGCCGCCCTCGCCGCCCTCGCCGCCCTCGCCGCCCTCGCCGCCCTCGCCGCCCTCGCCGCCCTCGCCGCCCCCGCCGCCCTCGCCGCCCTCGCCGCCCTCGCCGCCCTCGCCGCCCCCGCCGCCCCCGCCGCCCCCGCCGCCCTCGCTGCCCTCGCCGCCCCCGCCGCCCTCGCCGCCCTCGCCGCCCCCGCCGCCCTCGCCGCCCTCGCCGCCCTCGCCGCCCTCGCCGCCCTCGCCGCCCTCGCCGCCCTCACCGCCCTCGCCGCCCTCGCCGCCCTCGCCGCCCTCGCCGCCCTCGCCGCCCTCGCCGCCCTCGCCGCCCTCGCCGCCCTCGCCGCCCTCGCCGCTCTTGTGCCAACATCATCGACGCGTCCCGCGTCGCCCGTACCCACGCCGGTCTTGCCGTCCACACTGGACGACCGACTACATCAGAAACACCCACCCTACTCAGTACCTCAACACTCACCGTCGCCAGCGCAGCTGCAGGCACCGCCGCCGCTTCTGCTGCGCGGCCCGTAATTGAAATTCACGTTGATGTGTTTGGGAAGCCGTCAGCAGGAGGGCTCCTCCTGCAGGTTAATTAACAGTAGCTTTCTGTAATGTGAAAGAGTGCCGTTTAATTTCCTGGTCTGCGCGCTGCGCGCCTTCCCGCGCGATGGGCTTCTCAGAGGTCCCGCGCCCCCACCCACCCCCGCCCCGCCCCGCCCCGCCCACGCCTCCTTGCAGAAGCACCGGAATGGGCGGCGCACGTCGAGGCCATTGCACAATGCAATTGCGTTCCGCACCGCATAGTTATGCGCAAAAGCGTCTCGCCACGTTTTGCACGAAACGAAAGAGCTGGCTGCATAATGTACACTGGTAGCGATGTATTTTAGAGATGAATACTAACAGTTAAAACGGTGGACTAGCCAGGTTTAGTTGTGGTTTACTGAATATTAAAGAGCTAAACATCTATAAGAAGTATGAATGATACTGATGTATTCCTTAGCGTTTACGAAATATGAATAAGAAATATATTTTGTCATTATTATTATTATTATTATTATTATTATTATTATTATGATTTCTTTTCTTGAGTCTATATCGACATCAGAGTTCTCCAAATTACCCAGAACAACAATGGTTTGCACTTAAGTGAACACGAGAAAAATTAGTATTCTCTTTTGGTAAATTCCAGAATTTATGAATTATATTTGCTGTTCCAAATAGTATAGCTTTCTAAATGGTCCACAAATGCGTATTACGCAGTTTTAATTTGTTTCTCGACTGGCCATTCTTTGATGACTATTCCTTTTGCCGACACTACTAATGGAACCTTTTTCATTGTCTGCAAGCAATATTTCGATTCAACAAACAGAGATTGGTATTTCCTCTTCTTCTCGGCAACAGTTGTTATGAGGCAGTCTTACGTTGGGAATGCAAGCATTTATGAAGTATTTTTAATAAGTATATTTAATATTTTATCAAACAATATCCTTATTTTAATACGATAATTACTGTATATCTTATATATTCAAATTAATGTTTTTTAAGAGATGTTTATCTACGAGAAAGATATACAATCTTTCACATCGTTTTCACAAGGCCTTTTCCTCTTCCTTCCACTCAGTTATTGCTTATTTACACTCGCTTGTTCTTGAAACATCGGGGCTGTTGAAGTACATTGATTTATAGAGTACAGAAATACGAACTACATACGCACAGCAGTTGGCAGTAGCCGGCAGCTGCCTAGTTTGTCGACATGCACTTCGCTTACGTCGTTAGCCCTTCCTTCTACCTCCTACGCAAACGCTCGCGAACTGATGGGAAGCCAAACAAATCAGATCCTTCAACCGCTGTATTCATTGGCGCCGGCGCCCATGCAGAAGTGGGCGCTTGCTTTCTATCAAGCTCTATCCACAGATGAATGTTTCGCTTGCGGAAAAGAAAAGAGATCAATCACTCTCGCTCTGAATACGTTAGTACACGTAGTTTTGGATGGAGTAACTGCGTGACTGCAATGGACATGTGGTTTCCAAAGACAAGTTCAGTGATTTTATTTCTTTAGTAGATAATGTATTTCAGTTGTCAATAAAAACGAAGACCATAGGCAAAGAACATTGAAAGGTCATCTAACAGTCCCTTCAAAGTGGTTCTGTTATTAAATTTAAAATCATATGCATTGAATTGCTTGGCACATAAAAATACTAGATGAAAAATGAGGTCTATGCAATGTTCTGGCAACAAGTCATGCGAAGTGTGTGTTTATATATATAAGTGTGTGTTTATATGTAACCTGGTGTTTATATATATATATATATATATATATATATATATATATATATATATAACACGTGTAAAAAGTAGAGTTTAAGTTTAGAGAGCGTGAAACATGTTAATGTGTACAGCAAACTATTGTTTAACAGTGAAAATAGTGTTACAGGAAAAGTCAGTTTTGTTAAGAACTAGTGGACTCTATATCTTTATAACAGAATTGTAAATGATAAATAGGATAAAACAATTTAACTTTTCCAGGTTTTACCTCGCCTGGTAAGTTTTTTTTTTAGCTACCCTTCAGAGAATGGGAGGCTTTCGCCCTGGATAAGGATATTATAGCTTTAATAATAATAATAATAATAATAATATAATAGTAATAATTATTATAATTATAATTATAATTATAATTATAATTATAATTATTATACTTAAAATATAATACTATGTTCATATTAAATCGAAACAGTAATTATCTCATGAAAACAATAAAAATTTATTTTCATCTTCTTGATTTCAACGGCGCAGAAGATGTTTGAAAGAAACATGTAAGCTTTAGAAGAATAAACTCTTAGTACACAAAAAGAATTGAATTTATTAGCATAAATAATGGCATTCAAGTACAGAGTTCAACCTTTTTCATTCCCACCATTCATGATGAATCATGGCGATGAAACATTGCTCTAATTTTCTATCTTGTTTCTGCAACCATGTATAATGTTGTATTATTTGTTGGAGTGTTATGTACCAGAATAGACCTTATTCAGTGTGGAATATAAATATATTTCCCGGTACATCATGATTTTAAAATGTTATTTCATTCATAAACTACCTAATAACAAATAAATCGTTTGGAACTGAAAAATATTATTCGGATTTATTTCGTTTGGGGGACCGGAAGTAGTCTAATCGTGAGTGGTGGACAGACGAACGGATAGGCGCAGCTTACTACATTAATACATTAATATACAAGGATACAGTGCCCACTATCAGGCACTTGAAAATATGATCGGCGGAATCTGATGCGAATAATGAACGTACTACATTTATCACGCCACCTTCCGCAGTGACTGTCTCAAATCAAGGAAACAAATACAGTCTTGATCAACATTACATTATCAGGAGAATGGTCCGGGGTTTATTTATTTATAGACAGTTTTACTTCCATTGTCACATTTATCAAACTTCCCCAAGACTATTCTGAAAGGGAAAGATGAGTGACCGGTCGATCACGAGCGACGCGTTGCAACTAGGTCATAAATAATTCCCAAATAATATGTGAGAAATATGGAAATCAAATGCTTCCAATTTTCCTAGAAATTGAGGATCACAAACACTGTATTAGCGATGTTAAAAAAGTTCACAACTCAAAACTGTTTTAGAATTAGTCGTAGTTTCTCTTCAAATAATATGTGGATTCCTATTTTTCCAGGTCTTAAGTTATTAAAAAATGACACTTTTCATGTGTATAGTTTAGTCAGTCATTTTGAAACTGGCTAAAGTTGCCATTTCAGGCCACAAATGTGTCACATTTCAAGAGCTATTGAAAAATATGTGTCAAATGCCGACGGTATTTCAATAGGAAGTTGAAAAGACGAAGTCATAACAGACTATTAACTTGTATAAACCTCAGAAGTAGTATAATTCTTTAGAAATTATTGTACTCTTATAAATTATCTCTTCAACGGAATATCTTAACATGTACAGCTCTGTCAAGCCAAAATGGAATGAGAGGTTACCAAGTAAATAAACATGTCACATAACACTGCTACGAGATGTAGAAATTTTAAGTTGTGTGACAAGAGAGTACTAAAATGTATTTACATTAAGTGTGAATAAAACGTACATGTGCAAGATGCGTCTGGTAGCTGAATGTTCGCAGGAATAAGTCTATATTTTCCCGGCATATATTAATAAAACACTAATAGCGTTTTCCATTCGTCGCACTAGTGCGCACCCAATGCGCACTCAGGGCAGCTTTCGTGTTCCATTCGACCGCTAGGGCGCACCAGTGCAAAGAACTGCGTGTTCCATTCGCACATCGACACGGACCCAGGGCGCACTCGGGGCGCCCTAAACTACACTGACGATCGCGTCAGTGCAGTCCAATGCACCGGGCCATTGTGAGGTTAGGTGCGGAATTTATCCATGCTGATGTAGATTCGTGGTGAAATTATGAAGGCAATTGAGGATCTTCTGTCACGCAGGGATACTTCGAATGATGGAATATATGTTTTGCAAGAAATGTCTTAAAATAATGTTTGTTATTTACACAAAGTTCGGAAAATCGGATTGTTCTCCGAAAATTTAACCTTGAATAACTTCATATTAACAAATCCAGTGCTATTTCGAAACTAAAGTGTTTTAGATACGACTCAATTTCGAAACGCTAATAAAGTGAAAATAAAAATAGTGACCCTTACAAAATCATTCAAATATATATGCCAAGAAATGTTTCTCGCACGCCCATGCTTATACCAGCGGAAATGTTCATGTTAATATTTTTATTGTTTTCAGTAATCACATAATTCTACAGAAGCCTTTCGGTTCAAAATCTTGTGTACTATATCGATCCCTGGCAAATCTCGAAAAATGAAATTGTGACTCATACGCATTTGAAGTTTTCGTAGTTTTTAAATAAAGAAATCACACGTTAATAATTTATGAATTAAGAAGTAAGAATTACCAAAAGACTGCATAAAAATTATAACGACGATCATAATTCAAAATTATTATTTTTCGAGTTCCATCAGTGTGACTGACCAAGAACAGCTGTGTATAAATTCACTGCGTAGCGCACAAGCACTGACTCAGTTCCGGAATCCGTTTCATTCGCCCTTTACGCGTGTGGGGCAGCACTGTTGTGGAGCGATGACGTTTCTGCCCTGCACTAGGGTGTGTTTCAGTGCAACGAATGGAAAACGCTATAATTTTGAGCTAAATAAAGATCAAACAAATCGTCTAAATATTTTTTTGGTCGCTCAAATTGAAGACATCTTTTATTTATTGATGTGGTTGTTCTTAAGAACTCTGAACAGTTACGAAGTAAAATTTTCAAACAACGTAAATTGTATTAGTAAACATCTTTGATTTAGAAGTGAATTAAATCCCTTTACGTTGGGAAGAAAAAAACAATATAATTTATCGTTCGTATAGTGGGAATAAACATCTAAAACTGCGTCAAATAATTTTTAAATTGAGAATTTAAACATTGAAAATAAGTCAGTTGGTTACAAGTGTGCTATATTTTTGTAATTTAAAGCCTATTTGCTTCCTAACAATAAGAAATAATCAAATTAGTAATATCAAATATTTAAGAATGTGAACAGTTAAATTACAATAATTCACTGCGCAATCCACGCATTTCGGCACATTTCCGCTTGCATCAAAACCAGTTAACGTTTCCAAATTGTCACTTAATAACCTCAGATAACTAATGGAAAGTAAATTACTTATTTGCATACATAAACCCGTTTACCCGTAACAAATACGAAATTCAGACTATAAGCTCAGAGTTACCGTTGCCATGGAAATGGACTAATGACGCGTACTTCATATCAGCAGCGCAGGAAACCTACCATAAAAAGTTATTATTCGCAAATTCAATTACCTTTGCAAAACAATACGCGATTAAAGTTTTTTGTTATATATACGACCATGTTTACGTGTCAATAAACAAAGTAGAGGATTAATAAATACGTTTTGTATTTATTAAAGCAATGACACCTTAAGAGACAAATCCTTCAGGATGGAATTCCTTCTTATCCGAATTTTAATACCAGTTTTCATGACACTTATTACATTATTTTTTGTTGTAGATTTGTATTTTGTTTATTGTGGCAATAATATTTAAAATTATTGAAAAATAGTCATTACGCTGTTACATATTTGCGTTCTAACGTGACAAACTTTTCAGAAGAAAGTTCTCTTCTGTAATCTAAACCATTAAAATTCAATATTTAATTAGAATGGATTAGGATGTCTCTCAGATAAAATTCGCGAAAGTATATTTGAAATAAGAAAAAAAAACTCGAAATTGACTTTCAATTTGGAACAGTGAGCTCAAATGGGATATAAAAATTTTGCAGTAAGGTGAATGAAGTTGAAAGCTATTATATCAACACCCAGGTACCCATGCAACACCGCCTGAAAATGGCCGGGAATTGGAGTAGAGTAGTGTTCTGATGTACCGGTCCGCAATGCGTTAAAAGAACGAGTTTGTATTTTTTACTTACTTTCTTGTATTTTACCAACTTGTTAATACTCAAGTTAAATTATTTTGCGTCCCTGAGGTATATAATACCATTATATTCTTACATGTTAGGAAACTGCTAAATAGTATAACTATTTAATCACAATTATAATAATATTCAATTCTGACGATAATTCTATTTCTATTAAGATCCATTTAAGAAAGCACCGATAGAAAACTTTTTGATCTTTGCAAATCTACTGAAAGAGGACATGGCAATTGTAATATAATACTTGACACTTCAATCGAAAATAAATTGATTTTCTTGGTAGTAATAAAAGAATACAAGACCCCACTATATGCGGAAGTTTCACGTAAATTGCGACGAAGTAGACTTGATAATTCCTCTTGGATACCTGTGTAAAGTTATTTCTTCGAATTTAACCAAAAATATATTCTCATTGGACAGAGAAAGAGTTACACACCTCTGTCACGTCCGCAGAATCTCATTTCCCTTTCCCCAGTCGTTCTTCGTCGTAGAGTAAATTAACTTTAGCCTGAGGGACTGGTTTCATCTTCAGGATACAAAATGAGATGCCAAATATTATTAAAGATAAAATAGGAAAATTATTCTTTCTTATTTTACATTTTAAAAAGATTTCATTTCTTGTTTTAAATCGATAAATTCAATGAAAAAAACAAAGCATTTTCAATAGGACAGAGATTAAGAACACTTGTATCTTCTTTTTTTCTCATGATTTGAGAGACAGAGAAAGTAATTAAAAAATTGGATGGCGCGTGGTGTCCGAAATTGGCTCCTCTTTCTTCCAATCCGTTGAGTATTCGAAGTGATAGAGATTCCAATGTACAAACTTTGTAAGTGACTGCAATTAAACAACAAAAGGAAAACAGAATCCTTAGTAGGGAATTCTCTCAACAGTAAGACAGCTCTTTATTTTATGAAGCATCGGAAGAAAATTATAGTGAAGGAAAGTGAATTAAAGTCTGATCTTGCTTCAATAATTCGTGACTGCGTTATTCTAAACATTTTGTCGATCTTATTTCTGTAACTAAATTTAACAAAGACAGGAAAACTGTAATGCAGGGTGATGTAACAAAAATAATTCCTATAAAATGTAATAAAGGTTATGCGTCGTTTTTCAAATACTAATACCAGATATATTACGTTACTATTAACACCAAAATAATTCCATCATATAATTTTTTACAACATAATTCTCATTCGATGCAAATTAGATTTTATTTTATTCCTTCTGAAAACGCAGTCTCGTTTTATGAAAGTTTTGTTAAACATAATAAAGTTCAATATATAGTTTTCCATTCCTTAGCAGTGTTTTTCTTTAACAAAGATATCATCTTAAATAAGATGGTGTTTTCATGGTATTTTGTGGCGCTTCAAAATAACAATGATCAACAATACCCTTCCTGGTTAAAAAAATACGTTTGTTACCTCAGAGACAAAGTAATAAAAGGACTTTATATGCGAAGACATTGCTGATAATAAATCTATTAAAAGGTAAGCTAATGTCAAAAATAATTTATAGAATTTAAAAAGTCATTCACAAATTTCACCAAAAAATACGTTCGTTACCTCAGAGAGTAAGTAATAAAAGGATACGCGAAGACATTGCTGGTAAGAAATCTATTATAGGAAAGCTAAAGTCAAGAATAATTTATAGAATTTAAAAATTGTTATTTCTTCTTTTTTTCTTGTCCATTCTCTCAATGTGATTATTCCATTCCTTTCTTCGGTCAGCTACCCATTCCGTAATGGGCTTAATTTTGCACTCTTCCCCAATATTTCTGTGTTTCTGTACATGTAGTCACTTAAATTCATAATGGAAGAATTCCGATTAAAGTGTGCGTCAAATTTTCTGTTTTCACTGCACAAAACGTAATAATAATAATAATAATAATAATAATAATAATAATAATAATAATAATAATAGTTTAAAAACTTGAAGGCCATGCAATCTAAACATAATATAGCATACACTTAGTATTGCTATCAAACAAATTTATTGTTATTAAATATTTTTACGTGGGAAGCTAAATCATGAATATATCACAGACATCAGATATGTAGAGGGTATGTGCGCAGTTCCTGAAGCCAGCCATGGAGGAAGACCCAGACTTGTTCATCCACCCGAACCGCGAGTACCCCAACAAGCCGCGCCGCATGCGGGAGCTCACATCAGACGTCTGCCGCCTCATGGAGACGTTGGGCGACTGGCGGCGTCGGAGGAACCATCCCACTACGCAGGTGGAACGCTCGTTCAAAGCCACGCCCAACCCGCACCCACGCCACAGAATAGATGCTACAAATGTAATTTTTAAAAAAAATCTCACGTTCATCACGTTATTCCACATTAATCGCCACGCTGTTAATACGTACATTTCCAGCAATTTGTAAACAGTTAAAGTGATTAAAATTACTTCAAATAAAGTTTTTCGAAACTTCAAAATTATCTGTGAAAATGAGCAATTTCGCATTTTCGAATTTTCGCATTTTTAGTTACATTTAAACAATATTTTCTTAAAGACGGTTCGAAGTTTTTTAATGAGACTTGTCATTTAGAACGAGGTTTTACTCTTCTTTAATATCCTTAAAGTAATATTTCGGTTCTACTATTACGAAACCGAAGAATTGAGAAAATTTCAAAGAAATAGACTTTGGGCGGAGATAGATGGCAGCTGGCTAGAATATGTGGCAAGTCCGATAAACTAGTTGTCCAAAGAAAATAGAAAGTAGTACGAGGAAGTTTCTGCCATTCCGTAGCACTACAAGTCATGCATTTATAATTCTTTACCTTTTTATCTCTATTTTTTATTAATATTTGCCTGTGCGATATTAATATCTGCCTGTACGAAGCAAATGTTCCCTCAGGTTACGTTTGTTTTTGCTAGTTATACACATACTAAATTCAACGAGTAAAACGGAAGTAAAAGGCACTTTCACCTCCGTTCCCCACACAACAAATGCCGGGTAGTACACACTTTCAGTATGGCGACCATGCGCATCATATCGGCGCAGGGATTGTGGGTAGCTTTCCTTTCTGTGCCTAACGCTAACCTACAGACTGGTTAACACTTCAGGAATCAGAGACAAACAATACGAGACGAACAAGGCTTCCGCAGATGTAATTACTGGAATCTTAGCTGCTGGGAACACACTGCATTAACGGCATGGTTACCAAAGTTTCTGTTATCATCTTGCGACCATCTTCAAGGCAAAATATTTGTGGTTCGCAGTTTGTTAAAATTCGTGTAACAATCGAAAGGTTGGCAACCGTAACCTACAATAAAGATGCTGGGACTAGACATCTAAAGATGCCTATTGACACTGGAGAAACTCAATCCACCACGCAGTTGTGCCAACCCATACTCCTCACCATGCTGAGCTACAGGCTGGCCTACACTCAGAGAATGCCAGGGAGTCATGAACAATGATGAAATTTTTAGGCTTCCGAGGACGGTGTCACTGGAATATTAGATTTGGGTGACAAACTGCACCTTAGGATAGGGATGAAAATATTTCAGATGTCGTTCTAGTACCTTCTTCAGGTGTAAATGCTTGTTGGTCTCATATTGCTAAAAATGTCACAACGTTGTCAAACAATAACAAAGGAAAAGTTATCAAACAGGTCTTGAACGTGACATTAGGAATTTTTTTACGTTGCGTATGCTGGATAAACGGATCATATTTTCTTCTTTCCAGTAGTTTAGAAGAGTAATGTATATCGTAGTAAATAAACCATATTCTGTGTAATTGACAAATGATTATAACGTCTTTTTATCTATAATTTTCCTGGAAATTTTTAATCTATTTTTGATAAACATAAAATATATTGGTAAATTGTTCAATATTAAAAATATTCAATGATTTCAGTAATTTCAATAATTGAGAGCTATCTCATAGTTTCTCTGCAATTTTGTTTCCCAGAATTATTCACATTTTCCCACATAGTCACGAAAAAATATTACACATCACTCGGCAAATATAGAGCATAATTATATTGTGAGATGCTTTTGTGAATAATGAATTTCAATAGTATAATCTGATTAATTTATTATTTTATGTATGCAATACAATATGAGATTTAAATATATATTTTAATCCATAATGTAAAATAAATTTCTATGTTTAATACCTCGAACAATCGAGTTTTTCAGACATTACATTGGATCTTCGTTTCTCAGTAAAAGGAAAATTTCTATTTCATTCTTTTAAAACATGTTTTTCCAGGTAAAATATTTTAGTTTTTAATTCCACATTTTGTAATATTTCAAAATCTTTTTTATTGCCAATTAAAATATGATTTGGGGGCTTTTAATCGTTTTGTACTTATTTATATATACTCTAAAGTGGCCAGTGATGTTGGATCTTATGCAAAATAGTAAAATAATTATATATTATCAAAAAATCGAAATACTAATTATAAACCTAATAATTCAATTCAATTGTATTTGTAATTTGCTTTCACGTTGAACCTATCACAAACTGCTGTGTGAACTCGCATCTCAATTATAGACTAGTTTCGTTACAAATTACTTCTGGTAGAACATATAGTACAATAATCAAGAGGTTTCTGTTAATACTAGTGATTTTGCAATATTTTTGAATCTTTGTGGATTAATTTGTCACAGAGTAGTTAAGATAAACAAGACTCCAAAGAGACATTAAATGGAAAAAAGTGAAAATAACACCAAATACAATATCACAAATACATTAACACAAGATATTGTGTAATTAAGACAACAAACACAAGTAGTACAAATTCAATGAGACAAGATACAAAATACAAGAAATTAGACAACAAAACATCCAAACTTATACACAACAACCTGTATCAATTGAGGGTTGACGCATTACATATATTATAAAGTTCTAATAATTCATTCATTAGAATGCTCGTAGAATGTTGCTTCAGACTATTCGTTTAATATAAAAGCTCGTAATTTCAGTATTGATAAAATAATCTGAGAATAAATCTAATAATAAATCATAGTGGACTTAGAGCACTTTCATTACGAATATTTCTTTGTTTATTAAAAAAACAATATTTTAGAACCTATATTTCTCATCCCCCTTCTATGACACTCCGGAAATGGCTTTTATAATAACAATTTCCTACAGGTGCGGCGTAGTTGCTGCAACCTTGCCTCTCTCTCCATATCAATTTGTTTTACACTAAATGTGAAGTAGACACAGTCTCCAACCAACGTCGTGACATAAGATGCAAGCTATAGCCTCTTTCCTCTAGTTCCTCCAGAACCACCTCGTTTTTCTTCTTTTGAGTACAAGTTGATTTAATCACTCTTCTCATGAATTCTATTCTAGAAATATGAAATTTCACTTTTACCACTCTTATCATAATATTTCGTTATGAAACGAAGATGTAATGATGATTGTTATTTCAAGAGTGTGATATTACGATACGAGCAAGGAATGAGCGAGTATCGTAAACTTCACACATTAATAATACTCATTACATGGAGTTTCATATGGTCATTTTTCTACGACTTGACTTTGATAAGTTAAACACTGAATCATTTCGTGGCAATTGACATGCAGGATTCAACCAAGGCCACCTAGCAGGCAGCTCCCTCCCTACCCTACTGCAGGTGGCTTTGATTTACTGCGCTAGTCAAATAGCATCAAAGAGAAATTACGATCCAATTTATTTTTAAATAACATTCCACGAAAAAATTACTAATAATAAAAGAAATGAAAACTGACAAGCATAATATAATATCAAATGTAATTTTAATGCACGCAATCAAATTTACTTGAAACAATTCTTAATGATTAATTAAAATATCAAAACTTAGTTTGTAAACTTCTCTGTGATTGGTCAAGAACCTGTATCATAATGAAATCTGTATCGTAAAGAATATCACTATGCAACGGTTTGCAAAGTCAAATGACAAAATTATACAATGGGAGTAAAAAAGATACAATGCTACTTTTATCACTCGTATTAGAAACAACTCTTGTTGTTGAACCAGGACGCGCGCACCGTCTTCTCGAACTGGTGCCTGCCCTTGTCGCCGACCGCAGCGCGCCTGCGACGCTCGAGGCGCAGCGCGGTGGTGGCCAAGCGATACGAGCAGCGCCTCAACCTACACATGCAACTCCGGCACTGGCACGACAACGCCCCCTCGCCGTCGTCTTCGCCGCGGTCCCAACAGTCGTCAGCCACTTCGACCACCGTCACTCCCTCGGAAGCAACGTCGCTCACCGACAACGACAACGCCACCGACAACCCACCGATCGCTCTTTCGCATGACGCCGCCGACGGCGCCGGCAGCTCCACAGCCGAAGAGTCCAATCAAGATGGCGGAGGCAACGAAGTAATTGCACGTTCGTCGCGGGCACGCAATTTGCAAACGCAATGTCGTACGGCATCTAGAAGGAATCTAAAAATAAAGAACTGGCACAAATCATGTTCAAAGAAAAGGCGTGCCAATGCCGTCAAAGGAAAATCCGATAACAGAGTCCCGGCGACTCCAAACAAAATCATTAAAATTAATTTGAGAACAAACGAGAAGTCGACGAGTTCTGGTGCTTCTCGGCTCTTAAATAAAACGAATATTAATAGGGAGAGGAAAGGAAAATAACGTAGAGCAGAGGCTGTTGAAAGGAATTTTTCTTTGCAGGAAAAATGAAGTTGTGTGAATGTTCGCTATTGTACTCGCCGTTCATCAATAGGGTAAGGGTAAAATAATTAAATGAAATCCTTTCGTATAATTTGTAAGCTCTTTTTGTTTAAACTTTTGTAAGAAATAAAGTAAGTTTCATTTTGAGTTAAACCTATTTTGTTCAGATCTATTTTATATTAGCGTACAAAAATATTCAATCAACTCTTACGTTTAATTTTTCTCATTTAGTAGTTAAGATGTAAACAATGGAATAAATTAAAATATTATGAATCAATCAATGTAATATTAGTTTCAAAATTGTGCATTGATGTAAATATTTTCAACGACTTCTCCCAATACGTTGTGTCATCATGAAAATCATAAAATGCTGCAGCCTTCTAAGCGTGTATTATGAATAAATATTTATGTACCAGACAGCAGTGCACCAATTTTCAGATAAAGTAATAAACATTTCTACGTTGACCATTTTGTAACATACGAATTCGAACCAAAAACATATATTAAGATTATTAAAGCAAAAGAAACCCTAATGAAAGCTCGGTGCACATACTTTAAAAACAAAAACCGATGATGATAAATTATTTTACAGATACCAATGTAAAATTAAAACAATATTTATTTCCAAAATTAACATTCCATGTTATCGTTATTGTGCATTATCTTGTCACCGTAATGTCTTTCCATGCTTTTTTATGAGATTCACAATATTCTTCATCCAAGCTCCCGTGTTACATTGATCACCTGCATCCGATCGATCCAACGCATCATAACACAGCGACACGCAATTAAATATAATGTAACCATCTAATCTCGAGTAACGAGGTCCAATATTTATATTTCCCGACGCGTCATATTTTCTACAGCGGCGCAGTAAACTGTTATTCGTGTGAGGCAGCTGTAATCTCTCTGGAAGCCTCATCTCGTTAATTGCGCTAACAACCCGGTCTCGTCTATCGCCGCCGTTTCTGGCGTGGTAATCACAACCGGGCTCGAATCGTATTTCGATAACCAGGGCTCTAAATCCGGCTTCGCGCGCAGGGCGGTCGAGGAAGCGATGGCGGTGGCGGAAGCGAGGACGGGAGCGGGGACGAGGACGGAGGAGGTTACGAGGGCGCTGGGGACGGCGGGCAGCTTAGAGCTGGTGGCCTCCGCGGTGACGAGGACCGAGGACCGCTAAGGCGGCACGGGCAAGGGGATGTCTGAGGAGGATTGAGAGCTACAAGGACGCTGGAGTTTGGTTGAGGTTCTGGCGGTGGATTTATGGGTTGAGAGAAGCCAGTAACAAGGATGTAATACGACTGTACCGCTGACAGAAAAGAGGGGTTTTTGAAGAGCAGAGACGCGGGTGAAGCAGAAGTGGATTGAAACACGATTGCAATATGAAAAACGGGAATCTGGGGAAACGAAATTGACCTAAGTTTTAGAGGACATCAGTTGGAAAGAAGTAAATTTTGTGACAAAAGCTTCAATTAGAAATTGCTTTTGATGTAGGTTGTATGAGACAAGTCGTTTTTGTCCAAAGAACCCTAAGGGAAGGATCGGCCGGCCGAGTTTCAAAGTATCGTGCAGCAAGTGACACGTACGGGGAAGAGACGCAATACGCAAGCAATTATTCTTTCCTATTGCCTCTTATAAGTTTACCCACAAGATGAGCGAACAAAGATAATGTCTCTGCGATGTTCACTCTCATCAGTACGAAATAATCTAGCAAATCAGATCATTTTATACGATGTAATTAAAGAGGAGCAGGAAATATGTGTAATTAAAAAATAGAAATTGGAAAGATAAAATAATACATGGGGTGGAATCAAATGAAGAGCAATAACGTTGTTTAAACGTGTTGAAGCCTGATTTTTATGTTACTTAATGCCACATCACGAATACCAAAAAAGAAATTCTGACAAAAATGCTTGAAAAGAGATACTAACGGCATTTTAATCAAAGACTTTATAATTATCTCTTAATAAAAAACAAATAAAAATGTGTCATTGCGAAAATTAGGTGAAATTTGAGTTACAAAAAAATGCAGGATGTTGCAGAAACTCTAAAAATGTCAGGTCTCACATAAAACGTATTTGTTATTCAGATGAAAAATATATAGTTTAAACGTTGAAAGTATGAATGAAGCGGTTCGGATAAGAGAGGAAAATTACATTTAAGCAGATGGAATGGGACTGTTAATTAAACATCATAATTGTAATGAATATGAAAAGAACGAGTTACACAAAACAGGAAGACGTAATCAAATAATGACTGACAAAGTGAGAAAAAATGGAGAAAGGAAATAGGATAATACCGATACTTCAAAAAAGCCGGAGAATATGTGATGTCCACCATGGATAACAAAGGGATTGAGGTAAGTGATGTTGTCAAATTATATCAGCAAAGGAGAGCGACAGAGGGATCATAAAACGAGAGCTACGAAAGTTGACCGAAGGAAGGCTGAACGAACAATAAGGTCACGCATACTGATGCTGGGAATGAAGTATGGTGAGGTGACGCTTCTTGAGATGACTTAACACCTCATTTTCCCTTTCCCTCCCCGTCTCACTTTTCCCATCAATGAAAATCTTCGAAGACTTCGGAAGCGGCGGCGGCGCGACGAAGTACCCGCGAAGGAAGGACTCTCCAAGGGTCGATTTGAGAGCGAGCTTGTTACACTCGAGTTACCACTCGAATCTCCAATTCCACCCTCAACCCATTATTGCATAGTGTAACTCAGCTATAACATGATGTTTTTAGGTCATAAACGCATTATAATAATTAATTTTATGAACTATTTTATATTACACGTGATGTACATCATGCGTTTACCCAAGCATTGTTAGGCGGTAAAAACGATAAGATAACAAGATGAAGTGATAGTAATCTAGAGACGTCGTGAATCGGAACGTCCTGGTAACACACTCTGTTTCCGTATATCAGAAAAGAAACGTTTTTAGGAAAATAATTGAACTAAAATACGAACGATACTTATTTTATTGACTAGATTGATACTTATTTTATCACATAAACGATTTGAAAAATAAGTACTTTTTTAAATCATGAAATATAGCACACTTTATTGGAGAAATAACAATTTAGTTTTTGTTTTTCTCAAGAAATTTTTACTTTTGAATTTTTTATTATTTTTCCCTTAATACAGACAAATAAATGTAATAAAAAAGTATTGCAAGTAAAAATAAAAAAAATCATGCAATAAAGGGTTACCACTCGAATCTCCGCCGCCACCCGCGTTGCCATGACTGCCACCCACGTTGCGACCACCCGAATATCCAACGCCTATTTTACTGCCTCTCTCACCCTACACAGTTCTGAAATAGCCTATGTGTAGTTGCCACTTATCTATTTTCTTCCGCCTTTCTCCAAGATTATCGTGAATTTCATAACTTTGAGCTGCACCCATATCATCGCTTTACCACCAATGCTACAGTTACCGATGACGCAATGTTCTCTGTGACTCCTCACATTTTTCACCGCAATGAATCTTCTCGCTAATTTTATTGTACCAGTTTCTGTTGCCAACTGTTCGCAATTTTCCCAAGTAACATCATCTTGCACTTGCAGTCACTGATCCCATGTATCCCAATAGCGCAAACGATTTCATCATTTTCAACTATCCCACGGAATGATTTTATTCCATTTGTCATCATCTTGACTAATTTTGCCTCCACTAGCTCTATCAATTATCGCCTTGTGTCGCTCAAACACTACTACGGCAAAGCATTGCTCCCCTAGTTAAAAGCGCCCCGTCTCCCTCCCTGGATCTTCCCCGCTACAGAGTTCTACTAGTAGTCTCCTTCGTCCCCCTTTCGCAGTTTTACCTTTCCACATTCATCCCCGAAATTCAACAATTCCACCGTATCCATTAAATCCACAAACCCACTAATTCCAACAGCTTCACTTACATTATTAACATCAACAACCTCACTAGCCACTGAACTGGAAGAACCCCACTAACCCTCTAACTCTTAACAATCTCACTAACCTCACTGTAGCTCAACTTCATAAACCCCATTAACTGCAACCCCTCAGCAACCCCTAACTCCAATAATACATCCAACAACCTTACCAACCTTACTTATTCCAACCTATCACCACTGTAATTCCAACAACCTCACTAATCCCGCTAACACTAACAACTAATCGCTCTGCCTCCATCACCCCCAGTAGCTCGGTTGACATCTTCGCCCACGGCGGCTCCGCCACCGCATCCACAATGCATCGCCCTCGTCACAGAGCGTCATTTCTCTCCCTGCCCCCTCGCCGCCGCAGGGCTTCCACCGCAGGCGCAGGCGGCGGCGCCGTCACTTCCGCCGTTCTTTACTGCCGTTCGCTGTGAGGCGCCGCAACCCGAGCGCCGCGCCGGCGACTCGCGTTCAACGCCAGCGGCTCCACTCGCCATCTTGTGCAGTCGCGTCGACGCGCAATAAAGCAGTCACAGCGCGTCGTAAGTGTCGACAGATTAATTTTTACACCAAGCTAACTTCAGGTTTGGGTTGCTAACAAGTGCTCTCACAGATACGCATGAAATATGACGGAGCTGCAAATTTTAGTTAAGTATAAGTTTTGGGTGTCGAGATGGTGTGAGGAAACGGAGTGCAATTTCAAGTCTGAAACAATCAAGATGAAACTACTACGAAAGTTTTAGGTGTGATTTGTTAATTATAAGCATATTTAAATATAGACATCTGCACTGAAAGTAAATGTTTAAATTATGTCCACATACTTCAAACTTGACAATTTTTATTGCAAAAATCAAATTTATTATGTAATTCCCTAAAATGTAAATTCTATCCCTCGCTAATAGCTTCAAGTCTTATCTATTACGACATTATATAATATCAATGGTGCATTTTGTATCTACATTATTTTGGTAATTATCGAAGTATTCTAAACTTCGAAAACTAGCATTCTGATAAAATACAGGCTGCTCACAATTATGATGAGGAACAAACGAAAATTTTAAAAACAACTTCTACACATCGCTCTGCACTTCATATGCTCGTATTTTCTTGATTTACACACTATCTTATCAGTTCCCTTCCTCCCCAATTGCTTGATCACGATATTTCTAATGCGTTGTATAATTTACGTCGACACCCGTCCAATTTGGTTCTCACTCTTATCCCGTCCATCTGCTGTTGAAAAATGCAGACACGCACACGGCCAGTTTTTCTTCGCGAGCGGACAGATAACCCGGGGAGAAAGAGTCGGCGGGCGCGGCGTCCTCCAGAGGGCGCTCGCGTGTCACGCGGGCGGTGGCGGTCAACGGGGCAGAGATGCGGCGAGATATTCCCTTTGTGATCGCGACACCCGCGCTCCGTCTCATCGCCTCACCTTGTCTCCGCGCAAAGCGCACGCCCCGCCCCGCCCCTCCCCGCCCCGCCCCGCCCCACCCCGCCCCGCCCCGCCCCGCCCCGTCCCGCCCCGCCCCGTCCCGCTCCGCCCCACCCCACCCCACCCCGCCCCACCCCACCCCACCCCGCCCCACCCCACCCCGCCCCGCCCCACCCCGCCGCGCCGCGCCGCGCGCTGGGCGGTGACATCTAGTAGCGCCAACTACACCCATGAAAGGGCACCTTGAATAGCGGGAATTAGCTCCGAGATAACCGGAGGACGCCGGCGTGCCGCGGTGAACCGGAGCCGCAGCGACCGCAGCGCGGGGCGGGGCAAGTCAGCGGGGTTGGAACTGGGCGGGGAAGATGCAGGGGGATTGGGGGAGGCGTGGAGCGAGTGGAGTGGGATAGGCGGAGTGATGTGGCGCGGAGTAGGGCGGGTTGGTTTGGGTGATGCCGCGCAGAGGAGTGGGTGGAGTGGGGGAGCGTGGTGGGGCGGAGTAGGGCCTGGTACGAGAGGGAGTGGACTGATTCCAGCTGTGTTGGGGGTGAGTGAGCGTGTAGGGAGAAGTGAGCAGGTGGAGCGGGGTGGGACGGAGCGGGGCAATATGGAATGTGTGGGGTGGGACGAGGCTAGACGGGATGGAGTTAAGCGGGGAGTGTTTAGGCTAAGAGGGTGAGGCAGGTTTGAGAAGAATGAGTTGACGAGACGGGATGAAGGGGAGAGGAGTTATGCGAGGCGGGATTATGTAGTGGGTTACGCAGGGAGAGATCAAGCGTGCAGAGGTTAGGCGATTGGGGTTAGGCAAAGCGGGATTACGTGAGGTGGGTTATTGTTAGGAAAACCGGCATTGCACGGGCGGGATTCAGCGAGACGGGAATAGATTCAGTGGAGTTAAGCGAAGCAGGATTAGGCGTGATGAATTAAGCGGATTGGGCAGGATCAGATGTGGCTGCATTAGTCGTGATGAAATTAGGGATGTCAAAATTAGGCGGTGCGGAATTGGCGGGTGAGATTAGTTGGGACGAAATTATGTGTGGCGGGATTAGGCGTAAAAGAGCGGGATTAGGCATGACGGGTTTCAGGCGACCGGGGTTTAACGGGGCGCGAATAGGCGAGGGGATTAGGTTCTTCAGGATGAGACGAGGCGGGATTAGGCGAGGGCGGGTTAGGTAGGGCGGGATTAGGCGGAGTAGGTGTAGGCGGAGTGAGATGCTTGGAGCGAGTGGATCATGTTGGAGCGGGGTTGGGCGGGGCTGGGAGCGCGTGAAGTAGAGGGGGGCAGGGTGGGGGACGAGGGAAGGGCGTTGCCTCGACCGCAGAGCGCGCGCCCTGTGCATTACAGCGCGCCCTAGGTGCTGCGACGTGCCAGCTCAAGAGGAGTGGAGAATGCGCCGGCAGGGAGATGTGTCAAGAGGTCTTGAGGGCGGTGTATATGCGAGTTTATATGCGAGATGCCATTGAAAATTAGAGTTCAAAGAAACTCAGAAACGGGAGGTCTCGCAATAATTGCCAGGAAAGAAACAAAATATTTTGCAATATGCATCACATACAAACTTAGATATTTTAGGTAAATTTAAGTATATGAAATTGATTTATTTAACTGTAGTAAACAGTAGTAAAATTTCTAAAAATATTGCGTTTTAATATGCTACCTCTCCCCTGAAAGGTAGAGAAGAATTAAACATAAATTCGTTTATTATATTTTTTTATTTAAAATGTTCAATTAAAGGAAAATATTTTTATAAACTGGACTGTTGTAAAAATATATATAAATATGTATATAAATAATATAAAATAGGATTAACTATGAAATACTTTTTCAAAATATATTTCTTTCTCTCCATATTTTCTCTTCCAGGGAATAACGTAAACACCATAATACGCCACTACACCTGATACACAAACACTTGTAAAGACGCAGTGTCAAGAGAAAGAAATACTCTGCTGAAGTACTTGGAAACATAATTACTGCAAAACCATACCAGATATCACTTGAATACAAAATTCCTCTGTGTAAGAGTGCAAAATAAAAATGAATAAATTTAAATTGAAACGATAACAAATAATATTTGGCGAAGTAAAAACGGTTTGGTGGAATTGTTCCTGAGCAGATAGTATTGATGATACTTGGCAGTGAATGAAGTGTAGGAAGGAGAACAAGGTGAATGTGGTAAGGAGACGGAGGCGTATGAGGCGGAGAAGGCGGAGGAACCGGCAGAACAGATGGAGGAGTAGCGTAGGAGGGCAATGATGGGAAATGGAAGAAGTGATTTAATGTTTCCGGACATGCCAACTGCTACGATTATAAGTCCAGTTTGTATAATGAATGTTTTATCCTGGGAGATGGCGGTGATTTTCCCCAATAGATCGTAAGATCCGGTGCGGACGCACACGTCGGCTTGAAGGGATATCCCCTTCCAAGTATTTTCTCCCACGCAGAGACAATTTCTAAGCTCTCGGCTGGTATCCCGCTGGGTGTGGTAATGTAGTATTTGGAAGTGTAAACGTGTGTAAACGGAGAAGATAGGACAATGATACTGAAGGAAAAATCGCGCGCGGTTCATGTCCCGTTTGTTAGGGTACTACCTCGGCATTCGCCTGATGTTGATAGGAGAAACGACGGAAAACTACCGATCAGAGCAGCAGGTCGTTAGAATTCTCCTCCAGACAGTGACTGAACTTGACATAGCTGACAAGCTAATGTCGATAACGAGATCAGAGTAGCTGCCTATTGGAATTCTCCTCTAGAGAGCGACTGTTCAGGTAGTGACGAAAACCCTACACCGTCACGACTCGATTCCTTGGATCTCCCAGGCAGAACCGCTACAGAGGTTGATGCAATGCTGGTTCTCAGCTCAACTCAGACAGTGATGGCAGAGATGGCAACGATGGAGGAGGTTGTGGAGGAAGCCGAGGCGGAAGAGAGGCGGGGACGGCGGATCTCAGGCGGAGCGGAAACTGGGAGGCTGGCGAGGGGCGGCGGAGGTCGAGGCGGGGGCGGCGATGGCGCCCTCGCGTAAGAGGCCGGGTAATTAATTTCAAACAGCGCGTCTCCGGAGTCGTGCCGCACCTGCCGCGCCCCATGTAATTGGATTGCTGCGCCCGCCGCCGCCGCTGCCGCCAAAGACCGCCAACATTCGTAGCTTCCCTGCCGCAGTCAGCACCAATGCCGATGGCTCCGCTTTCTCCACTTCGGCAATGCACAGCATTCTGGCAGAGTATTCGCAGCGCTCTGTCAATCTGCGACGAAACGGAATATTTGGACCTTATTATTATCAAATTAGAGCCATTGTTTTTTTTGAATGAAATGTGATATTGTAATTTCATAAATCTAAAACTATTATGGAATTATTAGTTGCAGTCGAGATTTAATCAGTTCCACAGCATCTCAGTTACTTAATTTATATGCTCGTAAATAATAACTTCTTATAACTAATGACGGTCTTCATTCATCGAAGGATTGACTCTTCGTGTATTAAAATAATGGTTGAATCTGAAGTGTTTTATTGCAAGAGAAGACTTATGAAACCCATAAAGTTCAATGTCATACCTTTCAATGCATTAGGAATGTTAATTCTTAATATCTTGCTTCAAAAATATTCTACGTAGTACATACGTTTAATGTACATATTACGAACATGTTTGACTTATGAGGTTTTTGTTACATCTGTAATCACAACTTTTTTCAATATAGGCAAAATGATTTATCAAATCGCAAATCATGTAAGTTACAAGGAATATCTTGTAAGACACTAGTAAAAATGTTGAATTTAATTGGGGGTAAACGTTTGAAACTTGTGTACAAGTGAAATTTAAGAGTATCTTAGGGAAGTTAGTAGTTAACAGAAAATTATTTATTCCACTTGATTCACTATTACAAAGACATTTGCTTTCAATGTGTATTGAAGAAAAAAATCAATAACTCACTTTACTCAAAGTCTTCTTTCCTTTTTACCAAAGACTTTCTATCCCCAATACTCATATAAAACAATAGGTATATTTCATATAATCTACTGCACTTCATATCTAAACTCATTTTAATACGTATGTTTTTTTAAATATGACTTTGCGTTAAAATTCCTCAAATGAAGGATGCTCTTTTATCTACCGGTTCCTCATGTTTTCTGAAGAGAGAATTCCGTTATTCTCCCTTCATGTCGTGTCTATAATTATGTCCACGTTTTCTTCGATATACATTTCTACACATCATATCACTAACATGTCATCATCTTCTTTCCTTCCCCTTGGATGAACTGATGTCACTGCAGTGTGTCTGTTCGGGAGGTCTTAGAATTCGAGCCTGCATGGTGACAGGTTCTTTGTCATCTCCTCCCCCTTACACAAACACATACACTTACCGCACTAAACTACTACGCATGCGTGGTGATCAGTCGGGAGCTTAAAGTGTAACTCGAATGGAGCGGGGCATCGCTGGTGAGAGATATCTGGTTTCGCAAACGTCCCGCAAGCCCACGTGTAGGTCGGCGCCGGATCTCACCATCCTGCGGGGAAAGAACACCACCACCTCCAGTGATAAAAACGCACTTCACTTACGGAACTAATTACCACAGCATTTAACGCGTCCCGACACACGATAAAATCAATCAATCAATCAATCCACCTCCCTTGTCGTTTCTCTCAGCCTCGGCCCCGACCTTTCGCCTGCGCTTCCTCGTGACCACAGTCGCCTTGAACCGCCCGCGCCGCTGGGGGAGGCCACGGGGCGGCGACCTTCCCCTTGCCGCCGTCTCTCGCGCCGGCGGTGCCCGCTGGGGGTGGTTGGCGGCGGCGGAGCGTCCTGCCAGGAGGCGCCCCTGGGACGCGGGGGCGGCGACCGCCGCGACGCCACGCCGCGGACACACCGGCTGGCGACGACAACTGGCGTCTGCGGAGACTGCCCCGCCGCACGGCCCCCTGAATTTAAAATAGTACATTATGAAACAATGATGTAATGATGGGTATTAAGACACGAGTGTGATATTACGATACGAGCGAGGAACGAGCGAGTATCTTAAACTTCACATGAGTATATTAATACCCATTACATTACCCATTACATCTGTAAAAAGCAGTGTGTCTCACTGTGTACACTACTAGATTAATAGACGCCCTGGTCAAAGAAACTTTCCTAACAGAAGACATAAGACTACTTTTCTCTCTGCCACACACAGGCGTACAGGAATGTGGTGTCGGAGAGGATACATAAGAGACCTAATACACGAAAAATTCTACTCCTCGGATCTCATGATACTCAGAAGTTGGACGGAACCCAATCAAGAAATGCGTCATGTCTTCACTAGGCTGACGGTCTATGGCTACCACTACCAACTGTGCAAGAGAGAATACTTCCACGAAGCTGAAGGTGTGTGCAAACTCAGTACAAATACATGTTCACGCTACCATGTAACATCCTGCCGAAAATTAGACAAAACTTTGACAGAAGTTAATGAGAATAAGCGTGTGAAACGAGGCCAAATAAATGCTAAGTATCTTCCATTCAACTAACTACTGCGCTATTGTGTGCCCTTTATTATTATTATTATTATTATTATTATTATTATTATTATTATTATTATTATTATTGTTGATTGTACATTGAGTTTTATGTGGTACTTTTTCTACGACATATGGTAACTTTCATATGTTAAACATTTACATTGAATCGTTTCATGGCAGTTGACATGCAGGATTCAGACAAGGTTACCTAGAGGACAGAGCTCTCCGTATCCTTCAGCAGGTGGCTTTGGTTTACTCGGCTAGTCAAATGAAATCAAAGTGAAATTACGATCCAATTTATTTTAAATAGTATTTCACGTAAATAATTACGAATAATAAAAGAAGTTAATACTGACAAGCATAAGATAATATTAATGCAATTTCAATGTACACAGTTGAAAGAAACATGTAATAGAACGATTCTCAGTGATTAATTAAGTATCAATACTTGGTTTGTAAACTTCTCTGTGCTTGGCGAAGAACCTGTATTATAACGAAATGTGTATCGTAATGGGTATCATTATGCCACAGGTTGAAGCCATCAAATGACATAATTATACAATGGGAGTAGAAAAAATATACATTTGTTACCGTTCGAGCTGAGGTAGTTTATGGGTTTTTAATTGTAGTACATGCTGACATTTTTGGATTGCGGATAATTAACTCTTGCTTATTTTTAAATTTCTTTTCTTTTTGATAGCTTTGGAGTATAATTTCTGACTTTTGTGTTTGGTATATAACGGGTAAAAGTATGAGATGACAATCAATAGAAGGAGAAAAGGAAGCAAAACTGCACTTGGTTGTCCAGCACTAAAGATGGTCTGTAGCAATCCAAGTTCTCAACAGATTTTCCCGGTAGTTTGTGAAGACAGAACCTTCAGTACCACGAAGATGAATACTTTAACATTACTTAAATTCCGTAGGTGTTTCAGTTTATATGAAATATTTTCATATTTTGTCATCTTTTCAATTTATTGTAGGGATCACAGAATTTTGAAAATGTGCACACAATTCACTTTTCCCCATAGCACGTCATACGCAGTTTTTAACTGTTTTTTTGACGTAAATAAAAAAATAAATAAAATAAAAAAATAAATATTTATGATTAATGTTGTGCGACATGGGCATCACTCTATCCCCTATGAATGCGTTTTCCTTTTGTTCACAAGTAAGATATTTGGTCTATTAAAATCTACCACATAGTCTCTAAGGATAGGTCTATATTAGTATATTAACATTTTACCTGATTTCAATATCAAAGATACTGATATTAATAATATGAGGATGTAGACGTTCCCAAAATGTTGTACTTAACGACAATTTCCCAATGAATTGTTTTAGCAAGCTGGTTGTGCCTTCACAGGTAAGGTATATCTGATAATGAAGAACTGGAAGCAATGATGTGTTGACAATTTCTTCAACAGTTCTATATTTTCTGCATCTGTCAGTTTCGTATTCAGTCAAATAGTGCTTCTGGTAGTTTCTGCTCTTTACTACTCTTATCTTGGATTGCCATGACCAATCCTTATGTTTCTGAATATAGTAAGCCACATTACTGAAGATTTTGTATCTACTTCCTCATGGTATAGAAGTTTTGGATATCTTCCATAGAAGACTATTCAACACTCTGAATTTATTAAAATGTCCTTAAGATCAATTTTTTTTCTGCGTATTTCAACAACTACAACATTGAAGAGAGAGATTTTTTACTTAATGAAATCTGTTCTTCAAATATAGATGTTTGAAAAAGGCTAAGTGCTTTTTCAAAATACGAGTAATTTTTGTGTAATTTTGAGTGAAATATAGGCGATTTAAAAAAAATTCCAAAAATTGATCTAATTTTTTCATCATTTTTCTCGAATAGTACAGTAGTATGCTTATAAAAACGGCACAGGTCCCATGTTCAGAGAACACTGTATTTTCGAAAAATGTAAAAATGTAACTTTGAAAAACTACGATATCGATGGGAGAGCCTGATATGTCCTGATAATAGTTCCTGAATTAAATATGCTCTAAAATATTGGATCTACAAATAAAATGTTGTGCAATGTTTTCAAGAAGACAAGAAGTTTTTGAGTAATTAATAACAATTTATACTTTTATAAACTTATAATATGGCACAGGACTGTTGTGCGTTGTATTCCATACATTTTCGCAAATTCCACAAGTTAGAAGTAATGTGAGAATGCATGTGCTTGTTGCACCATCAGTTTATTTCTGATGGTATTGTAGTTGAATATTGCACACATATATTGAACAGGCCTCGATGTTATTGAAATTATAAACTTTCAATCCTTACATGATACGATCAGCGACTTTAGAATTATGTTCCATCTTCTGACACGTCACTCATCAAACTCCATGGAGTTTGACACATTGAGGGAGAAAATGTTCACATTGCTGTTAGGAGAAAACATTGATTTTTATTACTGCGCGTACTCGGGTAATAAAACAAGCAAAGATCCTTCTGCAAGAACCAACATTTTGTGTTCATTTTCACTGCTTCACCTATCGAAGCGGTGGTTAAACATGACATGAATCCGATGTTCCCATTAATAAATTAAGACTCCTTTGAGTGCCATCTTCACTAATGGAAGTGTGCAGACATGACGTTCCTAAGTAGTTATAAAATGATGGAAAGTTAATTAGTATCAAGTAATGATGGATATGGGAGTTCACCTCTGTCTTTTGTGTCACTGTGAATAATGAAGTCGCCCAAATTTCCCTTTCATTAGAACAGCAATCCTAGATTTCGATCGGTAAACCTAATGGCATAAGCGTGTCTCGCACGAATCAGTAAATGAATAACACTGCCTGAGTCTCTGTTCTCACTTAAAATTTAACTAGGTTTAAAAATCAATGGAAAGTAATGTACATTAATCTTCAAAGGCTAACATAACTAAGAAATATTATTTTTTTTGCATTACTTCCCTAGAAGAATGTTCAGTACCTATACTGAATGAAACAACTGTAAATCAGATTAGCATGCTTATCTTCAAGTGCTAACACATTATTAACAAAAAATTCATATTTGTGTGTCTTTCCAAATTATTCTAAGCTAAATTTTTTTTCTCATCTTCGACTATTTTCTTATGACCGCTCATTTATGCTTCAATGTATTTAAATATTTTTTCGATCGACGTAAATCGTAAAGTAAAGTAGACGTGTTTTAAAAGTATGATACTGTTAAAATCAGTTGAGGAATTTTACTTCCCTCTCATTATATTGAGTTCCACAAAACATTCCATGTCTCTACAGGAACTCTCTCTCTCTCTCTCCCTCTCTCTCTCTCTCTCTCTCTCTCTCTCTCTCTCATTCCACTTGAACTACAATTGCATGCTTCATCGCGATATTACAACCTTTACATTAATTTTTTTTTTAAATACGCTACTTTTGCGTACATACAAGTTTCGTGAGTTCACAAGTGAACTTTCAAACTGTTTAATAATTTGCAAATTGATGAGATGGAGACTATTTTTCTTTTGATAAATTTATTTATAGTAAAGTGCCTAGTGTTTGGAGCTCACAAACACACGTCCACTTACCACACATTCCAACTAAACTCATTCATGCTACAACTAAACACACATGAGCTCGGGAAAGTTATGGACTCGTGAAAGCAAACATGGTAAGATAAACGACGAAGTGCTATGAACTGCTGTGGGTCATTTTGAAAAGAATTTCAAAATGTCGTAAACTTCTAACAAGTTATTGCTCCTTTGGAAGTATACGATACATAAAAAATTCTGATAAATTAATATTCGTGACATTCCCAAACAACAGGAACAAACTTTCGATAAGATAAAACTCTGCCACATTTCATGACATTGCTTTGCATCTTATCGAGTTAACTCAAAGTGTAATAAAAATAATGAGGTCAAAACAGAACAAAAGTTATAAATTTGAATTTCATTAACCCACATGTCGAACAATTTCTTACACTATATTCTTCTGCAATAAAGGCAGAAATAGCATTGCTTCAAGAGTGAAACTTTGTAATATTTTTGTAATGAGGTTGGGTCTTTTGCTAAGTAATTCCAATGTATGTATTAGTATATAACGAAAATGATCAATTTTAAATGATTAAAAAAATTTCATGAGTCATCAAATTCTCCAAAAAGCATTTTTGATTGATTAAATAGGGCGACTTCGATATATCTAATTCTGAAAGAAGAAAGAGTAGTTAGAGTTATAGAATATTGTGACTCATTAAATTTTGAAAAGTTCATGAAATTTATAGGAAATAAGAAATGCTTAAGAAGAATGAAAGAATTCCTAAATAGAGGAATTTAATTTTTTTCTTCAACTTATCAATATTCTATTTCAACTATCACAGAAGAACCGTGATGAGTTTTTCTATTTGGCGTGAGTTAGGTCTCGAGAAGGAGGTCTCTTCGTGTTGGAAACGACACTGCGCAACCCAACTGAGCAGAGAGAGGAGCACGTAAGAACAAAGGCGTCGAGCTGCAGCAGACGCTGGTTTTCGTGATTCAGCGATATTCCGCACGACAGCGCTGGTCACCGACCAACACCAGACAACGCGGGCGGCCAGAGGTTGACCAGGCCGAGGACAGCCGTAAGGAAGATGTCAGAGGTGAAGGTTTCAAAGGAAAGGGGGGTGGGGGCAAACGACATTATGGGAACAAGACACTAGCGTGACGTAGAAGAACTTGTCGGGTTGAGGGGGAGATTAACAGGAGAGATTCTTTCCGAGAGATTCTGGTAACTTTTACAAATCGCCGAGTTAAGGAAGAAAATCTGCAATTCATGTTGCTGTTGGAATACCTGCGAAACTGACAATAACCAACATTGTATCTTGATTTAGAATGAAAATACTTTTTTCACGAATGTCTTTTCACTTCACTGACCATGACGATATTTCAAGAAACTTCTAAAACGACATAATTAAATATCTGCAGTATTTACAAAAATATTTGTTTAGACACAATCTGAATTCGTGTTTGAAAAATTTGAAATACGTAACACACTCATCATGTAGAGAAAGTTGTTGAGCAGCAGAGAGCCAGAAATTAAAGAATTTTCGAAAGAACACCAAACGGATATAGAAATGCTGTAGTGTGCAAGGCTGAAATATGTGCGTATGTCATATCTGTGTAACTTATTACAAACATAATAGTCAGTTTCAAAATTCAAAATGAAGAGCAGTACTATACAGTTTTGGTCCTTAAAAATAAAATAAACTGAATGTAATGAAAATAATAGAGTAATTGTTGTTCCAAGAAAATAAATATGTACATCTTTATTTTAAAAAAATAAATAGTTCTATTATTTTTCTTACAAAAGCAGCAGAAAACGCATAGAAACACATAGTGAAGTATTATAAGGAAGTCAATGAATTAAAGTATTATTTTAATTTTTATCATAAACATTATGCATTCTAAAAATGAATTAGATATCCACTGAATAATAGTATGTCTTTCATGTTTAATGAGGCATTGCTAAATATTCATCGTTTATCAAAAGCGAACATACATTGTATTGATCGCAATATGTAAATTCAGAAATTTGAGTGAACCATGCTAAAATTCAAGTCGACAAGCAATGTAAAAGGTAATAGAATTTGATGAGTTTTAATCGTACCAAACTACCAAAAAATGAGAGTATCTTTAATTTGCACCTTCTCTCTTACGTTATCTTCGCATAGCATAATGTTCTTTCGCATAGCATAATTCCAAAAAAGTCATGATTTGAAAATAGTTTGGCTCTTGATTAACTTGGCTATCATGTTTAATTTAACTTTGGCTATCATGTCTCCCGGATAGCCAAGTTAATCATGACTCCGGCCGCGGAAGCCTACGCTCTCAGTTTGGCTCTTTTCGTATTTTAAGCAGTGCCCTGTTATTCCAAAGACTGAAAACGCAAAAGCCAATTGAAATTAGAGATTAATTTTTTTTTATTTCTTTAATCAGCGGTAAAGTATACACAAATGAAATTTTTGACCAATTGTTAGAAAGTATTCCATATTTAATGAGTAACTCTAAAGAGTTATTCCAATTATAATGTCCTTAGTATTGCTTAAATACTCTTGCAAATTTCTAATAAAAGTCATTTGAAAGCTGGTTGTCCTTGTTAAAGACGTCATGCTACAAAGTACTAGTCAAGCCTTCTATGATCTCTATATGAGGCAAATCAATTAAATTTTGAAAGAGAAATTACGTAAGACATTACAATTCAGTTCCTGTTAGAAAAGAATGATTTCTATGAGTTCAAAGTGGATTATTCTTCTCATAAATACGGTGCTTCGAAGGTCTCAGGAAGAAAATTGAAATTGTTCTCCCTGTTCACGTTACCTTTCAAGGCTGAGAAAATGTCAAAGCACTACTGCTCTAACCTATACAGATAATTTTTAACAAATGCACAAATTATACATTGGTATATGAAATATAACAAAATATTCGAAAATATATATGTATATATATATATATATATATATATATATATATATATATATATATATATATATATATAAAGAAATTACTTTGAGCGGTATTTCACTAAATTCTAATTATATGGATGCCTACTCTAAAAGAAACAAAACCGTAATTATTCAAGGTACGTTGCTTACAAGTTTGGAAAATTCTAATTCTAATTCTTCATTCTAATTTCTTTGAAAGTTCTGAGACAATACTATTAATTTGAATGAAGTGCATCATTCTTAAACATCAAATAATGGCTATAGTACTCATTGAACTGATTACAGTGATACACAGAAATCCCAAATAAAATTTAATTTGGTAAATGAGACGGATGTCAAGAAGGAAGTTTTTTAATTTTCTATCAAAAGTATTATTATGAAACACGTGAAGGAATAAATCTTTCGTTTTCATAAAATAATTGAGTGTAAATATCAAGAACAACATTTTTGTTAGTAGAAATGAAGCACCAAGTAGCCAAAGAAAGGAAGTGTTTCGGAAATCTAAATTTTGTCTTATCCTGAGATAGAGTATTAGCAAAATCTAAATTAAATCTAATCTTACTCAATACAAGAATAAAACGTGAGACAAGACGAAGAAAACGTAAAATGAAAACAACTGTAATAAAAAACACATGCACAAATAGAGATAACTAGTGAATATTATAAACAAGACTCATGTGGAACACATATGAACATCTGGAATGAGGAACATGTGGTAAGTACGGTTTCCTCAAGTTAAAACGGAAAAGGAAGGAAAAGACAAAGGGTAAGAAGTCCTGTAAATGTAAGTGAAAAAACAAGCTCAACAAATCAAGGGGAAAAAATTAATTGTCTGCGACGTACAAAATATGTGAATAACATTTTGTTTGGTGGACACTAAAATTTCCTTCTATGAGTCTGGCGGAAAATGTAGAAAAGGAATCCAAACGTGATTTGCGAGATTCGTTAATAATGAGGCCACACAGTTTTACAAGACGAAGTCTCTTTGACTGCTTAAGAATGTGTACCTGCCAAATACTTGTGCACGATCCACCAATCAGAGGCAAATATCTCATGTGTAATTTCGTTAAAATAGATTTCCTATATATTTAATGGCAAAAAGTGATCATTTTCAATACACCATAAAAGTTTGTGACATAGCCTTGGGGCACATTTTTTTATAATAAAACGTCTTGAAAATAGAAAATCCGTAATTAGTTCGAAATTTGTAGTTAAAAAGTTAATTCCTTCTTTAAATCGATCATGTAAATTGTTCGTGTGGTCCCATAAAGCTTATGCGGCTTCAGAATCACGATCTAAATCAAAACTTCAGAAGAGTCTCGTTCTAAAAGTCTATATTCTCGTTCTATATTTCCTCGGCCAGAAGAAGAGTCTGTTAAATTAAATTGAAAGAGTTGTTATGTCAGTTAAAGTGATGAAAATGGAATACTGGTTTATTGGTGAGATTTTTGTGGACATCTGATTAATAGAAATAAATAGTGTGAGCTAAGCACCAGCTAGTAGTCCACTGAAAGCTATCCATATACTGAATAAAGTAAAAATGTAAAATTGTTGGTAAAGAAAATATATTTTATTTTTACAATGAATACAGAAGATGAAATTATTTGATAAAACTAACATTAGGGTGTCAAATAAAGGAATTCCAGCTATCCAGCACCTGATCATAGTTGATCCACGGAATCCTTTTCTAAGAGACCAGGTACTAGAAAGAAATATCACATTATGAGCAGTTAATTTAATTTCGTTATTATCAATCATATTTAATCCTATACGGAATATTCGCTTCTTCCCCGTTGGCGATTGAGTCCGGATTGTGGGAGAGGAATGGAATGGGAAAGGAAGATTACGCGATCACCGTGACTCACAGAACAGGAAGCTGCTCCTACACTCAGCTAAAAGTCATTACAGAAACCACCGATCAGAGCTATCAAAATACGAAGTGAGTCCCGGCAGGCACCATACACACGCTGATGTTCAGTACGTCCGGAAACTTACTCGGACCTCTCCGGAATAGAATCCACGATCGGCCATTCACTGGTACGCTCCGATATCGGTTCAAAATGATCTCTCCTAACAATACTGGTTTCAATATTGTGTACCACATTATTAGCTACAGCGCGCACAGATGTACTGTTCTTTTATAGGTTGTTTAGGTCTGGACTCTACTCTTAGTTATTCAGGGCTTCTAAGCGTACTTATTGACCCCTTTTGTTCATGTACAGTAGACACAATTATTTTAGATCGTTGAAACCGATACGAAAGAGACTAAAAACCGATAATACGGAATTCATTTGGTAAAGGATCAAATGCAAATTACATAAAACAAAATAAAGAAAGAAGATGCTTTCCGCAGTCTCTAAATGATCACTATAACTAAAAGCGGTAACGACAAACCACAAAAAGAATTGTGGGAATTCTGATGCGTTGTTGTTGATGTTATTACATGAAAGGAAGTAATCTACGTCAACTAATATTAAGTTCGATTATCGAATTCGGAGAAGGTCCGGCTAGAGTTGGTGACGGCAAGGCTTAGCTAACAAGAAGGCTTTCTCCTGGTGAAGAATTATTATTTGAACTACCGTGTACCGTACTCCACTAGTTTTTTCTGTTAACTTTCTAGTGAACTCATAGCATTCGTTAACGCAAACTACGAGCATCGCGAATCTCTTCTGTACACCATTTTAAAAGTAATGGCACTTCAAGGTCACGAACTGGGCGAAGAGGAGGACACTCACCCAATCGGGAGCTTCGTTACTTCATTTTTCTGTATTGGGGTCTTGTTTAAATTACAATGACCCCCCCTCTGTCGAACCCGTGACCTTGAAGAACCACTAATATCTCAATCTGAATATATCTACTATTTTGCCTAGCATCGCCTGATTTCCTCTCTCCGATTAGACGAAGACAAACCAGCGCCGCTGTCTTTAGGGCGCCGCGCCGGTGAGGGGAGAGAGAAAGTCAAGGTCGATGTCAGGGGCGAGATGTAGTGGTAGTATCGGACGTCATCGAGGCGGGGGGCACGCAGGCGCGAAGCCTTCGAAAGGGCAGGCGGCGTCGAGGGCCTCATTGTGCCTCAAAGGGCAGCGCCCAGCAACAGGTCTGCTGGCGGCGCCACCGTCGGGGGCCCTGGCGCGGCGAGCGAGACGATGTCCATGTCGTACGCCCGGGCTGGGGAATCTATGGCACGCGCGGATCCTGGTAGCAGGCGAAACTCAAGCGGTAGGCGGAAATGCCTGTGCACATTGTAACGAACTATCTGAAACCTGGCAACCACTTCGCAGAAAAGGAAGAGCTGTAGACAAATTGGAAAAGTACTACGTATTCTCTGAACGGAAAATCGAAAATCCCACAAAATGTTTTATGTTGTTTAGTTCTCATGGGTACTCGTACAAAAGGAAGAGCTACAGAAAAGTTAGAACATATTTACTAAGCGCAAAGCGCATATTTACTAAGTACTACATATTTACTGAGCGCAAAGTCGAAAAACTAATAGAATGTTCTTTAGTACTAATTTTTAAGGATAATGAAAAGGAGGTTTAAAATTCTGGAACAATCAACATCTCAAATGAGAAAAATATTTAACAGAGAAAGAGAGGGAGGCGGAGAGAATTTTACTATACAGTAAGACAGAGAGATACATTACTTACGAAACGAAAGTTTACCTCACAAGCGAAAAAAAGAGTTCATGATGTATCTTTCTCTAATAGATGTATCTCCATAATCTCTATAGTCGTGTGCGATATTTGGTTTCCTTTAGTTCCATTTGATTTCTTAAAACGCCAAATAAAGAATTTTATGTTAGGTACATCACATTAAATAGTTTCTGGCGTCGCTGCAATAAGCTTTCACGAGAATATTTTAAAACATAGTATCATCTGGAGAATAAGAAACACTTTCATAAAATATTGTTAACAATTGAGAAGCGTCTTTGACTATTTGAATAAAATAAAATAAAGTTCTTCAAAGCTTTTCAAAATATTATTATTATTATTATTATTATTATTATTATTATTATTATTATTATTATTATTATTATTATTTCCTTTGTTCGCAGGGCATACGGGGCAACGCGACGGACGCGTGTGAAATGCACGACCCGTGTCAGCATGGCGGCATCTGCATCTCCACGGACAGCGGGCCCATCTGCGAGTGCCGGAACGTCGACTTCGAGGGCATCTTCTGCGAGAAAGGTAGGATGGATGGCAACTTTTTCCGATCTCGAATGTAATGAGCGTATCGTCATCAGAGGTAAATCATTGATCACTCAGAAGCAATATATCGGAACTGTTGGTATAAGAAGCATTAGAGGCTTATTGCAGATTTTTTCAGATAATTCAGAAATGTGGAATCTTATAAAAAACAAGAAGTAGGATTGAGATGGTATCAATGTGAATTTCTTCTGAGCTTTTACATGTAGATCTTTCTCACGATTATCAGTGTAAACATATACAATAGTTTTCAATGAAAGAGGTTTGTTGAATATTATACTCATTTTCCTCGCAATCTATACGAAATCTATGCTTACTACAAAATGTTATATTCGTAAATATTTCGACTTTTTTTAAATACTAATATACAGTTGAGACCATTTGTTATCATATGATGTCTTGATCTCCTTGAGACGAGGTTAGACGTGTCTCAGACACTACGATCCAATATTATACTTTTAAAAGGATAGCATGCCGTTTTGACAGCGTTCTTTCAAAACTAAAACATCGTTTGCAATTCAAAAAATAAATAAAACAGCAGCAATTGTATTATATAAATTAAGAAAAATGCCAGACTTCATTTGTGAAAATAGTACGGAACTGACAAAAGATCAAAAATGTCCATAATTGTCGTTCGTTAATTATATCTGCAAAGGCCCTTACAATTCCTGAACGTTATAACCAATATTCTGGGAATCATCAATCATTCTGGGAATAACTCTCACACACTCACTGTAAAGTCCCAGGGAAACTGTTCGCTTGCTCTGCCGGCCAATAGATTTACATACTTCACACGGCCAGCCAATGATTCGCTCAGCTGCTCGTGGAATTCGCTCGGGCCGCGGCCCAGCGGCCGAGAATAGCTCCACTTGTTCGGTCGCAAAGCATCCGCTTCATAACATTCCAGAAATTCCCTCGTTCACGCCGAATCTTCACTTAGCCTTACTAACTTTGCCCCAAGCACGCTGTAATATTCTGAAAGTAATAAAGATTTGAAATGAAATTTATATTTCTCAAATTAAAAGTCTCTTATTTAAATAATTAAATTACTTGATGAGGATAAATATTTGTAAATACACTTATATTTTTTAGCTATACTACCATTCTCACCGTTTGGAAGATGATTTAAAAATAAATTATTATTATTATTATTATTATTATTATTATTATTATTATTATTATTATTATTATTACTATTATTATTAACCTTTAGCCATTAGAGATATTTGTTAATTTTTAATTTTACAAATAGAAGAATTAATGAGCAAAACTAATACAGCCATTAAAATATTTATATACATTAACAACAATATTACACAAAATCTCGAATAAAAATATATATATATATATATATATATATATATATATATATATATATATATATATAATATTCTTTATATGTTGCAGGATATGGATATTTTGAAGTTGTTTGAATATCCTGAAGTTGTTTTTACCATTTATAACAGTAAAACAACATAATGTCCTTAAAATGCTTACAATATTTTATTATTTTGTTTACAAGTTAATGTTTCTGTTATTGAGTCCATTCACTGTTTCTTAAACCTGGGTGTGTCTGCATGGAAAATCGATTGATTGTCTATAACCCTTACAACTGCCGAACTCCACTGTTTACCTAGTCTGTGATATTATATTCGATTGCAAATTTCAATAAGTTCACAGACGTCCAAGGCCTTTATTATTCAGATCTTCATTAAGATCTATGATCTATATTACTAATCTCCAATGCGTGCAGACATTAAAAGAAAACGATAGTTCTGTTTTCTTCACCTCCTGTTTTCTGAGAGTTGTATATGGATTTGATAGATACCCAGGAATTTAGGAAAAAATAAAAAACAATGAAACTGTTTAGATTTTGACGGAAGTAAATACAAGTGTTACTTCGCCTATTATGCTGTTCGTACGGATTGAATTTTCATACTCAGTGCGCAACTACGTACGAATCATCTGACGTCATATGACAGCAAAGCTTCAAGGAAGAAGTTTTTCGCCTTTAATTTTTTGCTATTCCTGCGATACTTTATGAAACTCCTTTGATATTTGGTTTGCAAAGAACTACTACTTTATACTTTGTTGCTGTAATATTAGGAATATTTATTTTTGAAAATATTTAAATTATTGTTGCATTAATTGTGAAAATATTTAATTTATTGTGGTGTTAATTGTTAAAATATTTAATTTATTTTGTTGTGAGTATTTTTATTTGATGTCCTTGAGCAGTGCTTTTTGGAAAACCATTTGTTTTGGAAAGTAGTAATTTTTGGAAAACCATATTGTGTGGTTTTGTCCAGTGACAAGCTACAGGCCAGCAGTATCATATGATTTCCAGTTGTATAATACTGGTGTATTTATAGTGTGGCGCTGATTTGGATTTTCGTGTAATCAATCTGTTGGCAGAGGCCGGAGTCTGTCAGAACAGATTAGATACCGCAGAGCCACTGGATTTGCAGTTCCCAGAAGCGCTTCGGATTAACAAGGGCAGCTCCAAGAATAGCTTTGCTGGGCAAATACGTCTAATGTCTAGCAAGCACTGAGAAGAGGTATTAATGTGGATTCTGGGCATTCTCTGAAAGCGCTTTGACCTACGATAAACAAGAAGGGGAGTTCCTGGAAACGCAAACGAGATGTCGCTTGGATGAAGCACTTCGTAGATGAATCAGTATTCGTTATTCTTGGCACTAGTGTTCAAGGTAAAGTAGTCAGCGATTTCATATTTTCAGAATAGGCATCAAAATATTCGAGACATTTTTTTATGATAGTAATTTTACAAAACAAGGAAATGTCCTAAAAGTAACAATGTATTCTCATTTAAAATTCCTGTTTGGTTATAAGGTTCCATTCAATAAACACGGTTAAAATTGAAGGGATCTCTTTAGCACATGGAACGAAATGTAATAAAACATAATTTTCATTTCCGTCTAGAACGAAACGTAAACATTATTTTACTTTGCCTTTGATTTCTTTTCGCCCTGTATCTTTGTTATTTAAATCTATTCATACGATGTAATACATTTTTTATTTGAACGTATTTTGAATAAAACTTGTTCAATTAGTTCTCTATAGTTTTTGGGAATAGTTTCAAAACTTATTACTTCAGCTTATCTTTTAGAAGAGAAATAAGGATGTTATTGGTAAAAAGTAATTTTCTGATAGAACTTAGTGATTTATTACTAAAAAGTTTCTTCAGTAATGACACTCGAAACGAATAGAAAAGTATCAGAAAACTTTGACAACATTCTTAACGATGTCTTCTCCCATTCAATAAAAGTTGATTTAACGTTATGATGTAGTACCTCGACATCATAATTAATAATGTCGGAGCTATTCTAAGTCAAAGAGATTATCGATTAACAGAAATTATGTTTTCACATAGAAGATATAACACGAAAGTTATGCATGTTAAGTCGTGGAATATCGAAGTTCATGCCAAAGAAAAACATTTGTTCAGGAACTAGATCAGATACTATATTTTCAGATTATAAATCAAAGATAGAAGACTAATTATAACATAAAGAGCGTCGAAGGCGATGGAGACGGACTTGGGAATGGGAGGCATGGGGCATGAGTAGGAGACGGGTAGGGAAAGGGAAGAGAAGGAGAAAGGAAGGGATGAGGACGAGAAGGGGATGGAAGGGAAAAGGAAAGGAAGGGGAAGTGGAAGAAAAGGAAAGGGAAAACGAAGGGAAGGGATGCGGATGGGAGGGGAAGGTTAAGGGAAAAGTAAACGGAAGGGGAATGAAGAGGAAGAGAGGGGAAAGAAGAGAAGGAAAAGTAACAGAAAAGGGAAGGGAAAGAGGAATCAACAAGTAGTGAGTGGAAAAGGGGAGAAGGGCAGTGAACAGGAAAGGAAGATGAATGGAAAGCGAAGATGAAGGGAAGGGAGGAGAAGGAGAACGGGCTGGGGATGGGAAGGGAAAGGGGAATGAAGAGGAAGTGAGGGAAGAGAAGGGAAAGGCAGAGGAAGGGAAGGGGCGTGGCCGAAGTTCGTAGCGGTAGCAGGAGCAGAAGTGCGTGGAGCGGGCAGGGCGGCCAGGGGAGGGCGTGGCGCGTAACGCAATCCTCGCAGCGGAGGGCGAGCGCGTGCCCACGCGGCGCCGCCACAATGAGGCGCTAAGAAAGCCACAATGCGCGCCGCACAATGGAGCCAGCCGCCGACGCCACCGCTGCCCGGGTGCGCGTATAATGTTCGCCTGACAATGTCTGACCACGCCGGGAAGGGTATGGGGAAGGAACGGTATAGGTAGTGGCGGCGGTGGTGATAGTTGGTGGCGGAGATAGCTAGGGGTATGGCAAGGTCGTCGCACATGGCAACGGGAGACAAAGTTGAGAACCATGTGGGTCAGTATGGTGAGCACCGCGGCAACGCAACGTGGGCGGCGAGGGCGGCGAGGGCGGCGAGGGCGGCAAGGAAAGTGAGGACGGCGATGCCAGCAGAGGTGACGAGGATGGACAGGAGGCAAAGGCGCCGAGAGCGGCGATGGCAATGAGGATGTCCGGGCAGCGAGGATCGTCGAGGGTGGCCAAAGCTGTAAGGGCGGTGACGGTGATGCTGCGGGCAAGGAATAGTCAGTAGGGTCGCACCAAGCAGGGTTGCAGCGTTGTGAAAGCGGTGGAGGTGGGGGTGTCAGTAGCCAGTATGTTCAGACATGGAGAGTGGGGTGGAGACAACGGGATGTTGGGTGGCTGGCGGAGCCCCAGACGCCGCCGACTGGTGCACAATGCGCGTCGCATTACCTGCCGTTGCATAATGCAGAGCGCGCGCAGCTGGGCGCCAGCCCTGAACCCCTTCGCCGTCCTGCAGATAAACTGACTAGTCCCACGCATTTGTTACGGTCGTCTGGCGTGTCTTCGCCAGACGTGTGTATTACATAGTCTTTTTGGAAGTGTAGTTTTGACAAGTTTGTTATTTTTCACCCGCTGACATTGTTTTTGTTGGCTAAATCGAACATACAAAATTAGTTACAATCGAAAAAATGGAATGGTATTATTTTTAATATTTTACTACTTAAAATTAGAACATTGTTTAATAGTTACACAATAAATAACTTATTTTTATAGTTACAAGAACAATAAAGGAACATACACAAAATATAACGAGTAATATGTATTTTTTAAAGTTTCGATTACACACAATTAAATTATGAGATAAGAGTTGACGAGCACCTTTTCTAACAATAACGCTAACAGCTTGTAACAACCTCCCTTTCCATGACTTCTCGATCTAAGTCACACAACTCCCCCCACTACAAAACACAGCTTCGCATGCCAATGCTCCTTCGGGAGTCAACGTGCACCGTAGACGTTGCAGACAGCACTCGCACATCGTAATTATTGCGAGCGTATGACGTCGTAACTCAAATCGTGTCGCAATCTGAGTAAGGAACCAAAGTACAGCCCTATAAGTTTCAATGTACGATTGAATGCGTAGTGGAAACATTATAACTTGTAAATAGGTGAACAACTCGTCATTTATAAATTTTACAAGAAAATTTAAGAAGAATAAAAAGTCAAAATATTTGGTATTGTGAGCATTCACAATTCTTATCATGTGTGGTTGTGCTAGGTACAAAAAGACATTCTGCGAAATTAATCACATTCTGCAACATGTATCAATAACGTGAAAGGATGATTCTTGAGTTTAGGTCGACAAGTTACAATGCTGCATTCAACTTACTAAACTTTGTTTCTAGAATGTAGCAGTGCAACATGTTGGGTTTACCTCTCTTTACACGGGTATACGTAATATGCTTAATCGTAGGGTATATAGTAAATAATAGCCTTTGTGTATTTAAGAAGCCTTAATGAAGGCAGCATAAAGCCTTAATGAAGGCATCATCTGAAAGTTGCTTCAAAATCCCATTTCTGGTCTAAACTCAAAACCCACCATAGTTACCATATTTGTCAAAATGTCAAAAGAAATTAAGCAAAGGGCTAATAATATTTTTCCAACGCAAATAAAATAACTATCAAGTGACACTATAAAAATATACACTTACTCTTACAGCCTTTATTAAGGATAATGAAATATATAAATGATAGGCATTACGCTGACCACTTCCTTCATCTACTTTTTTATTGTTAGAATAACCTCAGAATTCCTGTATTTTGAACACTTAGATTGTTTCATTGTATAGTTAATTGTTCTAATTTTACTTTATTTGTAGAAGATATTTTGAGTAAGCGCATGAAAAGGCATTTTTACTGTAACTAATATTTTTCCATGATCTTCGCTTCTCCAGTAGATGTTTGACACATGCCGAGATATGTCTGCGTAGTACTCGTTATATAATGATTGATATGATAGAAAATCTATGTTAATTGAAAACTGATTACTGATCGCTTAATGGCAGAGAAAAAAATCGTTACATTAAAACGTGTTTTGTTGCTTATATGTGTTATGAATGCGATATGTGTGATAAATGTATAAATATATGATATTTTCAATATTCAATCAAAATATCTACGTATGAGTTTGAGTGATCTTAGAATGATGTAAGGTTTGGATTCTACTGAAAGCGTAAACATGATAAAGCAAACCCTTAGAATCAAGGGTTATACGAAATTAAGATTGGATTAATACGAAAAGATTCCCTAATTACAGCAAAACAAAGGTAAACTTTTTGCAAGTTTGCATAGCAAAATGATGAATCTGAATGAAAAGGAGCCCAAAGGGACGAAATTGGGGTAATGGCTAATTGTGGTAACGTCTTGCGTCTTGTCTTTTGAGCTCTTTCTCCTTCTTTGGAAAAAGGCCACAAAAAGTATAGGAAAAGTTTCCGGTTGACCCAGAATCAAGGTAGTATATCTGAATGAGTTTGAGAAAATGCACATTTTGGAGTTATTAGGTCTCGGCGTCAGTGACTCGAAGGGGGTGAAGGTGAAGGGGTTGAACAAAAGGCGGCGGGGAACGACTCATGAACAGAAAATATCGGTGTTCAATGATAGTCATTTCTGCTTATACCCCCTCCCCACAGTGCGCATGACCGTAGATCTCCTGACTCTGGTTGACTATTCAAAATGATATTTATTAATCTATTTCTTCTCGTTCGACATTGCTGTCTCTCGAGAGATTTGAAAACAATACGTTTTATATTATAACGTTTTGGATAGGGCCATCCATAGCAAAAAAATATTAATTCCTACTCAAGAACATGGTCTAAGCTTGGAAGATTTGTTCAGGCTTCAAGGTTTGGTCTGGAGTCTAGCGTTGAAAGTTAACTAATGGCTAGGAGAGGTGTAAAAACAAAAGTTACTGTGATCACAGACTATCCTTAGGGAACTTTGATTTAATACAGGACCATGGAGCACGACGGCTCAGATTGAATATTGTGTGAAGAGGAAAGATTTTGATGGAAACGGTCAGTTATTTTGTTTATGTGCTCGTTTAGCGGCAATATATTTAGCTCGCGATGAATTTGGGAATTTGGAATAAACTATAGCGCCTTGAGGGTCTTTCTTAGGATCTTAGTTTGGAATGCAACTAACTTTTGGAGGCTACTGGGTGCTACGCCACCCCAATGATATTACTGTGCTGACGGCAGAGTAGATGTACTCACTGTCGCCAGGAGGTCAGGAATTTAAAAACTATAACAGAAGGTTAGAACCATTGCAAAGGGGCTACTTTCAAACTAAGCCATCTCCAGTGTTCATGATTTTGATACAGATGTCAAAACTCATTCCCTTCGAGTTTATTATTTGAGAATTATGCCTATAAATAAGTATACATTTCCCTTAAAATGTTTGCGGTAAACCATGCTAAAATTGTGCAATTGGTATTTGACATAAGGTGAGTTTGGAGTATCTTCTTGAAGGTTATTGGTTTTGATCTAAAAGAACATGGAGTTAAATAATATAAACGGGAAACTGAAAAAATGCAATATATATATATTTTAAAATTCAATACGCTGCGAGTACTATGACTATTAAAACAATGTCTCTTCACAAACGAAGTACCACTTCAGTAAAATACACGAACATTTTTGAGAAAACATCTTTCTATTATAACTCTGCTGCACTTAACTGGGGTTTGTCCTTTCCGTCGTTTGCGAAACGACCAAAATACTCTTTTAAGTTGGAGTAAACACAAATTACTCCATTTCCTGCAATGATACACTTGGCGGTTTTATTCTCCGAGGCCCGTCGTTTTTCAGTGCCTCCGTTAACCGCATCGTCCAAAAGACGAGGCTGCAGCGTTCAGCGCCACAGTAGAGGAAGGGAGGCTCATTTTCGCGGCTTCGGAGGAGCCCAGAATTCCCCGCGCCGCTAAACGCGGGTGTCCTTCCGTCGCTTGTTTTTAATTGTCGCCTCGAATTGCTTAGCCCTATTGAGCGCGACGACGGCTTCTCGAACTGGAAGCGCCTCGTCGCCGACGGGAAATGTTAAGTGGAGGAAGGCGGAGAGGGAGGTCGTCAAATTTGAGAAATCTGTTTTGGTGTCGCTAAACACAATAGCAAAAATCAATTTTGTGTTTCCGCTAAGAGTTTGGATGGTGTATTAAGTTTATATTGATTGTCTGTCATAATTATATTTAAAAAAATGCCATTTATTTTAGACAATGAGATTTAAATTTTATAATTCAGTAAATAAAATGAGGAAAGTTGATTTATTTCATATACAACGTTTCAGAGATCAGTGCGCCTCCCTCTTTAGGTACTTTTCTTTGGACAAAGAAAGATGGAGACACACAGATCTCTGAAACGTTGTCAATGAAATAAACCAACTTTCCTCATTTTATTTACTGAATTATAAAATTTAAAACTGATTGTATATAATAAATGAAACCTTTTGTTAATGAAGTTATGACAATCAATAGAAACTTGATATTTATAAAATACTCTTTTTTAAACACTGCCTCTCATGTTTTCATGCACAGAATATTTTATAAAATATTTTAATTAATACTTACCTACAATGCAATATGAATTGGAGTAGTAACAACCCTTATTTTCGGTATGGATAGTGTGAAATGAGTATCTTCTTATATTTTATACAAAACAAATTGCGTTATTAAAATATTTTGAAGTAAAAAATCAAACTTGGGTACTCATACTAAATCAGGAATAAAGGATGTGGGCAAGAACTGTATAACTCACACGAGACTGGTTTTGAACTAACCGTGCAGCAACATTCAATAATATTAATAATAATATTAATAATAATAATAATAATAATAATAATAATAATAATAATTGGAAGTGGCGATTGCATAATAATATAATATAATATAATTATTATATAATTAATAATAATTATTATAAATAAAATTTCAAACTGTTCAAAAGTATGTCCTGATTTCACTTGGCTCATTATATCGATAAACATTATTCCAAGATCAATAAGTAAGACATACAACTTATGTCTAAAGCCCCTTTCAACTTTATTTTCAAGACTAACCTTGTTCTTGTCCTCACTATCTGTAATGCAAAATAGTAACGGGAACGTTGGATATGAAAATAGGTTAACCGTGTACAACAAATCACATTTGAAAACACATTTATAGGAGGAAATTTATTCAGACATTCACAGCTATTTTCTATTACACCGCACATTTGTTCCATTAGGTCAAGCAATCCTGAATAACACGAAATTGTAGGACTCACTGCGCTATCAGTGTATATATTTGCAGGAAACGTATATCCATTTGTTTTTGAACGAAAAATGTGTCGAACAAAGTTTTGGGGACGTACGTGATGAAAGAGTCACCGAGTGAACGAGAAACCCAATCCAATATCAGTAGTTTTTTAGAATTCATTGCTAACAGACAACACAAAAGACACTTTCAGCCTCTGGAAGCATGTTTCCCAGTCTTCCATAGAAGGAAACACCCTGCCTCGCCCGACAACAAAGCCCACCCCGTCCCATATCTCCTGAGTGCACCCGAGACGCGCCAAGTCATTCGATCGCACTGCACCGGCGGGGCGAGCCCTCGTGTCGCGGGCGCCGTTACAATCCATAAGACGGGATTCCCCGTCGCGCCCCCGCCAGAAATCCCCCTCGGCCCCAGCGGACGCCGCCGCATCCGTCTCCTCAGCCTCGCGATCGCCGGGTCGCGCGCCGCCCCCCTCCCGCGCCCTCCGCGCCCGGCGGCCGCGGCCGAGGAGAAAATCCCGGGCTCATAATTTGACACGGAACAGCCCGCCTTGGCAGCGCGCCCCGGCGACGCCCGATCCCTCCTGCGCTGCGCCCCCGCTCCCACCCACTGGGGTCACCTCCAACCTCCTTCTCCACTCTCGCCTCCCCATCGCCAAGCCATCGCCTCCGACTTTCCCACCACCACCGCAATCGCCACTTCCTCCACCTCCTTCACCGCCACCGCTTACCACCACCACACCATGGGCATCGCCATCGTCATTGTCATCATCTTCGTTATCGTCAACATCATCCTCCCCGTCATCCTCATTGTCATCATTCCCGTCATGCTCACCGTCATTCTCATCGTCATTTTCATCGTTATCCTCATTGACATCCTTACCGTCAACGTCATTGTCATCGTCACCGCCGTCATCGCCGTCGCCACCGTCACCGCCGTCTTCACTACAGCTTTCTCACGCCGCGCCCTTCTCTCAACCAACCCAACTTCTCTCCTCCCCATCGAAACTGTCTCTGTCTCTGTCTCTCTCTCTTCGTCCCCTACTTGTCCTCGTTCTCGCCCTCCTCCTCCTCCTCCTTTGTCTTCATGTCCTCCGTTCCCGATCCAGCCTCTACTTCATTTCCCTCCCCTCTGGTCCTACCTCCACGCGCGGTTCCGCTATATTCTACACTTCCAATCTCACCCGGCGCCTCTACCTCCTCAATTTGCGCATCCTCCCGTCATCTGTCCGATCTTCCACTCCCCCACGTCTCCACCACCGCGTCTTCCTTTCTCGCTCTCAGTCTCTCAGCCTTCGTTTCGAATGTCACACGAAACCCCTGTTTTCCATCTCCACCCTCACCTCCTCCCACTACTCACACCCGTCCCCATTCTGAGCTCTTTTCCGACTCCAACCTCATGCCTTTTCACCATCCCATCCCCTCTTTCCTGCCCCCTCCCCGATCCCCTTCCCGCCCCAACCAACGCTGCCGATGCCGTTGGACGCGGTACAGCCTTCTGCAGCGCAGTTAAAAGTAATGGCGCTTCTTGTCTCTTGGCGGCGCTGCACTGGGAGCCATTGCCATAGCGGCGTCTACGCAGTGCTCGAGGAGCCCGTTCGAGGCACGTGTAATGTACGGAGGGGGCGCGTTCAGTATGAAAAACTGGTTGTACTGTCACGTATCAGCGTGTGTGACAACGGATATGAGAGTGTAGGACAGGTCCGTTTATCAAAATGATTATAATGTAGTATTTTACTTATTTATTGCGCGAATTTCAATCAGAACACTATTCAGAACACTTAACATAGCTTAATTTGTGTTTTTGAAAGTATCCCGCCTAAAAGTGATTATGTAATACAAATAATAAATAGAATCCTCCGGTGTTCAGAAGAAATTGAATTATCTAAATTGATTTTTCTTCTTTGATTGTCAATTTGTGTTTTCTGATCTTTAAAGGGGTTGCGGAATTGCGATGTCTCACTCACTAAGATTTGTGGCAAAGACTATCGCTTTGAGGATATAAATTGATTGATCCGTAGGTGTTTCTGGGCGTGTTAACTGCTAAGATCATTAGTTTCTTAAGTATAGAGCATACGTTTTATCGCAGGATGGCGTGAACCGGCGCCGACCTACAAATCGTCTTGCGGGTTTTTCCACAACCAGGTATCTCCCACCAGTAGGCCATCGCCCCAGCCGGGTCAAGCTCCATGCAAACGAGTGGTCTCCCGAAATGTGCGGTAGGGTAGGGCATGTAAGTGTGAGTGTAAGTTATGAGGACAGGACAAGGAAGAGGAAGGAATGATCACGTGCGGTCCGTGGACCGTTTATTAGATCACTTCTACAGCAGCCAAAGTACATTAATTGAATGTTCATATTGAACATAAAAATATAAGTATGTTCGTAGTTACTGAAAATTTAGATTTTCACAACTATATTGTTAATAGAGACGTACTCCCACAGAAAATGTAGCCCAATTACACCTATTAAATACATTACAATGGGAATAATCTGACAATGAGTATAAGTTAGTCAATAGTGGAGTCAACGGAGAGGCATACATTATTCAATTCTCATAGAAATACTTTTATCTTTAAATTTTATTTCGTAATCTCGCAGCACTTTTTGAATACACGTCGTTTGCTGCACCCGTGTATTTATAATAGTATACAGTCTTGTCTTCTAGGAGTGGCACACATTGTCTGGATCTAGTCTGACACACATTGTGTAGATAATGAAGAGAGGGAGGGCTGGGTGTAGGAGACGTTAGTTCAGGCTGAAGGGCGTCATTACTCGCGAGCTCGAAAATGAATAGGAAAGCGCGGCGCATGTCGGTTGTCGCACGCACGTCGTGAGGCAGCGTTTCTCAGTGTTGCGCCTTCGGAACTAGTTTTCTCTCTCTCATCGCACCTTACTTCATGTAAGAAAGTTACATGGAAAACCTTCGTTGAATTTTGTTATTTTCCCCAAAAATTAAAGTTTATATTCATAATAATGTACTTAATATTTGAAGGCCTCGGGACAAAATAATGATAACCCCTCAATCCTGTAATTTTTATCCTTCATCTTTAAACTGAACGTTATTACTTGCTGCATAGAGATATGGTTTGTTATAAAATTTAAACTATATTGTGGTACTATCTTTTATAAAATTCATGAACTAATTGTAGTGTCAGAATAAAGATCTAAGAAAAAACATTTTGTGGGTGATTATTATTATTATTATTATTATTATTATTATCTATTACGCTCGAGGCCTTCATTTCTTAAATAAAAGCAATAGTTGTGCTAAACAAATCTCTCCTGCATTGTTCTATTTTCTGTAAGAAATAAATGGAAATTTTTTCCAAGCAATTTATATCAGAGCGTTTTAAGAATTTAAATTATCTATATATTTAAAAAAAAGGCTTGGTTGAATATACCACAGCTCATTTTATGATGACTACGGACAAAAAGAAAAGAATATACATACTTATTTTTCTCTCAAGTGCATAGTATACTTCGAGTCCAATTCATATTTTGAACCCCAATTTCGTTCATCATCCCTTGAAACTTCTCATATCATTCGGAAGGACGTATAGATCCTCTTTGAAAATCCAGATTACAAATTGCTTTTTATTTTATCGTTTATTTAAAATGTGTCCACAATAATGGAAAATCATAAAGTTTTCATGTTCCTGATAAGTTATTAAAAATATGATTTTTCTCACACTTGTGTTGAAAATGCAAAATAAAAAAATTAAGAAAATTAAAATAAATTCACCGAAATATACTTCAACTATCATAGTCATATATTTAGAACTACTCATTAGCCAATACGAATAACTGTCACAATTTTTTTAAATCTCCAGAATTAATCTCACTGTGATGCACGGTTTTCGGTAGGCAGTGAAACGGGGGTTCTCACAAAATAAATACCTATCTTTAAATTTCCTCCGAAGAAAAGAATCATTAATATAACCCATCTCATAGTACTTTTGCACGTCTCTTACCGTTATTTGCCACTGCCAGCAGCTCAAGCGATGATGCTATCTCGTCGACCGCCCACATGTCTCGTCCCAATCCCCTTCATACACTTAAAAGTTGAATGTCGATTTCCTCGGCGGTGCTCCTGGCCGGTTTATCTGGCGCGGGAGATTACTGGCCATCGTGGAAACGCGCTTTGAACATTTTCAGGTCCCATTACTAAACATTTTAACAAGGTCTTTAATATTCGTTACTCTAATGAGCGCCCTTAAGTGGAATTAACGGGATGTGATTGCAGAGGAGCCGCGCGCTGGGGCTCGAGGCCTTCCTCGAAGTGCAGCGGCGGCGCCTGGGCGTCGATTCGGCTTAGAGGCGCGGGACAGTCCGATTCACAAGTTAGGAAAATGACGGAGGAATTAGAGGTGGAGCGCTCGTTTGAGGTATTACAGCAACTGATTCCAAACCGCTGTTCGCCAACGAAATGTATCCACTTAAGTGCCAATATGTACATCAACATATGACAAATATAATTTAGAAATTAAGTAGTTAAGTAATTAAGTTAATTTAGAAAAAAGTATAGAAACAGCGAACTCTGCTATAAGAACAGATACGAAATTTTAAATTTTGTTTTTCATTTACTAGTGAAAATTTAAGAAGTAATATGTGTATCATTTTATGAACCAATCAGTTTCTGAAAATCATTCTGGAAAATTATAGAGCTATTATAACTGAAGTGAGTGATGTTTGAGATATTCTACTAACTTCTATTTGTCGCATTCAAGAAGAATGAATCTAACGATTAGTAAGTAATTAATCTATTAGAATCTAAGACGGTGAAAGCATTTCGAATTTTCTTCAATAAAAACAAAATTTCACTATAAATTTTTGCTCCAGATACAAAAAAATATTTTCAGTTCGTTCTAAATGTGTTATTTTTTCACACAAGATGATCTACGTAAGCGTTTAAATCTCAACATATCATTTCTTTTTAGTTAGTACACTATTTTTTATTTCTGCAGTTTAATCTTACCTTTACTTGACAGTCACGCGTAGTTGATGATTATAACAAGGGGTTACTGTTCTTTATATGTAGAGATTAACGAAATGAAGATGATTGTTTTGCTGATACAGTTTGCTGTGATTTATAGGCGATTACATGTAACTTTATTTCTCTTATTCGAAAGAACAAGAAAATATAATGAAATAAGTTCTACAATAAGACACAGTCATAAATTACATACATTCACATAACTGAATATCAATTTGCGTAGCAAAATATTTAATTTCCAATTTGAAGACGAACTAACTCTAAAGAACAAAATTCTGCAAAGCTTGATTGTCTGATACTGAGCTTTTTTTTTTTCAAAAAGGACGTCTTTGTTCTATAATTTTTTGAGTCACTCCCTCCACCTTTTTTGCGTCTGTTCGTCATTTTTTACGCCTATTCGACCGCTCATTCCTTCCCCCCTCTCCTTTCATCCCGTTTTCACCTCTCTGCCCTACTTTGTTCCGCCGCTCCATTTGTCCTTTTTCCACCTGTCCGTCAATCCTTTTACTTGTCTTTTCGTACATTTTGTTTAATTTCTCGCATACTACATATGTAGGGTAGATAAAGTTATGTAATTCGCCGCAAAACATCTGTCCGTCTGATTTGACTGACTTCACGGCCCTTTGAATTTGAAAACGGTATATTACTTTTTTGGGGGTTCATTACGTGAAGTCTCAAGGACATTTTAATTTTTTTCTTAAAAATAGCTCCAAATATTTCAATTAAACTTTATCCTAAAATAGTGTAAAAATCTTTTAAAAATAGCAAAAGTTCAAAATTATTTCGGTGTGTTCGGTGTGTAAATACAGAATTGAAGATCTGATTTTGAAGAATTGAAGAATCGAATATTTGACGCGATTTTTCCTCTCAATAAAATCTGTTTTTCAAAATTTGATCTTAAAATGAGGTCATAAACATTTGTTTCAAAGTATGAATGGTTTTCAAGTAATTTTGTGTGAAGAAAAAATTTAGAAACACGTTTTTCTAAAAAAAGCTCTCATGTTTTTCTTTACACTTTGTGTATGGATAGTACCACATGCCCTGAATAACATGATGAAACGTCATTTTGGTGTATTCTTTAGAATTTCAAAAATTACACAAATGTACCTTTTACATTGTACATAGTACATTAATAATTGTATTTAGGATATTTTGAATTGAGTGTTTCAAATGATTTCAAATGAGGTTTCTCAAAAGTTTCCAGTAAAACTGAAATTAAAAGTTAAAATTTTCAGAAATGCTTAAACATTTTGTAAATAATGGATCAAAATTTGTTCTTTAAAGTTTTTGTTTAGATAGTATTAAATACATGAATGAATTAAATGACATATACACCATTTTGAGGAGATCTTTTGATTTTTCAAAAACTACACAAAAATATTTTTTTGAAATAACTCTCACATGTCAAAGTTTACTTGAAACATAATTTTTCATTCCTTATTAAATTTGTAAACACAGGTGCTTCAAATGATTTCTTCTAAGTTTATCAAAAATTCCAAATTTTTCTGTGAAAGTTAGTTCAAAATTGTGCATTTATAGAAACACTCAAACGACGTTTTCTCCACACTCCATCTGTCCGTTCTTTCCTCTGTTTGCCTTATGCTCATATTCTCTTCGTCTGGCCATCCCTCCTTTTTCTCGTCTGGCAACTTTCCTCTATATCTCTCTCTACCATCTCCCGTTCTGTCTATCTTTCCCTCTGATCCTCTGTCCTTTCGTATAAAATAAAAGCGGCTAAACGGTTGACAGAGCAACCCGCAAATTGGATATCCTCAGATTCATCTCGTCGAGCTCAAGGCCCCAGTGAATTTTAAATTGATATTTTTATTGGGAAGGGTTACTTTACATGAAACCTCTATAATTTTTTCAAAATTATTAAAAATAGCACCAAATTTTACCCTTACATTATTATATTGAATAGATCAAATAACACAAAAACTATTGTGTTAGGGATTGTCATTAAAACCTCTCATTGAAACCTCTGAAACCGGAAGAGGTGGTTCTGTGCATCACCTGATGTCACTGCAGTGCATGTGACCGGGAGGTCCTAGTTTCAAGTCCCGAAAGTGTCAAGGTTTTCGACACTAGCTTGTCAGCTAGGTCGAATTCAGTCGCTATCTGGAGGAGAATTCTAGTGGCCGTCTGTTCCTGATCGGTAAATTTCCGTGGTTTTCCTGATCAACACCAGGCGAATGCTGGAGAAGTACCCTGCCAAACGGGTCACGGACCGCGCGCGATCTTTTCTTTCTCTTCCTTGTCATATTCTCTCCCCTTACACACACACACACACACACACACACACACTTACACTAACATGTACTACACAACCACATATTCAGGGAGACCGGTCGGGAGCTTAGAGCTTGTCCGGGCGGGGGCGGTGCCCCGCTGGTGGGAGATACCTAGTTGTGGGAAAGCCCGTTAGCCGACGGTAGGTCGGCGTCGGATCTCACCATTCAGCGGGGAAAGATCACGACCACCATCACCTAACCCCCCACGAGAAAAACGTGCACTACACTTACGGGACTAATAACCTCAGTAGTTCACGTGCCCGGAATCACTAATAACCAATCAACCAAAACCACTGAACTTTTAAATTTGTAAAAACTCACCTTACGTGTACCCTCTCCTACTACTATATTACTGAAGATAGAAATTGTTTTCTCACTATATTTTTCTGCAATGTGTAATATGTAATTAAATCATTAAATGTATAATTTTTACAAAATATGTGTAGTTTTGGGGTATTTAAGAGTTAAGTCGTCACAATTTCCGCTTAATTAGTCCACAATGTTTTCTCAAAAAGTGATTTAAACATCACTTTTAAACGTTTTACAGAGATAGCGCACAGCAAAATAAATATTTTACCGTCAGTGCCATTTTCATTAAAAATGTTGGATTTTCAAAAATTAAGACGTGTGAATTTCATGGATGCGCCTGGAACTTTTAACGACCGACGTCGGAATGTTAGCGATCTGGGCGTAGAAATTTAAGGTCTCGAGTTCAAATACTTGCTCGGGTAAATATTTGTGCGCGTTGACAAAATGATGGGTCAATGAGGAGATTCCCTAGAGACGTGAGCTGTCGCTGACTGCAAAGACAAACATAATTGAGTTCACATGTGCGAAATGTTCGCACGTGGTCAGCTAGCAATATAGTGTAATATAACTTATAAACAATACGAGAAAGTATGTGTAATACCAAAATTGTCTTCAAATTGAAAATTAAATTATAAACGTTTTGCCAATAAAATTTAGCCAGAAAAAGTATTTCTATCTTCCACAAATAGCTAGAATGAAGACTTTGGAAAGTTTTTCCTCCATAAAAGTGATTCATTTTCGCGCCAAGGGCAGAAATGAATGTCTGTGCATAACAAGGGTAAGTTTGAATTATTAAGTATTCCTGATATTTTCGGTTTGCTGTTGACATATTTACAAACCTCGACACGGTCTGCATTCTCTAAACAGCCCAGCAAACAAAGAGTATCAACTGCACTCAATAAAATAATCCTACCTAATTATGCTCAGACATTCATCACACATTTGGCGTGAATTTGAGTCACTTTTATGAAGAAGGACTTTCCAGAATTATCATGCTAGCTATTTACGTGAGTTAGTAAAAGCAAAGTTGATATTCCTGTGAATGGATGCGTGTATGTCAAGAAATGGAGCCTAACATATTCTCAACCCATGTGGCACAGTCTCGACCCATTTGACTGTGTTGTTTTTAATTTATAGAGATACAAGTATACTTCTAAGTTACATTTAAATATTTAATATTATTTTTGCGATCCTTTGCTATTATTTACGTATTTGCAGTTTCATTTTTCCCTGAAAATTCCAAGTTCTTTCTACTCAAGTCTGTTTCATAGAAACTCCATTTCAAATGTTTTGCTTTTCACCTGAATACCTGTTTTTCACCTGAATACCCCTTTGAAGTTCAGCGACAACAATATTACTGAGTCGCAGAGCGTTATGAAGTGTAAGTTCTCAAAATTGCTTTGTGGGTGGAAGGTATGAATGTTGTTTCCGAGTAATCCCTCACTGGTATTAATTTTACTGCTCGTTGTGGTTTGGATCACAATTCTCTAGAAACGGAGCTCTAGAAACAGAGCGAAGCAAACAAGGATATATTACTACAAAAGAAGACACATCAAATAACAGTCTATGTAAAAGATTGAAAATATTAAAAATGATACTTTTCATACTCCGTTACTTCTTTATTGTTTAACTATAAACATAATTTTTAAGGAATTGTGTCATGAAAACATAAAATATTAAGAAATCTCTTCATAAAAATCTTCAAACCCCTTACAGGTTGAATTAAAATGTGCATTGCGGAATCGTTTGCATCATTTCAACTTTTTTCCTTGCGTAATTGTTCTATTTGTCTATTCCTCCTCTTTTGTTAGGTCGCTAATGAGTTGCATCAATGGCATCGCTATCTTGTGACAGTGTTACATCACGGATTGTTTACAGAAAAGTACTTTCGGAAAGAAAACTTACGTACTTGCTCATTCACAGCATTTCAAACTATTTTAATCGGTTCCTTAATAGACAATGTTAAAAACATAATAAACTTGCTGTAACGGTGATCCTATTAAATTTTGAAATTGAATAGTTAGATAAAAACTAAACAGTTGGCATCCGTGTTAGAGGTTATGTTTGGGAATTTGCATTCCCTTGAGAACGGATATCGAGGGAAGCATTGCAGAATGTACTCAGATTCTCATCTCGATCGCAGCAACGTGGAACATGAGCAGCGCCGCCCCGTGTCGGCGTGTGGCGCGGCGCATGCGCTCTGGGCCCTGACGGCGTCGGAAGGGCGCCGCGACGCCGTCGACGCCGCCGCTGAATTGGGTCGCCGCGGGTCTATCTCGGAGGCGGCGCTTTTACGGACGTCGGGACGTCGGGATGTCGCCGCGTCGCAGCGCTACTTTTCCCCATTAGTCGTACTTTATACGCCGCCTAACGGCCGAGTGCTAACGCGCTCGGGCGCTCTGGTGGCGCGTGGGCGGGGGCGGGGCGAAGGAGGAGCGGGCGACGGGGAGTGGTAGTGGCGATGCGGCATCTGAACGAGTGCGAGGGTGTGGCAGCGTGAGGGGGGTGAGGCGGGTGAGGAGCGACGGCGGGGGAGGGGTAGAATGTGGATGAGTGGATCGGAGGCAAAGCGGGGACGATGAGGAATGAAGAAATGATCAAGAAAGAGGAAATGAGGAGGGAGAATGAAAAGTGGTGAAAAGAAACAGACGGACAGCCGGGGACAGCATGGAGGAAACAAATTTGCTTTCTGTAAGGAGACTGAAACAAAGAAAGTGGGCGGGACCGGCAAGGAAAAAGTGAGAAAAGTGCAGAAGCTATAGACACAAGAGAGTCGTGGAGGGGACTCGAATGCGATAGAAAAGAGGGAGGAATAAAAAGACGTATTACTATTGAATTCTAATGGAAGTGGAGAAGGGGAGAAAAAGAGACAAGTGAAAGGTGTAATATGTAAACGAAAAGAGGACTGTTACCGGTGAAAAGACGAAGGATATGCCAAGAAGCGCGGTGTCAGGGCAACAGAAAAGAAAGAACATATAAAATTTACTGCGCGCGGGAGAGGTAGAATCTGAGAAAGGAGCATAATGGATGGTGACTGGGAGCGAACATCTTTGAGATGTGTTGAACGAGGAGACAGAAAGAGCGACAGCTGGGATGGTGACAGAGTGGAGCATAAGCCATTAGGCATTAAGGCGAAAGATGAACGGCACTCAAGATAACATTCTGAATGTGAGTGATAGAGCAACTGAGAGGCAAAGAGGGTAGAGTATTTTAAGAGAAGGGGGAGTGACGTTAAATATAGAGGAAAATGATGTGACAACTTAAAGGAAATTAAAGAAAAGATACTGTATTAAAAATAAAAAAGACAAAGAAGTGAAATTTCAAATGTTAGTAAATATATTGAATATATTCCGAATGTTTGAATTGTATCTTGAATGAACTGAATATAATTTCATTGATTCGAAAATATTTCGTGTTTGGATTCGATGTTAGAAAAATATTATCATAATACATTCGTACTCAGAGATAACAAAATGAATTGTCAAGAATTCTGTCAGAGGTGGGTAGTTCTATTGAGTACTTGTAAAGTATTGTGATAATCCTCAAACCTTAACATTATCAATAACTTTTGTTCTTAATATAGAAGAAGTTTTGCTGTTAGATAAAGGAACAAGTCAATATTGTCGTTCCCTGTAATTTAACTGCACTATTCGAAACAATTACAATTAACTGAAGAAATAACATATTTAACTGTGACATAAATCTGAAAAATAGTAGTAATTTTAGTTCAGAGCACAGTCTTAGCTTAAAAGTACATCATGCCATGAGTGTTTCCAAATACTTTTTGTTTTCAAATTCACAGGTTCATATGTAGTAGTTAGTGTGTATATATATATATATATATATATATATATATATATATATATATATATATATATATATATATACTAAAGTACTTGCTACCTAATCCTCACGATTACATGCAGATCGGATTTGCAATAATTTACACAAGAGCAAAGCTTGAAGCACACATCAACTTGTTTTCTTTCAGAAGTAAGTCTATGGCTAAGATCTTGCTCAACCATCTTGGTATATATGCACATCCCGAAGTTCCGTAGCGGCCTCATAAAATTGCAGCTCCAGTTTCAAATATCGAAGTTTGAATTTCTTTTAGCATTCTTGCGGCGTGAATCCGGCTTTATTTGGAATCCTTAATAGCCACCTAGCAACGCCGTTCCGGTAATTGGAGATCACCAGGGGGGGAGCTCATCAACATTGGACCTCACGGTAACGGATATCAACGTCCTTTTCTTTATATATTTCAAAGTGCTTATGGCCTGGCTGTAAGAGAAAATCTATGAAGGTTACGCATGACGGCAGTTTCGATTTCTTGCTAAATTCTGAGCGGAGTGTTGGAAGATGAAAGTATCACCAACCGTTAATAAAGGTAATAATAATAGAAATAATAATAGTAATAGTAATAATAATAATAATAATAATAATAATAATAATAATAATAATAATAATAATAAGTTGTAATCAATGATACAGTAATTAACCCCTTAGATAAACAAAGTTGTAAGAAAAAATTACGGAGTCCATCGTTGACCTTCTGTTGGTAAGAAGAACGATTATCATTGTACTTAAGTAACGAAAATGACAAAAAGAATTTTGCTGTTTCGTCGGCATAATTTTGTGACAACACATACCTGTATATGTGTAGTACATGTAGTAGCATGTACCCTGTGGTACATGTGTAAGTGTACATTACGGGAAAACTGAATTTCAGACTCACAAGGCAATAGGTGATATCGAGCGAAGGTTCCCCTCTCCTACGTAACCGCTGAATGTAGGTCGGTTGAATGAGTATTTAAACAAGAACCATGCTCGGGCGCTGAAGTGAAGCGCAGCGGTCGTGGCCGCGAAGCATCGCCAAGGAACTCCCCTCGGCGGCCCCAGGCAGACCGCAGCCCCGCTTTGAATGGCGCAGCAAGAAGTTTATGTAGCATTCAACCGCCGTGATTTATGGCTGGGGCGCTACCTCAGGGCCTTATCGTCTAATGGGGCGCCCGATACGTCACCGTGGACGCAAACACGGCCGCGAGCGCTGACTGCTCGCTCGATTTCCTTTCAAACGACAGCGAAAATATTATTGCGTTCGATATTGTGTTATCTGTCGATGGAACCGCGTGTCATCGTGTGGTGACATTAGGATACGGAAGTTTCAGAATGTTGTCGGACGGTGTCTTCCTCATGTGGCGGAAACAGCGGTTTACAAGAATCAATATAATCCTTTTTAATAATGTAATGGCTAACCTTGAGGAACTGTTGCCTATATGACATGCGGGTGGTAAGTTTTTCGTATGATTTGTTTTGATGAAAATAGGTGATAATTTCTTTCATATTTTAATTCGTCATCATTCATTAATTTCTATTTTACGGCTAGTTACGTTTCCTTCAGTGGAGGAGGAAACTTAAATATTTTGGAGAGTAACATTAAAACAGCTTCATAGAATACCTTCAGATAAAGTATTGCCAATTAAATTGTAGAGACAGTATGCAGAGAAGACAACAACTTCAACAAAATACAACTAAGTGATATAAAATTAACTAAGTATAATATGAACCAATTGGGAGTAACACTATCACTGTTATATTAAATAAAATCACTTTAAAAGAAATGTACTTACTCAAATTTACTTACATACTTAGCATATGAATATCAAAAGTTTGTATTAAAAAATGGATAATGCTTAGGCAATATTTTCAGGTCACCAAGTCAGAAAATCCACATATTTCACCTTTTCTCCAATCGTATTTTTTGAAGAATTCTGACAATTCACCCGTCTAAGCCATCACATAATAATTTTGTGGACGAGGTTGGTCAAACCGCTTTCCAAACTACTCCACCCGTCCGCCGCGTGCTGCAAGGTCAACGTCAGATTGCCTACGCTACGAGGCGTTCGCGCTCCGCGAAGCGTCGCATGCGGGAGGCCGTCACCGCTGCGTGATCCTTCTTTGGGAGTCGGCAGAAAACAAAGAGAGCAACTCAGAAACGGAATTGTGCAAGCGACAACCCGGACGCAGAGCGGCGCATGGTGGAGGCTGGGATGAGGACAGGCAGAAGATGAAGCCTGGGCTGGGCAGGGTGAGGGCGCAATCGGAGCCAGGATCGGGGACGGAATCGGAGCCGAGGGCGGGATCGGGGGCGGGATCGGGGGCGGGATCGGGGGCGGGATCGGGGGCGGGATCGGGGGCGGGATCGGGGGCGGGATCGGGGGCGGGATCGGGGACGGGATCGGGGGCGGGATCGGGGGCGGGATCGAGGGCAGGGGATCGGGGGCGGGATCGGGGGCGGGATCGGGGGCGGGATCGGGGGCGGGATCGGGGGCGGGATCGGGGGCGGGATCGGGGGCGGGATCGGGGACGGGATCGGGGGCGGGATCGGGGGCGGGATCGAGGGCAGGAACGGTGGCGGGGTTGGGGACGGGATCGGCGGCGGGGTTGGGGACGGGATCGGGGTTGGAATCGAGTGAAGGAGAAAGGGGCTCGCGGGAGGCGGGCGGGATAGGCTCGAGGAGGCGTGGGGCGGGCCTTTGGTGGCGTGGGGTTATCGCAGGGTGGGCGAGTGGAGGCCCGATTTTTTATTGATTGCCTGATTATTGAAATCGGGCTTATCAACTGCTAATGCCATTAGTTTTGTAAGTACAGTCTGAGCTTCCTCAGGAGGTGAGGGTGATTTTCCCCCACTGGATGGTGATATCCGACGTCGACCTGCCCGTCGACTAGCGGAATTTACCGAACCAGGAACATCCCACCTCAGCTGGGATAATCTTTAAGCTCTGGAGTAGCTGCATGTAAATTTAAGTGTGTGAGGAAGGAAAGATCGCGCGCGGACCGTACCCGTTTGTTAGGGTACTGCTCCAACATTGGCATTGATCGGAAGTGGACGCGTGGTGGGTGAGGTGTGGATGGAGGGGGTGCGGTGTAATGTGGGGATGTCGCGGGTGGTGGGTGGTCGCTGGATGAGCGCAGGGTTGGCGCTGGGTCGGGGCTTGGTGGGCGCGGGGAGGAGCGAGGTGTGGTAGTGAGGGGCGGGGATGAGGCGGGAGGGTGGCCGGGTTGCCGCATGGAGAAGCGAAGTGTAGCGAGGAGGGGAGGTAATCGGGCGGGGAGGGAGCTGTGTAGGTTTCGGGTGTGGGGAAACAGATTGGGGGAAGGGCTGGACGTGTTTGGAGCGAGGAGCGGGCCGCGCGACGAGCGGAGGGCGGGCAGTCTCGCGAAGATGGAGCGCCTGCCGGATGCAACCCGCGTGGCAGACGAGGAGGCGCTGCCTGGGTGGCAGGCGTCCGCACAAGGAGCGAGCGAGTGGTGACGTAGCTAAACGAAAAACGCCACGTCGTGCAAGCAGGCGTTGTGGGAACGTGCTTGACGAATAAACGCGTTTTTGTTTTTTCTCTACACTTTTTTCTTCTTCTTTGATTACTTCATCTGCGGATTATGGGGCCAGGAAACACATGTCCCAATTACACGTGACGATATGGCTAGGAATATAGTTGTGAAATTGGTGAATACGAAATATCAAATATAAAAATGTAAAGTGTATATGTAGTATAAGAAAAAGGTTAAATTAAATGATCCCTTTTTTAGTCATTGTAAATAGATCATGAAACAATGTATATTCTTATAATACTTTTTGGATCGGCTGTCAATGTACAGTGCACATTCAAATTAAACCTTTCTTCCTTGAAATTTTACTATAGATTGTAACAGACAGTTTAATGCTTACTGTTGCTCTTAGCAATGACACTGGTAGCAACGGTAATCGCAGCAAATACAGCAGGAAAAGGCAGGGCAGGGCTTGGCGGGGCCGGGCAAAGCGTGACGTGCAAAGCGGGGCTGGACCGTATGGCACGGTGCGGTAGGGTAGGACGGAATGGAGCAGAACTGGGCGGGTAGCATTATACTATAGATATAAATGCCTAATAGAAGATTATCATAAATATACGTTCCTGACAACGCGCGATTATTCAACCAGTATATATCTAGTTGTCAGCGTCATCAAAAATTCCGTTGAACAAAACCACAAGTTTTTACTCCCAAGTGGCATTCACACTGCTCGAAAACACCAAATAAAATACTCCCCTACAACACTGCAATATGTAAAATGTTTTACCAAAAATAGTCTTCACGAATTCCGTAATATAATATAGTTGATACAGAGACAACAGCTAGGTGGCAAAGTCGAATTAATTCAACCTAAAATGCCAAAGACAGACATACGTATACGGATACAGTTCCTTACATAGCAAGAATTTAAAAGAAGTTGCTGTTGCAAAACACAACACGCCAATAGTAAATATTTAATGGAAGGCGACCTATTCCTTGGAGCCTTTCTGTCGCATGACATCAGCTGTGCGTAATTAGTTACGAACTCAATAATAAAATTCAATTGTCACGCGCAATATGAGTATTGGTGTAATACCACAAACAAATACTTGCATTATTCATTCAAAATAAATACTTTTTTGGGGGGACGGGTATTTAAGGTCTCAACAGCATCTAGGTCATAAGCGATCACTATTGGAGTTAACGTTATGGTAACTGTGAAGTGAAACGACATGGTGATGAGGGTGGTGATGGAAAGGACGAACACAAATACAACCATGCCCAAGGCGGGGCTCGAACCCGCGACCCTTCGGTCGGAGATCGCTACGACACTACTGCCTTAGCGATCTCGGCCACCAGAACAGCCAAAATGAGTTTATTCCCGAGTTCTTGGATATCTAATTAAACTAACGACACACACCACGTGGCTAGATGGTTGGTTGGTTGTCAGTGATTCTGGGCGCCAACTACTGACGTCATTAGCCCCGTAAGTGTAGTGTAGTATTTTTCCTCGGGATGTGCCGGCTATCTTCCTCCGCTGGATTGGGAGATCCGGCGTCGACCTATCGTCGGCTAGCGGGATTTCCCACAACCAGGTATCTCCCAATCAACTAAGAATTTCTCTATTAATGACAATTTTCTTCATAATTGTAAGTTATTAAATTTGGTTTCAGACGGTGGTGTACATATTTCTAATAAGATATTCATACAAAATTAATAAGAGAATATGAAAACTTTATGCACTGACTAAAATCAGGACATAAATAATGAAACAAATAAGTTTCTGCTTTTGAGAATTTTCTTTACGACTATTCCCATTTATTCAGAAGAGTTTCTTAAATCCCTGACCGAAACGGAAGTGGTTAAAAGTGGCGAGGAAGACATAATCTGAAATCGAAATATATTCCATCCATCTTTTTACAGCCCGCGCGACCCAAGATAAAACTTTCTGGAGGAGCAATAAAAGTTAAAAAGAGCCGAGGTGAAGGGCCTATAGAACCGCTGCCAAACAGAAAAAGAGAAAGAGGAAGCGAGACGAGAAACGAAAGAAGGTCAGGGACACAAATGGGGTCAGTAATTGGGAAATAAGAGTATCCAGAATAGGTGGATGTACCATTCCAACCAGCACCAGAAATCGGTTGTGCCTAAAGAAATAATAATTAACAAGAAAAGAAACATTCGACGCTCTTAATGAAAAATTCTTGACAATCTTAAAGGAACATTGAAATTAAGCGAGAACTAAACCAAATTACAAAAGTTGTCAAACAAAGATTAGAAAACTTTAGATTTCAAAGTTTCCATAAATTTATGTCAACTTCGCCCTAACACAAGACCACTGTGGAAAACCATTAAAAGCATTACAAAAGAACGAATAAATCTGCCACTCATGTAGAATAAAGGAAATATTATCTACACGGACGCGGAAAAAGCAAAGGTATTAGCTGAGTATTTAAAGTGTCTTCACTCTAAATTTAATAGAAGATCCCACATTCAATACAACTCTATAATATTTTCTGCAATTACGTGTGTGTACAGTACCAATAAAAATAAAATTCATTTCAACGTCAGAGGTTGCAAAAATTATTAAACTTTCCAAAACCAGAAATTCGTTAAGGTACGAATAAATAGCGCTGATGTCCCTTGGCTTCTCTATTATACCAAGTTTAGTGTCTAAGAAGGCAACGATTAACCTGTAAATCACACATTCTAGGAAAATTTTGCAAAACTCGTGAAGAAATATTTAAGCTTTACCCTCTAATTAAAAGAAACTTCTCCCTTAATTCAGAAACTGCACTTCTCATCTACAAAATTATAAGACCATCTATGACATACGATTGCACTGACGAACCTTTTCTGTATTTCAAATCATGCAAAACCAGTATCTAAGAAGAACATTGAAACCCACCTGGTTCACACCCAACTCAAAAATTCGTCACGAATTGCAAGTACCTCTCCCATTCGAATTCATTTCACGAGCATCAAAACAATTCTATTCTCTCCTCCCCAAGTACATCAGCACTCTAATCTTCAAACTCAAACAAAGCGCACATAATCATTATTGCATTAAATACACATTTCCCAAAGACCTTTCCTACCCGCGATAAATTATAAAACCACACACACCCGTCTCCGTTTTCCCACTAATTTCTCTCTTTCAGCTCCTAAACCTAAATTATCAAATTAAATTAGTTAAATTGTGAAAAACTTACCAAACTACAAAAATAGTGAAAGGTTTCATCACAGAGATTCACGTGAGGAACAACAGAAAAAAACACTGAAACCCCCAGAAGATATAGGTCGATCGGGAAGCAAATAAATATAAAAAAGAGTAGGTGGGATTAAGCAGTGTTGCCAGACGTACCAAAATCTTGGTATTTTTATCATGATTTTAGTGAAGGTACCATGTACCAGAATGAAGACTTTCTGGTACGCTTAATTACCAGGATTTCAAGTATATGGTAACTCTACAATTTAAGCTTAGAATAATAATTTTTTATTCAATAATTTAAAACGAACACTAATATTACAAATAACTATAATGTTGGTGAAAATAATGCCGTAGAAACATTAATGTTGACATAATAGTCTTTTTCTAGTACATTCTAAAGTAGAAAAAGATTTTATTATTTAGTTAATCTATATAAAATGAATCGTTATTTAGTGAAGTTTAACGATCTTCCTGTTCACATTAAAACCACAATAGAGCTATAATAAGAACAATTTCAGAAATTAAATCAATTGACATTGGTTCCAGGAATTTTAATGTAACTACCCAGAGTTTTTGAAGGTTGGTGCTGGGATATACATTTAAACATCTGGCAACGCTGCCTGCAAGTATCCGTGGTTACTGTGCGTAATTTCCTTTCAGAACACTGAATTTGCCTTTCAATGATTTCACGATATACACCTACAGCCCTATCTCATCTAATCTGTTAAAACTTATATACGAGCGGCGCAAATGTATATCAGTTTATATACAGTGCAATTACTTAATACGTTCCAAGAGTCATATAAGTTTTGAATTCCAAAAATTAAATTGCAGTTTACATTTGAAATAGTTACTAAATTTGGTCATATTAATTTAATAATTGTTCAGGTTATTTTCAACATAAATACCTTATATTTTCTTCCCAATCACTTTATAAATATTAGTTTTCAAGAGCACTAATGCCATAAACCGTGCGATCACTTACACAATCGAGACGATGGCTGTGAATTCCTAGTGGAAGAAAAAATGAACGTGAATAAAATAGACACGTAAAAAAGAAATGGAATCTTAAATGAGAAACGTAAACATTATGAAATAATATAATATGAATCGACAGAAATTCATATGCGAAACTGAAAACTATACATAAATAATCACATTTTTAGGGGAAAGTATTAACATTCGAAATGATAAGAATATTACAAAGAAATTGATGAAAATAAGCAAATCAGTGACACGGAAAGATGTCATAAAGTTATCAATTAGTCTCCAACATTCAGTATAAACGTGCATCAAAGAAACAGAAACACATTTTGAATGCATGGCAACGTCCACTACTGACTCTGAAACGCCATTACGATGACTCTGATAACATCTCATTCGAAGGTTCTATTGTGACGTCTTTCAGAGACGCAAATTACCTCGCATAACGATCACAGACTAAACTGTGGTTAATGTCTCAGAACGCCAAGATGCTTTCGGTTGTTTTTTTATCTTGGGTGCGTTCCAAAGTAATGCAGTACGTTGTATGCAATGCTGTGCACGTCCCTCTAAGATGGAGCCCGCTCGGTTCAGAAAGAATAACTGGCAGCTAGCAACACAGTATGTTTCGCTTTGCTTTCCTGCTACGGTAAATGGAAAGAAAAATGCTTAATTCGTTGTAGACAGTTCTAGGCGACTACAATAAACGTTAACTATCCGAATATTCTAGCGAAAGCTCTTGTCCATCTGTGGAAATCTAAATGTTGTAGACTCGGGTTGTTATAAATAGTGCAGCACGTTGGCAAAAAGACGCGAAAACGTGACAAATGGATTTGTAACTCCCCAATTTCAAGGCTTTATGATACGAATTATGTCTTATGATTCATGTTCCTTACTTTCTTTTCAAATTTTCATATTCAAACATGGATACTCTTAATAAATCTGGATGGCTCACCTATGCTCACCTCACCACCAGAAAGTTATCAATGCTCTAGAAATACCGGATATGATGTGATAAAATACTAGGAGAAAAGAACGATAAAAGACGAGAATAGGAAGAACGTGTGTTTAATATTGTGGGTTATGCAAGAAGGTTATGAGGTTGAAGACAGATTATAGAAGTGGGTTGGGAGAGAGATGGGTGGGAGGGGAGTTTCACTAATGAGTGTTTCATGAAGGGGGAATGTTTAAGGCACCTACATACGTGATCATATATTTTCTCTGGACGAATCGATTGAAAGTTTTTTTCAGGATCTTTCTGAATATTGTAAAAGAGTTTGAGAGAGAAAAAAATTGGGGATACCAAGGGACAGAGGTGAAATTTGTTTTCCCTTCATAAAATGAATCTTTCCGGATATTTACAAAATACATAAAAAATAGAATTTCGCCAGAAACAGAAAGCCGCCAAGCATTGCACCCTGCGCCAATATCTCACCCTGAGGAAGGTCGCAGAATGTGGGTCGAAATGCCCGCTATGACTGCAGAATGACGGCTTGGCATCTCTACCTAGGACACGGCATCTCCCGGACACCCAAATACATACTGTCACCGACGGCGTAAGTTAATGCTTTCACGGGTAGACGTAGTATATGCGGCAACTCTGATGTATAATAAGACGAAAAATTAAAAACAATACAACGAAATAAGGTACTCATCGGTACAATTCTTTAGGTGGCTTTTGGGTGCCGTTCTCTAACACCGTTGATTGGAGTGGATTCATGGCCTAAACCCGAAAAGACCACTCGGTCGCAGAAGTGCGACCGCACAAACATTTGTATTTTTTAAAGTTCAGATCTCTGCGATACATTTTCATATACTGCAACTGGGCGAGCGAGATAGCAGTAATTTTTCATTTTAAACTTGCACAGAACAATTTTTAAGATTTAAAAATACTTTAAATCGTCGACGACGCTGTGTTTATGAGCATATGGTAGCACAGTAAGAGTGCTGCAACGTTTGACGTGGTCTCAGTGCCAAAACAGGCCAAGGCAGTGGCGATCCCGATACACCGCGTATACCGCCTGTATAACTAGTAATTCGAAGTGTATAAGGAATATTTCACAAGTTTGATAATTCTCTAAAACGTTATTGAGATTTTGAAAGCTTTAAAACAAATGATAAAAAATAACTTCGTTTTGTTACCGAGAGCCAGTCAGTCTTCCGCATCTGCAAGTGCAACGAAGTGCTTTAGAGTGAGGAGTTTTAAAGAGTTCTTAATGCTGTCCAGAGAATTCGCTAGCGCAGGCAAACGCACTGCATTCCAGCCACGGTAACCTAAGGTCCCTCATGTTTCAAGATCGGGGAGAGGGGAGGATGCGCGTCAGGACGGTCGGTAGACACCTCAAAATATTGCGGTGAACAGTCCTTCTTTAGTCGTTCGTAAGTTACGCTTCTCTCAATTTTTTGCGAAAATGGAGTATGTTAATGATTCACAAGTTAGTGGTTTGTGTAATTGTCTTGTAGGAAAAATCAAGAACGGAATTTCATAGTATTAGGATTTCAGAAAAGCTCAAAATAAAAGACAACGGTAGAGGTAGCTTCCATAAAGTGATATATACTTGAAGTAATGTTCAGGATTCGCCACTGGGCCAAGGGCTTCTGCAGAGAAAGCACGAGGGGGCAGATAAGTGCAGGGCGCCTTCTGCACGCAACTGCATTGCGTGATGCCCTTTGCCTTGCTCTCCCTCCCCCCTCCACTGCACTCAACGGCTCTCTGATCCCCCTAAGGAAGTTTTAAGAACATCCAGTAGAGCTGCATAATGATACTATTAATGCTAATCGACCTATTTTGATGGAACATGTTTATTCCACAAAAACACAAATCACGAGAATGTGAACGAAAAAATTCTCCATCGTTAATGAACCACGCAGTAATGAAATCCTTGGAAATAATCAATCATGAAGTGTTGACGCATTAAAAGTTATGAATGACCATTGGTTTTTCAATAATCTTACAATGTACCAGACCTAACGAATGACTAAAAATACACTCATGACGCTGTTAAATTACAAGTTTTTCTTCTTACTACATATCAGTTATTTGTATTTTTAATGAACCAGTCGTTAGATTACGGCCTCTACTCATAAAAAAGGGCTGAATAATCACTTCTGAAAGTTCTTTTCATCATTTACATTGAGTGAGTAATAAAAGACAAAAGTCAACAAAAGTCAACACGTATCTTGAAATTGGAACATCTGAAGTTGAAATCATGAGAAGACTACATTCCCGCAATGCGTTACCTGAAAAGTTTTCAACACTTCCCTTTTCTTTCCCAATTTGGAAGTTCTAACAAACTGACACGCCAAAGGACGCACTTTCCTTACTCTTCATTTTTTTTCCTTTTCGTGGAGTAAATTTCAACTGTCGCCTCCGAGTATTCTCGCATCAATACCTTCTGCTCTAAACTCAGACATAGTAAATCAAGCATTTTAAAGACAACCCCGTTCCTTTAAATTCGCGATCGGGATTTGAAAGTAGAAAATACCAATTTCACTTGCCTAAGTTTTTACAATGAGGAATCGCTATTCCAGTACGGGATCAGGAGGAAGGCAAGCGACTAAGAGAACGCGTGCAATCCGTGAAATCCCGGCGTATTCGAGCGGGATCGAAAGCGTCTCGCCTTGAAAACAGAATCTTCTCTTCCCTCCTTCTTTCCTCCCCTTCTCCTCGCAAGCGCCAGGCGCTTCCTTTTTTTTCTCTTGATTCCGTTCGCACAAGCAAGACTCAGCAAATCCAGGGCGCAAATATGTCCTGCGGGAAAACGCGTTTAAGGAGAAAAATGGTTCGTGCGAAAATGGCAAAGGGGCAGTCAGGAAGAATGAAAATTTTCAGTAAGAGAAATATGCTATCTCTACAAAATTTCAAAGTATTTTTTGGGAAGGATATTGTTAATAAAGACCTAACCATGGAATGTGCATTTCGAGATGAAATACGGAATCAAGATTCCAAAAAAGGGTTCTTATTGGTTTGAACAAAAAAAAGTAAAAACCTATATTTATCGGTTTAACTTGTTTAAGACAATGCATTCTTCTATAACATATGAAAAATTGAATGCAATTTACATCTTCTATCACGCTTCAAGGACTTATTCAGATAAGGTTGCGAAGCCAAATAAAATTCGAATTTCAGAAGCGATGACTGTCTTCGCGACATTCCATTGCGTCTTTCGAAAATTCTTAAGCAATTGCCACCAATGATTTAATGTTAATTTCAGAGCGATGTATTCAAATAGATCAAGTGGTCACCGAGTTCCAATAGTTGTCGATAACAGTTTCAAAGAAAACGTTCTGTATCTTGAATTATTTTGAATTAGATTTTTTGCTATATTTTGCCATTGCTTTTACTCCCAAAAAATTGATGCTTTATTGCAGTTCTTTAACTGCAGTTAAATATATCTTTCTAATTTTTTTGTTAAAAACAAATTACTATAGCAATCTTAAAGGAACGTTTAAACAGCCAATGAAATAACTAACTTATTATAAAAATTAAAATTCGTGTAAGTCTTGTAAAGAATATTGTATACTTTTCTGATAATCGCTGTTTTGTATGTACTTCATATTAGGAACAGATTGTTGTAATTGTTGTTGTGACACTTACATAAAGAAGGCTGTATTGCTCAACTATTGGAGAAAAAATCGATGTCAATCGACTTAGATCGGGACCCTTCCATTTGTACCACACCGCTAGGAGGGTTGCTCTTAGCCCTCACACTTAGTTTGTCAGTAGACCACCGTGAGGAGGCGTGACGCTCGTTAGAGAAATGACGTTAACGACTGCGCGTAACTATGAGAAATGCGGAAGTCGTTGCCGACTCTGCAACGCGATGACCTCTTTATCCACATTTACTCCTGACCATCAGTTTTAATATTTTGACTCAATTTCAAACCCCTTGCGAATTATGTGGCTTGAATTATGCTTAGTTTTGCCATGATGTTTAGCTTACCATATGCCATGACGTTTAGCTTATACTTAGTTTTCCAAGCATGAAGTGTATACACCCGTATTCGCGCTGCGATCAACAAGGCAAATTTCATCACATTTGCGCCCTACCCCAATTTACTAATAAGTATTTATAGTTTTTAAAGCCTTGAAATTTCGTCTCAGCCTTGATCTACCGTGAATTTCCTTATATTCCAAAATGTGTTTCTGAACATTATGGAGTCGTTGAATTGTGCTCTTCCTCCCTGTCCTGAACGTCGTCGCTCTTGCTTTCGTATGCCGACTGCTTTGGCCGCGTAAATTTCCTCATTGCTCCCGTAACATCATTCTGATTAACCCTGGCTTAGATTAACCATAACCCCTGCCATTGATGATTGCAGTCCTGGCGCGTCTTGGTGGTTCAGACCGGCAGGGTTTAGCTCAGATCCAGCGTTGCTGCTATCTCCGTAGTGATTCTGAATGAGAAGTCTTACGGTTAGAGTCCCGACGGAGACCTATTTTAGGCATTACCTAGATCGAATTAAGCCATAGTGTGGGGGAGAATTCTAACGCCTAGCTAGTTTTGTTCGCGGTTTCTCCGATCAATACCCGGCGAATGCCGGCACAGTATCGTAACCAACGGGTCAAAGACCGCGCGCGATCTTTCCTGCCTATTCTTGACCTATCCCCTCCTTTTACACACACACACACACGCAAACACACTTACGTGACCACAGTAATTGGAGTGTCCAGGTTGGTTGGTTGTTAGTGATACCGGGCACATCAACTTCTGAGGACCCGTAAGTGTAGTGCATGTTGTTATGAGGAGGTGATCTTCTCACGCTGGATGGCGAGATTCGGCGCAGACCTATCGTCAGCTAGAGGGGTTTCCCTCAACCAGGTGTCTCCTACCAGCGGAGCACTGCCCCTGCCGGGACAAGCTCTAAGCTCCCAACCAGTCTCCCGGCATGTGTGGTAGTGTAGTGCATGTTCGTGTAAGTGTGTCTAAGGGGTGAGAATAGGACAAGGAAGAGGACGGAAAGATCGCGCGCGGTCCGTGACCCGTTTGTTAGAGTACTGCTCCGGTAATCACCTGGTGTTGATTGGAACGAAAGACCACCGATAAGAAAATCCGGCCGCTAGAACCAGACAGCGAGTGAATTCGACCTAGCTGACAAGCTAGTTTCAAGAATCTTGCCACTGTCGGGACTCGAACCTAGAACCTCCTGGACAGAAGCACTGCAGTGACATCAGTTAATGTACTGAGTCAATTCTTTAGTTTGGAATGTCTAGTGAATCAGAGGACGATTTGGAACCAGCAGAAATAAGAGAAAAAGCGAAAATGGTGACCTCGAAAATATTGTCACAACTTTTGTAGTCTCTCGCAGGAGGACTGGTAAACCAAAACCACCTGCGGCAGGTAGAGTAGGTGTCCGCTAGGGGGCTTCGGCTGAAACCTGCATGCGAACTGCTGCGAAACGATTCAATGAATATGTTTAACTTATAAAAGTTACCATAAGTCGTAGAAAAAGTACCGTATGGAACTCGATGTAAAGGGTATTAATACACTCATGTGACGTTTACGATACTCGCTCGTTCCTCGCTAGTATCGTTATATCACACTCGTGAATTAATACCCATCATTACATCATCGTTTTGTAATGTACTATTTTTTAACAAATCATTAGGGCAAATTTTAAAGAGATGATTTCTCTAAAATGTTTAAATAACATTCTATTGCTTAATACATTGTACAATAATAAATTTTCTGTTACATTTATTGAGTTTACCAAGAATAATTAAAAACCTAACATTATAAAAGAGCATATTTTGCGCATAGCAATTTTTTAACGTAAGAAAACGTAGTTTGAAAGAGACGATTAATTATGTCTTTTGTGCTTCTTTAGTCTTTAGTGTATCAAATTAATTTGACAATATTATTGAAAGTAAGGCATTAATGATGATGCAATATTTGTATCCAGTGGGAAAGTACTTTGAAAGGCAACCTGTTTCTTAAGGTCATTATGCAGAGGAGGAAATGTGACGAAAGCAACATTCGTGATATTTCCTACGCAATGTATCATTACATGAGATTTCCATCGTAGAGTAAGTTACTTTCAATGTCTGCGTTGCAATCAGTTCATCTCCTTTTGCCGACGTACTACAAGACAAGTACGTCAATATAAAAGCGAAATGTATCTCAAGATTTCAAATTGTAATCACAAATGACCCTGTAAGGAATAAAAAAGTTTATTCGCAGGGAATACGTCAAAAATATAGTAGAAATATTTTTCTTAAAAAATAGAATGATGTTTTTAAATGTTGTTAAATGTAATTTCAACTTTAGTAATATCCCAATGCAAATGAACTGTTAAAGCGAGAATAGAATTTTCAAAAACAAACGTTTTCAGCATTACATGTATTCTAATTCACCTCACTGAAAACAAAATTTCCGTACCTCTTAGACCCCGCATACACCACATTTTGTGTTTGCCTTATGTTTTTTATTACTTGAACTATGCTTGCCTACAAGTGTAAATATATTTCATTCCCACTTTTTTCCGCATCAGAGTTCCCACTTTTTTCCGCTGTTCAGTAATAATGTAATTTTTAGTAGACGTTTTATTTCTTGCATACCTCTTCTTGTCAACGCCTTTTAAGGGAACGCGAAGACGTTCAAAGATTTATAAAAACATATTTTCGTCGATCGAGAGAATTATTTTTTGAGTAATGAAGTTTTGAATGTTTGACGGTATTTGGTGAACAATGCCTCTGTTACTTACCTTTTTTCTCTCTTGGTTGTCCCTTGCGACAATAGGAGCGGTCGCGCGATCTCAACTCGGAGATATGGCGCCCCTCCCTCCTACAACCAACACTCCGCTCCTCTCCTTCTCCGCTCCGCTTCCTATCCGCTCTCCTACTCCTCACGTCCCTCTCCCTCGGAACCCTTCCCCTCCACTCCCCTCCCTCTTCGCCCCCGCCACCCCATGCGCTGCCATCCCCCTCCCCTCAGCTTCTCTCCCCCGCGCTCCCCCTCCTCCCTCTTCCTTCGCTTCCTAGCCCAGCGCACGCAGCGACACACGCGGAAGCGGCGCGGAAGCACGCGTGCCGGGCGGGCGCCGCTCGAGCGAAGAGGAATCCGCTCGCGCACGCGTGCACGCGCCCGCGCCCACGCCGGCCTCTTTGTGGGCGCCGCCCCTCTCCTCCGCGACCGCCGCGCGCTCTCCTGGGGCGGCGGCTTCACTCACGTGGGCGGGGCGCACGAGCGCTTTAAAAAGCCGCGTGTTACGTATCTAATGAACCTCCGTCCCGCTACGGTTTATGCTCCCGTAAGCGTCTGTGATCGTCGGAGTTTCCAATATAATTCACCTTCCGTTGCTTTCCACTTACCCCAAGTCGCTGTCCGTTTGCCTCTCTCTTGAGGGAATGTCAAATAAAACACAAAGTTCCAACATAAAGAAAATATCTTGCTCGTAAGTTATGGTTCACTAATCAATCGAAAAACTGTTACCTGCTCCGCGTTCGTGGATGTCTTGTTCTGTATTCTTGAACCGCCTATAATTTTATACCTAATACCTTACTCAAGGTTTTGCCAATCTTCTAATCATATGAAGACACTATTAATTGGGTATTAAAACAAGTATTTTACTTGACATATTGCGAGTGAATATAGTAATCGCGTATAATAATGTCTTCAAGTTCTTGTTGTCTACACTCTACTAAGTTGTATTTTCATTTCGTAACACCGCTCCTCACAGCTGACAAAAGCCCACGCAGTTGGCTAGCAACATCGCTACATAACAGCACTCCCCTTCCAAATTTCTTTTATGGATTAATTTAAATCGACATATTCCCGGTGCCCTCTAAATTGGGCGAGCAACTTCAACTTTTTTCTTTACTCAAATTATTATTTTGTAAATATAATAATATTCAACAGACAAACAGGTTTTCATCCAAAATGGACAGAATAGAAATATGGCGTACCACTTTCAGTGCCATCTGCAGATGAAAATTGCCGAGACTGAAGTGCTTCGGATAAGCTTAGTATTAATATTTTTTGTAAATAAAAACAAAAATTAGTGTTCACTGCTTTGTGCGCAGGTAGCTTTCAAGTTGGCGCGTGCGCGGAAAACGGCGCGCAGTCTAAAATGAAGCCTGTAGTTCAGCGTAGCAATATTCGCTCCACCAAACTGCAAGCCGTCGAAGCGAGTCTAGGCCAGCAGTGGCGGCGCGTTCATATCGGATGACCAGGCGTCCGGAAAGACAGATCAGATTTGGACTGTGCATGAGTGCGTTCAAGTTATTGTTGGTGATTCCGTTACGCCGACTACGCAAGTGCTCTGTGTTATTCTCTTGGAATTGTTAGTGACTAGGCTTCGAACTTGTACATCTACTGATAAAAGGGTGACCGGCTACTGTCTTGGTATTTTCTCTTCTGGTGTGTGGTGTACCTCAGCAATGTTTACTGTATGATTTGGTTTGAGGGATTTTTGGAAAGCTGAAAGTTCAATAAACTGTTATTGTTAGTACTCCAGTCTTCCTACTCTTTTCATGCATTTAATTCACAATTAAGTGTTTAAAGCTTGATTTAAATTGGATTGCAGATACATTACCAGCTTTTGATAGCACTGTGTTAATTTAAAAATATCTCCCTTAAACTCCATCGGGCTTGAACTTTGCAAAGCTCTTTGCGATATTTTTACAAGCATGTTTTGAAATTTCTGAAAGCTAGATGTTGATATAGCCGCGATCGATTTAGGGCGAATTCATAACTTGCAAGATTTTATTCTTCTTCTAAAACCGGGTTTCAGAGGCGTTCGCAGGATGAAATAAGACGGGTCAACTATTTTCTGATTCCTCCCGTCTCCCAAGGGGCCCCCAACCTATTAAATTTTATATATAAATAACTTATTTTCGTAGATAATAAATAAAACATAATACAATAAGAATGAAATAACGTTAATTATACAATTAATAAATACTGATGTTCAACCATTTACGGTGCTACAGGGTTTGGAAAGACTCTTCGCCAAATGTTCTGAATCAGTTCTCTAAATTCTCAGTTTAAATAAGAGGGAATTTACAGAAATAAAATGGACCATTACGTAGGACTACGGGGCTCTTTCCGAAATTTTCAGCGTGGTCACGGCCCCTCTGTCCCCGCCCTGCTTACGGCGTGATGAGCTGCTTTACAACGTCCGTGGTTAAGTCGAAGTGAGAAGCCAGTATAAAGCAAGCGCTGATCGGTCCGCAGCGAAATGACGGAGCACATGCAACTAATATCAACGGTATTACTAATATTTACAGATACAATCTCTCATATAAGCAACAGTTTGGCGCTTGAAGCGCTCCGGCAGTATAATCTATTAATAAAACTTGACTATAAAAAGTTTCAAACAGATGCTACCAGATAGCTCTAACAATACCCCTGCGCCATACTGAATGTGAGAGATAAAAAAAATCTTCCAGTTCTTACCGATGGCTGAGATCCAGACTGTTTCTAACTCCATTTTGCTACATTTTTCAGGAGAGCCATTTCAAATCTTTTGTGTGTAGTGGGTAAGTAATGTATGTATTAGTGTGGAAAGGGTTTATTGGAAGATTATTGAGAGAAATATTTACAATTTGCTTCGATGCACACACGTGTAGTGTGACGAACCAATCCAGGACCGGGTGGTCGCAGAAAGCAGAACACACTTTCGGGGAACTACTGACTCTGACATAGGTGAAAAATTGAAGAGACTTCCCCAGCTCGGACATTGACGAAGAACCTTGGGATCCCGCGCGGTAGACGTGACAAATGGTCACTTGACAACAGCACCTCAACCAGAGTAACTTTGCGGCGTCCGCGCGCCTAGCGGACTATGTTTATTTGCCAATAAATGTGACGGTACTACATCACATGAAGTAATTTCAAAATCAGATAAGTCCCTTTGCATTTTCCTAGCCAAGCAATCCTGGAAATAAACCCGCCCCGATTAGAGCTCGTCTCAAATCCTGTGGGATTGCGTCCGCTGGCGAGCCTAGCGACCCGGTCAAGCAGCAGTCGTAGCAACGGCCAAGACTAGAGTTCTGGGATTCACCTTGCACGTGACCAAAGGGCTGAATCACGACCACTTCACGAGACGCAGACCAACAAGGCCGACGAGACTGAACACGTGACGAGGGGGGAGATGAGTGCAGGTGAAGCCCGGAAGACTGACAGAGAGAGGCTGATGAGTCAGAGTAGACGGTCGTGTGTGTAAGAGAAGCTTTTGGGGGGTGACCGGAGACAGACATGTGTGACAAAACCAGAGACGTGTAAGAGGGTATCGGACGTGTGTGACTACAAACACGTCGGAAACTGAACTGTGGCAACAGCCGCATGGGAGCCGCTCACAGGTAGGTTGCCGGTGGCGATCACCGAGCCAGCGGTTCCCGTGACCTCTGACAGGAGTCAGTGGCTCCAATTGCCCCCGAGCGGGGTCTCGAACAGCACGGTCACAATAGACAGGGACATAGAACACAATGAAACAGAAAATTCAAAAAATTGGACTGAAAAAGGTCTGATTCTCAGGTATCGTACATACTTTTCAGGGTTTTTAAACATCATTTCTTGAAAATTTAGAATGCAACGCCGTGTAAAATTACTGGCAATTTCCAACGCTGGAGACTCCCATATTTGGTCTCTCACTATGATCTCTGCTTCATAAATAGCTAACAAGATTACTGAAGAGGCTAAAAATGTAAATATCACCAGATTTTGCTCGTGGATTATTGATATCTCTACACAAAAAAGGTTCATGTTTTACTATTTTACTAACTTAAAGTATGCTGTCACTTTATAACTATATGCAAGTGATGTCATTTTGTCCATTCAACGCCTGTGTTTTCATAAAAGCAGTACAATTTGGAAAAGGTCTCGTTTGGGCCCAAGATCATACTGTAATGCTCTAATCGCTGCAAAGGACGAGTGATGATGCCACTTGACATCGTTATGTATATATTGATTAAAAAAGTATATCGAAAATAATGTTTTCTGAAAGTGTTTTCTCTTGACTAATTATATAACAATTTTGTGTATAAATTACTTGATCTAATAAATTCAGCAACATTTCATAATTATTCACATGAGCGTAATTCTCTCTCATTAAACAATCTGCACACGCTACGAGCACGTTTAAATGCATTATGGTCGCGCAGGGAGCTTGGCTAGATCCAGCAAACCTATTTCATATATCACTCAGTAAATAAAATCTAAATTGTTATCACAACAGATTACTAATAGATTAGTCAAGCTAGTTTCGTGTGTTTGAAAGACTCAGCACACACAACATGCACAACATTTATGAGACGTACGTATGGCCTTTTGGCTTATCACCTGGCGTTTCAAGGGTATTTATTTATCACAATTACGTATTAAGCAGCCCCGCCAACGGCGTCCTTTCCCCACCATCCCGCACACTCCTCTCGCTCCGCGTGCCGCCCCTCCTACCCCGCCCACTTTGCATAATAATAATAATAATAATAATAATAATAATAATAATAATAATAATAACAATAATAACAATAATAATAATAATAATAATAATAATAATAATAATAATAATAATAATAATAATAATAAAATTGTCTTTATTAGTGGTGAGACTCAGGCCATTAGGCCTGCTCTTCCGCCTAACCACTTTGCATGACCCCGCCTCTCGTCGGCCGGCAACGCCCAGCAGCAATGCCGCGGAGATGCGTTGCGGATTAGTTTAAACTAAATGTAACAAAACCAAACAATTTTATATAACCTTCGAATTGAAATCATATACAATATTTTTTCTTTGTGTCATGGATACTGATAAACACATCTATAGATGTGTAGGAATGAATAGAGAGTGGATGAAAAAGCAAATGTTCTAAATTATAAAAGACTGAGTTTTCTGTTTTTTAGTATTCTGTTTATTAGTACTCAAAATTATTTAGAAACTGTTTTGAAATTGATTCAGTCTCTCAGTACGTAATATTTAGTTATAATCTCCGTTTTAATTTAGCACAGGTAAATATTTCAAAATTTGAATTTAAAGGAGATTCATTTACACTGTATTTTCACATGGATCAGAATTGAAAATGCTAGTAAAAAAAGTTCATCTGCACAAAATATATTACTGACCGATACTACGTTATTCATTGAAATTGATACATTATATATTCTATATTTTATGAGGAAGTCATTTATATACTAAAACAGCTTCACTAATATTATATGATTTGGTCATTTAATAAACCACTTCGAAATACGTAACTGTATATTTTTTCGTATTGTTAATAGCCATTGTACTTTAAATGAGACAGCTTAGATCATTTTCTGTTAATCGTGTTGAAAAAGTTGCAACGGATGGAGAAAAAAGTGCACGGGAAGATATAGCAGAAGATGTAGGTGAAATAATGGTGATGATTATTAATTCCATTGATCTCACACTTGTCATTACATCGATGTTAATGAAAATAATTTTATAATAAATATAGAAGAAAAACAAAATAATAGAAATATAATATCATTTATTACATTATATTAATTATTATTTGCATTTGTGATTATTATTTCAAGAAATCTGATTAAAAATTAATTTGACAATAGAAAATAATTGTGGGTGTAGATTATTATATATGTGTGTGTATGTGTGTATTACTTGTATATAACTTTACACAATAGTATTTAATAATATTCTAATAAATTATTTTTTTCAAGACGTAGCTCCAATGAAAGTTTTTTTCAAATTACAAAACATACAATCGGAGTTAAATTTGATCCCAAAATAAACAGCTTTATCGTGTCATTCTTGTAACAAGCTGTTAGTAAGGCCTTAAACTAGGGCTCACCAAGAATATCCACGAAAATTAAAGTGCGCATGAACCTTTCAGCCTGATGGGGTTCTTAAGTAGAAATCTGGTGGTTCTAGTTCTAGGTGTGACCGACGGGGCATGACCTGCCAAAGTGGCTTCACCTTCGTGCAGTCTTAAAGAGGTTACTCGTAAATTTCCGTCCCGTGATTCCTTGCCAGTATTCTGCAAGGTCATCGAAAAGTCTGTGAATCTTTTTAATGAAGTGTGCGCCCTTCCTCCGTCCCAAAAAGAAGAATGAAGCCGTAACTAACTTTTCGGAGTGCAACTTTTAAACGTGACTCCCCTTGTGAAGCTCATTACTACAACGTTGTAGGCGTGAGTCAATTTTCGTGTTCTGAGAATAAAAATTCTCCGACATAACTTCTCGAGTTGAATTGCAGCTCAGAAATGCCTCTCGGAGACTTTTATGAGAGAACATTCAAAATTTTGTGTCTCTTCAGTGAAGTAGCGGTTTTTTCATGTTTTACCGCAGACAAATGTGAGGTACAAGTGGTCGTTCCTCTCCTCTTAACTATACAAATTGGGTAAGATATAGATGTCTTTCTTGGTTTGCAGTTCTGACAGGAATTCGACTATTCTACAAATCGGAAGAATTGTATTATTAATGTTTTAGGCATGCGAACCAATAAATTTAACTAGTAATCAACAGTTTGTATGCTTGGGATTATTGCTTTAATAAATCAATAACCCTACATTTATAAACTATACAGAATGGATAGTTATTTTTCTGTAGTAACTTTGACAATTAATTTTATATAGCAACTATAATAACAAATGAAGCATTTATTAAATTACATATACTAGAAAATATCGTTGCCATGAACTCGAAGTAAGAGAATCCCACATATAATGTCTTATTTCTTGAGAATCTCATATTTTTCGTTTCGATAACTTTTCTTTTTCTCTCAATAGATTTTCCTTCAAATAAATTTACGTGGTGTCAGGTCAACCAACCCAGCCAATAAAATAAGCAAATGCTTAGCTTATAAGTAAAAACTAAGTAAATAAATTAGTAGAAGACATACAAAATGTAAGAATAATAATTATATGAATGTTGATTGTATCATTGATGTGAATGAAATTCCTTTAAAGGTGCGTGAAGTCTGTCTGTTCCTTAATAAAATCATATTCATTTTGTACTATTGATAATGATGATGGTTATATAAATTTTTAATTTCCACAAATTATTTCAATTTTCCTTTTCAACTTTTAATTTTGTTTAAAGAAAATCAATTTCATAAAAGCATTTCACCAATTTCTTAACCACAGTTGAAACATTTCTGATTTCACATTCCCCGTGAAATATCTATGTCTAATAAATGAAGTTGGTTACAATATTTTATACCTTCAAGATTACTACAAATACTTTAGTAGAAAAGTAGAATTTCTGTATCACTGTATCATTCAACTTGAGAGTTGAATGTTACGCACAAGAATCCTTCAATATTTAGTAGAGTTCGTATGAAGCACCCGTGCTCCCGTCTCCAACGCCCTTGTCCATTTCCTTTAATCTGCCCCTCCAAACCTTTTACCTACGAGGTCATCGTGTCGCCTTCCCCTTCAGATATGTGCGTTTCCTATTGCGTTCACGTATGCTCATCCACAAAGCTTGCATGGCTACACTGACACAAAGGTCGTTCGGAAATTTAATTGTTCACAGTTAACAGGACCTACGCAAACTTATTAGAAGAGAGCAATTTCAGCAAAAAATATTGTACCTATTTATTAGTTATACTTGTTAAATGTTTGCTGGCAATGAATCAATAACACCGGTCAACAAGGTAATATGTTAAATAAAATAAGAATAATATTAATAATAATATTAACAACAACAATAAGGAGTTATAACATTCGTAATGATAATTATAAAAATTAATTATTTCAAATTAAAAAGTTATGAAATAGTAAATGCAAAATTAGAAGTATTTTTGCAACTGCTGATATTTCAAATTGAAAAGATTTATGTTCAAGCAACATTTAATTATGGCATATTATTGCTGTCTAAATTAATACAATTTTCAATTTTTTTGGCTTAGAAATCTGTTTTACTCATAATCCAGATATATTTGTAACAGAGGAAACAGATTGACAAATTATTATAGCTCGAAACGACCTTTCATATCCAGAAAACCAAAACTCACGTAAAACAACAAACCCGTTGGTCTGGAAGAATCAGCAGCAACATTATCACATCTCTCCCAATTTTTGTCGGCCGTTCCGCCCTGCGAAGCAAACTCCGCTTCCCGTGCACCCTTTCGATCGCGCTTCCTGGTTGCGAGCGGCAGCGGACGCGGCGCCCTGCGGTTCCGCCGGCCCCACTCGACGGGCGGCCGCGGGCGCCGTAATTGTTGACAGATTGGGTCCGGCGACTTCTGACCCGGGGACAGGCGCCGAGCGCGGCTCGCGGAAATTCAGCGGGTCGGCGCGGCGCCGCACTCGTTCCCTACTAAATTGGGCTGAAAGTGTCCGATAAACCAGAGCTCCCCGACGCTGGTGGCTGCGGCGGCTGCGGCCGGGAGGGGGCGGGGCCGGCGGCGGAGCGGTAGTGGCTGCGGTGGAGGCGGAGTGGGGAGGCTGTGGTAGAGGCGGCTGTGCCGTAGCAGAGTTGGTGCGGGTAGGGAGAGTTTGGGGGTGGAGGAGAGGGATGATGGAGGTAACAGTGAGACTGGAAGCTGTGTGGGGCGATTGCCAGACGGGGAGCTGGGCAAAGAGGTGCGGTGGTGGGGGCTGACTTCTGAGAGGACGAGGGAGGGAGGAAGAGCGGGACCGTGGGGAAGATGGAGACCCAGAGTCAGACGAATTCCAGGTGGGGGAGGAGGCGGTCATGAGACGGGGGAGGAGGTGACATGAGGCGGGGAGGAGGCGGACATGCGTTGGAGGAGCACACGGAGAAGGAGATGGACAAGAGGTGGGGGAGGAGTGACATGAGGCGAGACAGGAGTGAGGGTGGGGTGGGGGCGGGGCAGAGTCGGGGGCGGGAGAAAAGCAAGAACAGAGGTTGGGCGCAAGGGCGGGGTTTAGAGGGGAGCTCGGTGCAGGGAGCAGGAGGCGGGGGCAGAGGGCGGGGGCATGGGGTGAGGGCAGGGAGCGGGGACACAGTGGAGGCGGGGCGAGGCGGATGGAATGGTTAAGGCGAGGGTGGATGCGGGGACGGCTGGGAGAAAGCAGGATCGTCTTATCGGGGGTGGCAGGGTGGCGGAGGGCGGAGGGCGAATGCGAAAGGAAAAACGAGGCGGAAGCGGCAGCGGCCGCCGCAGCTGCGGGGCGGGGCGTCAGCGGAGAGGCGGGGGTGGCAAGGGTTGGAAGTTGGGGGACGGGCTGGTCGCATTAGTCGGGTGTTGGCGGCTGTGAGCTGGCCAGGAGCCAGCAGTCCTAACCATCTCCCCCTTTACCCCCTCCCCCCTCTCTCTCTGCCCTGGGTCTGGCTTTCCCTCGCCCTCTTGCTCTCCACCGATGGCGACCGCACTCTGTTCTCCTTTCCCCCTCTTCGCGTATTAGGGTTTCCCTCTGGGCGGGATTCGTTCAGGCGATTGCTTATCGTGCGGAAATTCTTGAGAGTAGTCGCGGTTTTTCTCTTGGAGTGTTGTGTTAGTTCACCACTGAAAGAAGTTCGAAAGAGTATTCCGCATTCAGATTTTTAAATATGGTCAAATATCACTTTCCAAGAACATGATTTTGTTACCAACGTTAAGTAAAACAGAAAATAATCAAAATAAGTATTCTACGAAATAATAAAGGTAATGACAAAAAAGAACCCATGTACAGATGAAATGGTCACCGAAGAAGAATGAAACTATATCAAGTACACAAGGAGATTGTTAGGGAGGTGATGAGTATGTCACACAATAAATAAATACCAACTTCACAGAAACTTCATAGTACCTCCAACTTCACAGAAATTAAAATATTCACGAGAATTGAGTAAAACTAGGAGAACTGTTAAAATGTCTACATAAAAGAGAACTTCCAAGAAATTCTACAGTATGGAATCTTCCTTACGAAATATTTTCATCTTGACTTTTGCTATCATCTCTATCCTGTTATTATATCCATTCTTTACTTACTTTATTTTTGTGTTCGGGAACGAAGTGATCACTCTCAGAAATAGATTCGTGTTAATCTATTTAATTTGTTCGAAAATTCTAGACATATTCTATTTCCAATTTTCCTTCCGAAAAGTGTAGCACGAACGTTCAAAACTGAACTACAAGAGTAGTGGTTCAGATTTCAACTGAGCATTATGTACTAACATCATTCTCATCATCTGCTCTTCCCACTTTTACCGCCTGAGATTTATCAGAGCCAGCATTGCTCTGCTTCTACAGCGATTCCGAATAGAAAGTCCGAGTCCCGACTGTGGAGATGGATTCGAGAGCCAACGGTGGAGGATTTTGAACACTAGCTAGATAGCTCGGTTGAATTCGCAGTCTGGAGGAGAATTTCCGCCTGGCTGCTTCCATGGTTTCCCCGATAAAAATCGGGTGAATGCTGGAGCATCACCCAACCAAGTGGATCACGGCGCGCGATGTTTCCATTCTCTTCCTTGGCCTATCCTCTCTAATTTATTCACCTGCGCTCACATACTCTTACACACATGTCGGAAAGCTAGTAGAGTGTTTGGAACTTGCCCCCTGCGTGGGTGCTGCCCCTCTAGGCGAGAATTCTGGAGGGGGAAATGCCCCAAAATCAAACGTGTAGGTCGACACCGAATCTCACCATCCAGCTAGAGAAAAACACCGCTACCTTCTTGGGGAAAAACATGATGTTCACTAAGAATGCTAGTGAACATAGAAGCCCAGAAATACCAATAAATCTATCTACCATTGCTGTTATCTAAAAATAATGTTCGCGTTGGCCGCGCATAAACATTTCTGTCAAGATAAAGTACGCATAAATATTCATTGACAGAATATTAACATTGGCATAATTATTTAATGAAATAATGATCCTTAAAATAATAAAAACATATGCATGTATTTTATAAACGCGTAAAACTGAGCACGAAATAAAAGACGTGATAATGAATCATTTATAATTAAAGCATTTTTCTATTTGTGGTACACATACATATAATTAAGAATGTTTTCCTTACCGTAATGTAAGCACATGGTATTTGCCGTAAAACATTGCTTCTTATGGAACTAGAGTTATTACAATAATTGCGGTCAGCATTACAAGCCTAAACAGGAAATTACAGATTCATCCTTTCTTAAGAATTAAATTCTATAACTTTTTAGATTTTTAATATTTCAATTTCTATTTTGACTCAATTAAAATGGGTAGAATATTTATTAAAATGAAGGTATAATGGAGTGTATCTACTAGAGATAACTGAAATAAAACTGAAATATAACTTTTGTATTTCGGGGATATAGACAAAAATTATTTATTAATAAGAGAATTTAAAAGAAATTTATTTACAATTATTTGTTATTAATTTAATATATTAGGCCCATTGTAAAATAAAATCCCTTTGATAGATACAATTGGTGTTGAACTTCATTAACAATCCGTTGCTACCAAGAAAGGAACAAAAATAACCCTATCAAAAAACGGAAATCAGTATTGTTCATATGTATTCAGGATATTCAAAAACTTTGCAAAATCTCAAAAAAGTGCGATTTGAATAACAGGAAATGCTCAAAACAATAACAGGAAGGGCTCAGCAAGTATCTTGTTTGTAATCTACACCCAGGATGCTTATAGGTCTTCACAGTCACTTCTTATGCGCCCAAAGAGACAAAACTCTGAGAAACTGAAAAGAGTACGCAGTCCAAAGGCTGCTATGACTCGTTCCGTTCAGTTTGTAACCAGGATCGCGTTCCGCGCTGCAGGGGAGAAACCTGACCCACCTCTGCGCTGGACCACACAGCCGCTCGCACCTTTCCCCGGTTTCCGGACCCGGAGGCAGCTAAATCTTACGCCTTGTTTACCCAACCGCCTCTGCATATGACCATTTTACACCGCACTTAAACAAGCACCCACCCTACGTCGCCGTTATGCACGTACGACCATGCCGCCCCGCTAGACTGCAAGGGGTCGCCCAGGTGCCGTTGCGTGGGAGAGAGCGAAACGTAATTGGGTCGGCTAAATAATGCAATCAAGAGTAACAAGGACTTATACAATATCTTTACTAACATGTGTATTTGATAAGATCTTTTGATGGCTTAGCCACCATTCAGGTGTGGAGTCTAGAAAACGGATACTCCACTACTAGAAGGATTTTTCTCGATTGTCGAATTTCTCGCATTTAGACGGCAGATAATGGCTAAGGCGTCAAAAGTTGCACATGAAATAAATAAAAAGTTCATAAAGTTAATACTATATATTCAAATTATTGGAATGCTAAACATCACCTATGAACTACCTCTGTAAAAGTTGGTCGGCAGGTAACGCTTTTAAGGCCTCATTCATGATCATGCTAGAGAAGTAAAAATTAAAAACCTTTTGTGTTGAAGGGAAGTAGAACGTTTTACGTGAACAAAAAGATGTTTGAGTGTTTCAAAACATACGACGCTTTATGTACACGTAAGACTTTCCAGATCGTGTTTCCAGATCTTGTAGACTGTTGACAAAACATTACCTGTACTCTAACCTTTATGGACGAAAGATAGTGGCTGTTGATTCGCTTTAATGAATTTCACACGTATTATGCCGTCAGTCAGAGAGTTTCCAAATAATTATAATTAAAAACATAAAATGAAGGCTAACGTAAAAAAATTGTTTTGTGTATCAATAGAGAAAGTTCTCGAACCAACATGAATTTGGAATTTTCTATCTGCATATATTCTACTGGTATGAAATTTGTCCGTTACAACTCAAATGATACACACAGATAAAGACATTCACTAAGTTCTGCAGTTTTTATGCCACTAACGATCTTTTTCTATTTGATTTTTACGAAATTTTGCCAGAGACTCCCTAGCTGTGGGATTTGTCATTAGCGTCTTCGTTCCCACCCCACCTACATTCTTTTGATTCAACATCGTTTCCATTATCTGTCATCTCTTACCTACATTGCAATCTTTCTCCATGTTTAATTGTTCCTGTAGTCCTCTCAACTCCACATTAACTGAGACTCGTGACGTGAAGATGGGTTTTTAGACACCGCTTTCATGCTGCATTTGACGCTTAGCGGTATTTACATTCCTTACACATACATTACTTGTGTAACTTATGTGATTTCTAATAGTTTTTCTACTTAAGTAAGAAGAAATTAAGTGTGACAGGTTGAATAATTTGGTCGTATATGTTATGGATGCACGTTAATTGAATATTAGATAAAAAGTGGAATAATCAATTATGCGTTCGCCCCTTTCGAAATCAAAAACAATTACTAAGTTTTATTTCAAATAAGTAATTCAAATTTTCAAATAAAATGTCTTGCTTTACAATCAGTAATGTCAGACAGCTTTGTTAAATATATGTCAGCTAGAAATTGTCGTTCTTATCACAACGTGACAAATTAATCTTTATCTCGACGGAACATATTCTCAAAATCGGACATTCTACCGAGTACTTTTCTCTAGAATATAAAAATCAGCAACCATTGCGGTGACAAAAAATTGTATTCTGTTAAAAGTGTCTCAGATACACCACGAAAATTACGTGTACACTTTGATACGAATATTTCGGTTGATGCAACAAATGACTATTCATTTTCATAAGGCACATTATGATAACCAATCTTTCGTTACGAAAACCAATCATTCTTTTTCGATAATGTTGGAGACGAAATTAATTGATGTTTCATCGCACGAGTGCATGAGATATGATTCAAAGCTTGTGCCAACAATAAAAATGTGTTTACGGAAAGGAATTGGGAAAACTTTGAAAGTATGTAAACAAGTGCTACAATGTGTGTATTTCAGTATTTTCAAACGAAAACATTTAAAATTAACTCTCAGAACATTTTGAAACTCTTGGTGAAAAACGAACGCATTAAATAAATACATTCAGTTTTAAAAATGCTTATTCTTTATAAGGGAAAAGGTCAAACATTATTATTATTTTTCTGTCTTTGCAATGAGAAGATATTGTAAATTGTCTGCGCGTCATTTTAGATGTAAAGTATCATTATGAACCCACAATTATATGAAAAGTGTCAAAACTTTTCTTAATTAGATACATAACGGGTCATGAATGTGTGTCATTTATTTAAGGGCTTAAGAAAACCAAGCTAACATCTCTAAATGTTTAAGGGTGCAGTGAATTCTACGTTATAATGTATAGTAACTATGGTATAGAGATATTATATCTATGGAACAATCACCTACTATTTGCAGGTGAAATTTTCAGCTCTCCAAGAGAGAAATTATGAATGAGATAAATGTCAGAAAACTCACCATCTGGAAAGCCTGAAAATAGAACTATTATTGTTCTCTAAAAGATTATTGGCCATCGTTTTTCACTCAGTAATAATTTTGATATTATACTGATTTTTATTTGTAGTAATATTTGCTTTCTGCAACTGTTTATGCATTTTACAGACAATCGTTTATTATATGACTGTAAATAGTTAAAGCGTATATTATATTTTACCATTAAAAAGGTCGAAAGTTAATTGTAATTATCTAAGAAATAATTTATTGATGTATTCTATCATTCTTATTATCTTTGTGAATATTCTGTTCTCATCTAACATATATTTCTTAATTACGGAGAAATTATTTTCTATAAATACATTTTTAAGAAATTATATTTGCTTTAACAAAAGAAAACCCACCACGTACCCACGGTGTCAAACATAGTTCCTGGCCTAGTGGAGAATTCAGTTCACGAACGCACGATGGCGTCTGACGCGATGTGATGCTAGACGGACAGCCGTCACGTAGTTTCCATTTGCCATATCAGCCCCCAAAACGCCCGCATATGGAATATCTGGCGCGGAGGGGGCCGGCGGGCGGCGGGGCGGGGGCGGGGGCGGGGGCGGGGTGGCTGGAGCGGTCGCTCGCATTGTGAATAAATGATCGGCGCTCCTGTTATCTGGCGACGCGGCGCGGCGCGGCGCAGCGCGGAGCGCGCCCCCTCGACCGTCCGATCCGCCTGAAGCTTCCCGACCGACCGGTCGTCCCTGCCCATTCGCCAGCACGCGCCCGCGCCTGCCCACCCACCGACGCCCACCCTCGCCCGCCCACGACCGCCCACGCACGCCCACGCACGCCCACGCACGCCCACGCACGCCCACGCACGCCCCACGACCGACCCCACGACCGCCCACACGCCCACACGCCCACGACGAACGCCCACGACACGCCCACGAACGCCCACGAACGCCCACGAACGCCCACGAACGCCCACGAACGCCCACGACCGCCCACGACCGCCCACGCACGCCCCCTCCATCCCGCCACTGCTCGCCAGCCCGCATGCTCGTCCGAACGCCCGCCCGCCCGCATGCGCTGCGGTGTTGTGCTGAACACTCCGACAGCAGCTGCTATGCAAGACTCCTAGTGTGTAAAGTGAGTGGAACCACTTTCAACGAACTGTTGGGTTTTACTCTTCTTCTATAATTCGTGCGGTATGAAAATAACTTTGCCACATATTTTGTGTATTACCAGGTTTCACTATCAGGTCCGAAGTGATCGTAATTCTATTTTCGTGATACACAATTTAACCCGATTGCTGATTCAGTGGTCGGGAGACGAATGTCAGTGAACATAAAAATCTGAGGGTTGAAAAATTACTGTGCAATACTCTTGGTGTGTAAAGTGAATGGAACTAGTTTAAGCCAGCTGTTGGCTTAACGTTTGTTCTTCTTTCTCTGGTTTTTGAGGTGAAAATATCTGGCTGCATGAGTTCGCTATAGATCGGTAACAACTGATTTGAATCCAATTTTTAAGTTAGCGTAAAGTGTGTCAGTTTTACAGCGTAAAGTGAGTAAAATACTCGTTCTGATAGAGCCGCTGTCTTTTTGTTTTTACTTCAAAAATACTTTTGTTTATTATCCAAAATGAAAGCATTTCTTACTCAAAACGTACTCATATATCAAATTCATTCAAACATACCAATAATGTATCAATTAAATGTAAGAGACCTGTAACATAACAAGTCTCTATCATCGCCCTATCATTGCCGAAGACTGTAAAACGTAAATCAAAGTTGTTAACAAAATTAATCTATCAAACTTGAAATGCACTTCTAGAAATTGTAGTTGAGAAATCTTCTCTAGCATCCATAGTGATGGATAATGGAATATCACGGTTTGATCCCAGACGAATGCCAGTATTTTGCCGAAGTTCTACTCCTGCGGACGTATGACATCTCTCTAGATTGAGTTCACAGATTGATTGCGCCAAACAGGAATTTCCGTGATAATTTTCAGGCAAATGCCAGAGAAGCACCTCATTTAAGTAAACCACTGACCGCAACCACACTTCCCTTCTTATTCCTTTCGCACCTATCGTCCTCAAGTCTCACCACTGTGTGTGCGACGGGGGACTTGAATGTGTTCGATTTCTTCCTTTTTATAAGAGAGATACACCGCAGGGAAATAGACCTTTGCTCTATCCGAGATACATATGAGGTCTTCTCACACCTGCAAATATCGCGTGCGCAGCTTGTTATCAAAAGAGCTCACAAGAACCCGTCGCCTCGCCACACGAGCTTCTCGAATAAGTCCTCTCGGATAGCGCGACTTGTCAAAATACAAAAGGTTATTTCCGAAGCGCCATCGCCCGGCGTGACGCATCATCTGGCGCACTCGACTCCACAACACAGGTCAACGCACGACGTATTCCTTTTCTTTCTATCATCTCGCGCAAAAAAAGGGCTTCCCATTGGCTTGGTTACGACGACATGTCTCGCGGCGCTCGAGAGCGATGGCAGAAAAACGGGGCGCGTTTCTTGGACGGTGCTCGCGGCGCGGAGGGCTTTGTGGGGGAAGAAAACAAGACGATGAACTGGAAGGGAGCGGAGGGAAAGGAGGAGGAGATAAAAGAGGTTGAGGAGAAGACGAAAGAAAGAAGGAGGAGGACGAGGAGCAGAAGACGAAAGAAAGAGGAGGAGGAGCATGAGGAGAAGACGAAAGAAAGAGAAAGAGGAAGACGAGGAGAAAAAGATGAAAGAAAGAGAAGGAAAAAAGGAGGAGGGTGGCAAGATGGAGTAGGTGAGGAGAAGAAAAAGAAGAAACGAAGGGGAAGGAGGAGGAGGTAGAAGGAAAAGGGAGGAAGAGGAAGGGAGGAGAAGAAGACTTTAACGGAACGTGAAGAAGAAAAAGAGGAATAGGAAGAAGGGATGAGGACAAGATGGAAAAAGATATCAAATAAATAACATACGCTCAAAGAATAGAACATATGATTCACAGAGAATTAATGAAGAAACTTGGATTAAAACATAACATTTTTAACGTAAAATATTCAGAACTATTCCGCATGAAAAACTTTAAGTGATTCAGCAGTTACTTAATGAATCGTTAAACTACCAAAGATAATTTTTCATCCAAAGCGCAACACGCCTTAAGACAGAAGAAACATCAGTAACTGGGTTGTGTACGCTTGCTAGGTGTTTATTGAATTACAAGAGAAAATTCAACTAGTTTGTCCTCTTCCTAGAAATGGGACGAAGAGCAAATGAAGCTCGAAATTCAGAGGCAGTCCTCGCCAGCGACGGCGTCCTCAGTCGGAAAGCCGCGCTGCAGCACTACCGCGCCGAGGACGTCGCAGCAGAGACGCTGGAGTTCCCCGCCTCCCCCCTCTCGCTCACTCGCTCCATCTTTCTCACGCAGCGGATCTCGCTCCGCGTCTTCTGTCGAATGCTCTCGAAATGCGTAACAAGTGAGGCTGTCGTCACTGGCGCCGATGCTGTCACTACCCACGCAGCAGTCTCTTGAGCAACCACATCCGTCGCCTCTTAGACAAACCCAAACATCACCGTCACTTCTACATACAGCAAAAATACTACCATCACAACCGCATCCACAAACACTTGACCAACCACACTCGTCACCTATTAGGGAAAACCAACCATCATCATTTCTACCTACAACAAAAATACTACCATCACAGTCACCCTCATCATATCACTGCCATCACAATCACCGTCACCACAGCCTCCATCTCATCTCACAGCTCTTTCATCTCTACCACCATCACCACCGCTACCCCAAATCCCCATCTCAGTCATCACAATTTCCACCATCATCCGCTCCATCTCATAACCTTCACAATCTCAACCACAACCACCACCCTCACCATCTGAACAACACTCCCACAACAATTACCCACCCCACTTACATTCAAAGACATCAGCATACCATCTCAATGGTCGTCACCAATTCCTTCATACACACCACGAACACAATCAATAACAGAACACCATCTGTATCTCTATTCTCAGTATCGTCACCCCCACCAGTATCGACAGTACTGTAGGTACCGTTATCTCCGTCACCATCTCCGCCACTTCTTTCACTACACTCGCCGTAACCTTCTCCGTTACATTCTCTGTCGCCAGCGAAAGTGCTGCCACCACCAGTGATTCATCGCACTCCTATTCTTTCTCTTCGTCTTCTCCCAGCCGCTCCATGGAATTCAGATTCACTGCCCGCAGACGCCGTCGCCGCCCCCGACGCCGCCCAAGATATTTTCAACCGCGTGTAAACAATATGCTACAACAAATCCCTACGACCCGTCCGTCCTTGCTGGCACATCAAAGAGACGTGAGAAGCAGTGGCTGAGATAAAAATAGGATCAAGAGAAATGCGTAAAGGAGATTTCGTTGAAGCACGGTTTATTTTGCGCTATTCACTCACACACTAATACACAAGACGACTCGCAAAAAGGTTATTTTCCCGGACGTGAGGATAGAAAGCGAAATCATATCCGAAGAAAACAAGCTTTTGCTGAAATTAAAAAGGAAAGTTCGCTTCGTTGGCGCAGGGGCTTGGGGCACCGTCCAAGAGCTGAAGCCTGCAGATTTGAGATTTATTTATTCCGAGTGCGCCAACGAGCTGAATAGTTTCGGAGGTATTACGCACGCATCTGTAACGTGAGATACAACGACGATTACACGTCTGACCTTCACCTGCGAGACACCTTCCCTCCCGGAACAAACCCTAAGCTACCGACATAGTTAATGCTTGTAAATTGTAAGTGTGTTTGAGAAAAGGGGACAAGGGTAAGGAAGGAAATATCGGGCGCGGTCCGTGGCCTGTTTATTAGGGTACTTGTCGTTTACCTGGTATTGATGGGAGGGAGCACCAATCAGAGCAGCTGAAATTCTCCTCCAGATAGTAGTTGAATTCCACTCAGCTATAAATTGCGGAGGGCAGATGAGCGTTTGAATTCCACATCTCACCATATTGTGGTGCGAATGAACCCCGTTTATACTCAATTTCACTGATAATAAACCCACGTGCCATTATCATTCATCTTCGCACTTTGTGATCAACTAGTCAGCTTTAAATAGTGAAAGGCAAAAACACTACTGTGGAATCTGCTCAGCTGCGCAGGAAATAGGTCGTAAACTGGGAAGCCTCTTCCAACGCTCGCCTACGCACATCTCATCCCCATCATTTTGTAGGAAGGGGATCGAACGTTTTGACGACGTTTCAGCGCATCTCCGCCGCTTAGCAAGATTCCCTACGAGCGTGGGTGTCTCGGCGCGACACCTCGAGGCGGGGTCCCCATTGTCGGGAACCGAAGCAGCCCCGTGCGGCTCGCATCTCGTTAGTTTATAACGACTTCCAGCCTCCGGGCGCGGATGTTTCCAAACGGAATCCGCCGGCGGAACAGGGCACAATTGGTTTCTGCAAAGTGTTTCTATATATAACGGGCGATACGATCAGAGGAAGACGCCCCCTACCCGCGGCCCGCGCGATTTCCGATAATCCATACCGCGGCTGCGTCTAGCGGTGCGGCGCGGCGCGGCAGCCCGGGGCCCAGCGCGCCCTAAGCCCTTTCCGGCTGCCCTTTCAGCCCGGCCGGATTGCTTCCAGGTAGCCCCGCCCCCCACGCGCCGCCCGCTGCATCGGATTGCGCGCGCGAGATGGCGCTTTGAGGGGCCAAGTACATGCGCCGCGTGCTTCGACCACCTGGAGGCTCAGGAGGAGGGGGGAGGAATGCACGCGGGTGGGGGGTGTAAGGTCCAAGACCCTCAATTACACCTTCTGCTCGGGTGGTATTGCATTAATGTGTTTGAAGCTAAAAGATGATTACTCACGACGAATAGCTTTTGGGATGTAAGCGAGTTCACATTTTGAATGGAGCTGTTTACGTAATAAAGAGAACGAATGGTTTGAACAAGTTTCGTAAAAACTATAATTGTAAGTTTCGTAAAAACGAGAATTATCTTCTTTTACACTTGAACCATTCAGTTCCACAAATTCATGAGCGCCCTATAGTTTTTTTCCCAGTCAGAAGCACTGCATATGCTTATACGAATGATAATTAATTATATCAATACATTACACACATTATATATTTACTAGTTTTCATAGAATAGTTCAAGCTAAATTCCACAAGAACTAATGAATGATCTTATTATATCTGTAACGTGTCAAGCTCCATTTGATACAGCTTGTTTTGTGGTTATTTGTATGTTATGTTGTCTCAATTATTTTGAATCTTATGTTCTTGTATTATTTTGTATTGTGTTTCTGTATTATTAGTATTTTTATTTATATTGTATCTTGTGCTAACTATAAGAATCATAGTAACTATGAGAATCAACTTAGTACTAAAACACTTCAGTGTAATAAAGACAGGCTTGTGTGAAATTATTTTCGGTTCTCTGGATTATTCATTTGTTTTTGTTTCTATTGTAAAAGTAAAAAATGACTACTTTTTCTGGCAATTGAAATAAATACAGGTATGCACCAAACGCGCTTCGTTTGAATTTGTTGAATTCGACATTTTCATGTTATAGTGGAGCTGCTAGTAGGAGAGAAATCGCAATATTTCAACATTACCTAACTATTTCCAATAATGCGAAAAAGTATGTGGAGTTGTATCAGAGTTATATCAACATTCTTTAACATTTCTTCGTGAGAGTCAATTTAAAAATAAACATGATGAAGATGTATCTTGGATATATCAAAGCTAAATAGAAAAAAGAACCGAATAACAAAATGAAATTATGACTCATGAAGCGTGATAACTAGTAAGTGCATCAATAAATGGTGTCGTGAAGAGAGATTCTGTTAAGTATTGGACTTTGGCTTAAAAAAATCAGATATTGGAATTCTATCTGAAAAGTATAGGAAATGGAATATTTCCTTTTTCTGACCGTCAGACTCGTAAAATGTCACGCATGGATTTTGACACGTTAGCCACTAAAAGTAATCTCATAAGCATTAGTGAAGAATGTCTACGTAGTGTATTAATGATCCTCAATATTTTAAAAATTGGTTTCAAAATTTAAAGAGGGTAATGAGATTTATAAAAAAATATTATTTGAACGCTGTCGATTTTATTTCTGCTACTCTGATGCATTTCCAATTGTTATTTTAAAGTAGATGAAGAGAATAAAAATATTGTTGTCTGAATATACCTAGAGACATGTAAGATATCTTGAAATCTGTATTAAACTTCGTTCTTAATTTACATTTTGTTTGGATAACCCTAACTTTACGAGTGCATTAAATCATTTTTGTTACAGAGTGAACAAACATACTCGAGTTCTTGCGTTGAACCATGTCGATTTTTTCATGGAGAAAAAAAATTCGAGCGGCTTTCCTCATAGCCTACCGCTCCATATCATAGAGTTATAGCATGTAAATGACATTGAAGCCTAAATTACGTACGAGATAATTTTAAAACTATTAATTGCCCTATTAATACTAACGTTTGCTAATGGATGGAATTGTAGGAACAGGCATGCCTCGCAGTCACACAGTCACTAGAACAGTGAAATGAGTGTTCCCATATTTATGGAAGATATGGACATCGTTTTCCTATGGTAAACGGCTTCGGGTGTAACACACTGCAGAACAGAACATAATAGAACTATTCCAGACCTATCTGAAACTTCTGCAGCGGCAGCTTCCGTCGCAGGTGGCGATTTTCTCAGCTTGCGTACATCCTCTCCACCGTCTGGCAGCACCTTTGAGCAGGGTCCATTGAATCGCCAACGCTTGGCCACTGAATGGCCGCCTCACCCCGCCCCCTCCAGGCCCCTCCCCGCCCCTCCCTTCTCCCCCCTCCCCTCCCCTTCCCTTCCTTCTCCACTCCACCCTGCCCCTCCCTGCCCCTTCCCGCCCCGCCCAGCCCACCTTCTTCGTCGCCACCAAACGGGACGCCTCGCGCTGTCCATTGTTTGTTGACCGCCGACGTCCGGGAGACGTCACGCGGACGGGCAGCGCGCGGATATGATAGACAAACGCCAGAGGCGGCGCGCACGCAAAATAAACGCCTCGTGGCCAACGACGCGCCCCGCCGCTAAGGTGGCGACGCCGTCAATTTCTTTTCGTACACAATTTGAGGGACGCGGCTCTTCTCATTGGTTGAAAGGTTTTTATCGGCATCGTAAAACGGGGTTTTATCTATGGTGACGTTTAGAAGACGAATGTTACATTTCATCCAGCTACACGTAAGTGGCTATTTCTCTGTTTGCAGTTATGTAATCTGAAAATAATTTAAGTCCAGTTCAAAATGGAGGGGATATTAAAGAAATATTTAAATAAAGGGAATCTTCAGTCAGAATGCACGTTAAGATATTAGTAAGGGAATAATAAATGGAGGAGAAGGAAGAAATGTCTATTTTTTCTTTATTAAAATCGAGAGAAATGAATAGAAGTGTATTTCTCGTTACAGAATTTGCTCCACAATAATTACAGCTTTCTATAATATAGAACTTCAAACTTAAAAACACTGCTTCCCTACATCTGAGAATTGTATTTCTTATGTCACCTTTTTCTAGCACGATTGATTGACATTTGATGATTTCGCAAACCAATATAAGCAAAAGTACCTACGATCAAAAATAAAAAAAGACGTTCACAATTAGCTGCGGCGCATTACCATCGAGCCCTTTGAACTCAAAAGCGCTTCTCGCCACATATCACGCCGCGCATTGTCTTTCTTATCCAGACGGAACGATTGAAAAAAAAGAAAAAAAGATTGTGGCGCGTGCGTTGGGCGCCGCGGGAGGTCTCGCCCCTAGCGCACAGGCGTGCCCCAAGGGCGACACCGGAGACCGAAGACGCGTGGGCGCACCACTCGACGGGCGGGCGGAGCGGGTCGGAGCGCGGCGGGGCGGGGCGGTGCCGGGCGGGGCGGGGCGGGACGGTACGGGGCGGGGGGGGGCGGGGGCGGACGGACGGGCGGGCGCCGGGGCCCTGTTTATGTCAGCGCGCGCACGCCGCTCTGACAGTTGACGGAGTAATCCGGGACGCAGAGCCTCCTTCGCCGCCTCCGCCGCCGCCAACAGAGAGCCCCCAAGTATATTTAGGCGGCGCCTCATTCACAGTGGGCCCAATATCAAATGGCAAAATACGAAAGTATCTGTAGCAGTGCAATCGTCGAGAGATTTTCATGACATACATTCATGTAGTGAAATTATATTGTTTTGTATTCTAATGGTTTTTATCAGATTTTTATCACGAATCAGTTGGGGAAACGTCTGACGATTAAGATTGCAAGCCAGTTCTAGAAATTAAATTAAATGGAAAGTAAAACATAGTGTCGCAAGCTGTTCTTACATTCCTGGAGAAAATGGTGAAAATTGATTATTCGTATTCAGGGATTAATGAACGTAAAGGTAACTAGTGGTGCTATAAAAGCACGTACTTTCTCGCCTTATTTTCACGCAAAATTACGCGAAAAGTACTCAGATTTTCGAAAGGTTGTACCTGACCTTTAAGGAACAGATTTCATTAAGAGAAAAATCGTTAATAAATCAATATATAATACAATATACAACAATAATTTCGATCGTTAACATTTTAGTTGTAGGTAGACTCCAAAAACATTTTGAACCTTTGCAATTCTCGAAAAATCAGAGTTTTCAACGAACTTAAGACTTGCACTATTCTCTTTAACGTTCTTCGCACTATCGAACAACACAATTTAATAAAATAACGATGGACATATTGTTTTTAAAATTTGGAAAATGTCCCAGGGGCTTCATGTAATGTACCCCCAAAAATTAAAATATCGATTTTAAATTCAAAAGCCTGCAATACCAGCCAGACAAATTGAGGAATATCAATTTTGTAGGAAATCGGCTTAACTGTTTAGCTGCTAGAGTTATTCATAGACGGACAAATTACACAGTCACACAGACAGACAGACAAACAGACGTAGAGACGGACGAATAGACAGGCGTTTCGCCGTCATTCGATTTTTCGCAATCAAGGGCCTACAAAACACGAATTCTGGCTGCATCACGTATTGGAGGACTTTTTTCTCTAAATTTAGCATCCGGATGTATCCACTTTTTCGTTTCCAGGGCGCTATAATAAGAGTCTTTCTGCTGAAGCAGTTTTTCGTGCAGCAATACATAGCTTTCTCTCTACTCCGTAGCGAGGAAGTAAAAATGATAGGGATACGAGTTACATATATAAATCTTAATTTATGCTACATGTGAAAAAAAGTGTCTTATTGTATGTTTTACTTATTTCTGTGTTATGTTGTTTTTAAATTAAAATACAGGAATAAACTTAATTATTCTAATTCTCATATTAATTTCTTTCAGGTGAGTTGCTGATTTCAAACTTTTGTCTTTCATCATTTAAGGTAAGTTTTCTATCTATGACCTATTTACATACACTGTCGTTGGTTTCTTTTCTTTTCCTTTTTTTTCTTATTAACCGCAAGTAATCAATGGCAATAATAGTAAGTCATGCTACTAATTAATTCGTTCATATCTGCAACAACTAGAAAACAGTAATATTTTCTCACCTACTTCTCAACATAATAATTTGATTTCATTTTATTAATTTTTAGTACATACGATTATTTTTATGTTCGAAAGCCATTAATAAGACCTAGAGTTGAGTGTGGTGATGCAATGGGTCTTTTAAAAAATAACCTGAACCACTAAAAGTAACAATCAATTAATTCGGCAAATAGCACAGAAAATAAAAGACTGATTGCAGATATTTGCGGAGCTTTCGTAATATTAGTTGAAGAAGGTTTGTTAAGCATAAGAACTCTGAAAGCAGTCCATCGCAAATACACTGTTAGTAGAATGGAGTAGCAGGCGTAGGTGCCAGACGAGATCACATGAAAAATAAGCTAAACATTGTGGGAATATATGATGTTTTACAATACGAGAGGTAAACGTGCCATTTTATTTTGCGAGTAGATGTTGCAATACGAGGCCGCAAGCCTGCAAGCAAAATAAAATTACTTTTTGACACTAATTTTAGTTTATATTTTCAAACACACAAATCATTAAGTTACATTAAAGTCAGGAGTAGCTGATGTGATCAGAAGAAAGTATTTTGTTTCTTTTCTTGTATTCACATTTTTATATTGATAATCGTTTCACTTTCTGCCCTAAAATATATTAGAGGCTGTCTAAACTAATTTACCCCACTGCAACTAAGCGTGCGATACCCTATGAAATCCGTTCGGAAGTATTTAGGAGACATCTGTCCGAGCGGCTAGACCGGTAGAAGTGGCTCAGGGCATCTACCAATATCACTGCAGTGCCTCTGACCGGTAGATCCTGGGTTCGAGTCCCCACGGTTGCACGAATTTTTGGTACCAGCTCTCTAGCTGGTTTGACTTAACTCTCCAGTTAGGTCAAATTCAGTCGCTGTCTGGAGAAGAATTATAGCGGCCGGCTGCTCTGAGCGGTAGTTTTCCATAGGTTCTCCAATAAATATCAGGAGAATGCTGGAGCAGTACCCTAATAAACGCCACGGACAACGCGTGATCTTTCCTTTTTCTTCCTTGTATTCTCACCCTTTACTTGCACTTACATGCACTACATTACTACACATGCTGGGAGACCGTTCGGGAGCCTCGAGCTGGTCCCGGCTGGGGCGGTTCCCCACTGGTGGGAGGTACCTGAATAGGGAAATTCCGCTAGTCGACGGGCAGATTGGCGCTGGATCTTACCATCTAAATCACCGCCATCTCCTGGGGAGCAAAATGCACTACACTTTCGGGATTAATATCCTTAGCAGTTGACGCTCATGGAAAAATCATTCAATTAGCAAGCACCTAGACGTTTGGAGTTTTTAAGCTTTAAACCCTTGGTCTTTGGACGGGAGTTTGGACCCTAGCAACACAGCCTGAGGGTCACGAGGCAAGTGAGAGTAACTCGCTACTAAGAGTGGAGACCCGGCGCATCAACTGATGGGCCATGAGGGCCAAGCAGTTAGGAATCGTATAGTGCAAAATATTTAATTTTTGTTTACTGGTGATTAGGAAAACGTTCGAGGTAATATCTTGTATAAAATGAGGAGCGACGAGTGACTACTTGTAGATTCTTTGCTTTGAAAACAATGGTAGTCAGGAAGAGAGATTTCTTTGCTTTGAACATAGTAGTAGTAAATTATTTTCGAAGGGAACAGGGTAAATTTATCGCAGGGGTTGGGCTTTTGTTTTGAATTCAATGGTGTTTGTAAATTATGCAGAAGGTGTAATAAATAGCTGTGATAAATATGTTAAATTTTATTGAAGAACCAAACAATGGCTAAAATGAATCAATTAGCACATGATTTCGATTTCAAAGAGCTCTTGTCATCTAATGGGAGTAAACAGATCATTTTAGTGACAGATAATTAAAATATTTGTGGGAACGATATCACTAGGAAAGCAATTGTTACTTAAATGACAGATTTTGAAAGTAATTTAGTATGTTATGTTAATGCGAATTTGGAGTGGATTATCTGTTCTTATTAGGTGAATAAATGTTAGGTTTTGCTACTTCAAATTCCGCAACAAAATTTAAACCAAGATTTCCAAATAACCTTAGTCACACATTGTATAATTGGTTAATGATGATAAAAGACCTGGCATGTAGACAAAATTCTCTAACATGACTATTATTACAACTTCCCATAACGTAAATTTCCAGGAAATACGAATTTTAGCCGGCGAAAATTTCTTGTATCCTATATTAATATTAGAAACGTTATATATCAAACATCTTGTTTGAATACACAGGTGGATTCTAATAAATTTAGAAGTTTATATGACGGGTTATTAAGTTAGTTTTATCAGAATTCATATATTTCTCTTTCTAACTATTAATTAATTTCTTTTTGTCTTACTTGATTTTGTAATGTCCTTCTCAACCTCTCTCTTTATATACTTCCTCTTTTACAGTTATATGATACTGTACTAAGATATTCAAAAGTTTTTTTTAAGATGCGTTCCATTTTTACTTGTGTACATTACTATTATGTATTTCTTCTGTTAATATCTGACTATCTGAACATTCTTTAAAATAGTATATTTATTTGTTTTGGTATTTAAGCTTGAAGAGGGAAATAATTATTTTCCGAAACGTTGATGATAATTTTATGTATCACATGTAATATATTAATATAAAACGCTTACTGTAAAAAAAAATGTTTTCTGCCTTCACAATAAAGCACCGAAAAAAGTCTGATATAAATTGCAGCGTGAGCTTTGGTTATTCTGGTCATGATTCAAGATGATCCTCTTTTCAAGATGGACCAGATGGTGTTCGCATCCTCATATGCAGGGTCAGTATGTGTTTGATTGAGTACGACGCAGCACATGCTTAAATGTGATTACAGGAAAGGTGATGCAACAAGAAAGCTACAAATTGTGTAATGAATGAAATTATTCAATGTATACCTCAATATACTTTAAATCTCATTGTGACAATTTCTGCTTGCCAAGGAATATTTAATAGCGTACAAAATAAAAACTTCAGTGATATCTTATATTATGCCTAGCAAGCATATTGCCGCGCAATGCTTAAACAATAAAGCCGCTACTATTTCAGGGAGATCTCAGCGTTCTCAATAGCACCGCAAAGAGTGAAAGTTGATCGGAGAATTGCATGACGGACAGTGAACATTAGCAGGCAAAAAGTCTTTGTAAGGACGTTTATAGCAGTTCTTTGGTGACAAGAAAACAGATGTTGAGTTTCAATGGCAGTGTTTTATCTAAGAAACTTTCATTCTCATGTAGAACGTTCATACTGGCATGGAAGAATTTGCTACAAAACAGTTCTTTCACAATGACATGCAAATACGGCACTCGTATCTTCGAAAAAGAACCTATTAATTAATTGTCTTTAGTATTCATGGAGATAGTAAGTTAATGACTCGAACTATTGGAAATTCATAAAATTCCTTTCAGAGTTCTCCTGTAATTTATTGTTTTCTTCACATTAATCTAAAACATTATTTGTGTTCAAAAGGAACTTTTATTTTCATTTTGTTAATGAGCATGTTTACTTTTTGAAACTGTAAATGAGAACAGTTTTGATAATGTAAATAAGGACAGCCATTAAGAATAGTTTGTTATTTTTCCCCGAACACACATTGCTCGACAAATATTACAAACATTCCATTTTCCATCTCTACCAGTAGTAGCGTGGAGAGCAAATGAGTTGTATCGGAGATATCCATACGATACTCATAATTTTGTATTTTCATTTCTGCTAAAACAAACTTCCAATCATAAACACACATATGCCTTTCTCTGCAAATTATCCTCTCTATCGGAAAATATTAAAACTCTACCCCGTCGAATTATGTTTCAAAACATTCCCTTCTGATCGCTAGCATTGAGCAGCTGCTGAAAATCGCACAGAAATAATTTTAAGCCCACGTGTTTACCTGCAACCAAAAAATAAAGTTTATTTTCTATCAAAATACATGAAACTGCACTGCAGCTGCAATACCCCCGAGTTATTTTAGCCGTGTCTCTGGGAAGCTGTGCGTGCACCAGAAAATCGCCCTTGGGTAGAGGGCGCGTTTTGTGACGACAGCGCAACGCGGGCGTCACAGAGTTGCGGCAGCGCAGCCCGCGTCATCTCGCTATCTCCTCGCTCGCAGCGACGGAACGAATGCCCGGCTACCGCGGCGGACTCGTCGACTAAGAGACGATATTCGCAAACCCATCACGCAAACCGCCACCATCACACCGCCGTGCGGTTAATGGAATGTTCTCGAAACGAATGCTCAGTAAGTGCGGAGAGAAAATAACTACGTGGTGAAATTTACGTTATCATCCACGTGGTTGCATAGATAATAATAATGTAGGGAATAAGCGCGTGCAGTAGAGAATAGTAGGTATAATTTAGCTGCTGTCTAGAGACGTTTCTAGTGGCTGGCGGCTCCGATTGAAAGTTTTTCGTGGTTTCTCCGATCAACACCAGATGAATGCCAGGGGAATCACGGTGGCGTAGGTCATCGTGGTCTCTAGTGGAGTGTCGTTGACGACCACCCGGACCCTGAGTCTCGCGGCGCCACTCACGTCGTTAGCCATTAGGTTCAGGCAGTGAGGAGGGGATGCTAAGCTCCTGATAGTCGGGATCGCCCGGCTACCCACCAGTTGAGCCTATGGCGCGTCGACCCGTGGGCAGGATTGGGCGCAGGATGCTTTTCGGAGAGCTCCGGATCTCGCTTTAAAGTCCGGCGGGCAACTAGAAACCACCTGTCAGGTTGCCCAGGTTCCAGCGTTACCTGCGTCGATAGCTGGCGGGGAGTATTGGGGAGACGGGATGGGGGCTCCGAATCTCACCCTGTAGCTCGGGGAACACAACCATCTTGCGTGATAAAACATTACCTACACTTACGGGACTAATGACCATTAGTACTTGACGTTTCAAGAAACACGACATAATCATTACAGCTTGCCTCCAATCCATCTCATTTTCTCGCTTGTAGATGTGGAACGAAAAACCTACTGCCTCGACGGAGTCAGGCCATGATAAGGCGATATTCACAAACCCACCATGCAAACCGCCAACAACTCTACGCCGTTCTTGAATAGTTCTTGGAACCAATGATCAGTTGATCAGTAAGAGCGGAGGGAATATATATATGACATGCGCATAGCACACTGCATCTTAGAGCTGTGCGAGACCGCGTCGTTTATCTTGCAATCCTCACCCACACATGGGGAGTATGATTACGCACTGCCGCGGCAGACTCCTGCGATGAGGAAGCGATGTTTTTAAACCCACCTCGCAAACCGCTACCGAGATAAATGAGGTGGTAAAAAAACTTAGTTCTTGTAGTGGTTGCTTCGGTATTTTCAGCCGTCACTCAGAGAACTTGTGCTTGCAGAAGAATATCCTTACGTGCTTGAGAGTACAGCGCCATAGAGCTGCACCAATGCGTGTGCCTTCATCTCGCTATTTCCTCCAGTTCAGCGACTGAACGAATGGCTCGCTGCCGCTGCAGACTCCGGCGACGAGGAGGTGATATTCGCGCCAGCGAAAACACAACTCCGTCGCTATTACTAGTAGGTGCTTTGAACGACTGCTCTGTCAGTACGCCGATAAAATAGGTATGCAAAATTTGATTAACATTATTCGCATGATTACTGAGATTTTTTGAGCCACTTTACAAATAAGTGCATAAAGCAAGATATTGTTATAGTTCATTTTTTAATGTGGAACATCATAGAACTGTGCCTGTGCCTCCTGCTTCATCTCGCTATCTCATCCGTTCTAGGGACTGAACGAATTGCCGCTGCCACTGCAAACTCCGGCGTCTAAGGGGGCGATGTACGTAAACCCACTACGCAAATCGCCACCACCGCTTCGTCGCTGTTGGTTGTAAATTCACAAACCGAATACTCAGTAAGGACATAGAGAAACAGAGTAGGTAAAACTGCATAGTTATTCACACGGTTTATCACAAGTTATACTGTACGTAAACAGTATATAACATAAACAATATATAATATAAACAATATATAACAACAATATATTAATATATGTGATTTGTGAGCATATGCGTGCAGCAAAATATTGTCCGGAACCTGACAGTGTGGGTTTATGATGTTAGTGCAGAGCAGGGCAACATAGCATTTAACACTAATGAGGCAACTTGATCTCGTTGTTACCTTCTTCCCAGCGACGGAGCGAAAATCCTAGAGCCTTGGACGTTCATACAAGCCCACGACGCAAACTACGATTAGTTATTTCCAGCCAATTATGTTCACGGAATTACTCTCCAGGCATGGAAGGAAAAACACGAATCAGAGAGTGTCATATATCCGACATGTAAGATTGAAGTTCTTCACTCCATTTTAAATGTTACGATTAGTATGGATATACATGACGAGATGTGCAAATCGCGATCTACGCTCTTCGGCCCTCTAGAATCAATGAATCAGAGCTTGATTTTAGTGCTGAGAAAGTACAATTATGGGAGTTTCTCATGTTCGTCAGGCAATATTGGAGTTTTGCAGCCCATGAGAGACATTCAGTTGTTGCGGGCGTCGACGTTATGGGGGCGACATTCACAAACCCGCGATTCAATCTGCGTCCAGGTGCGTTCAGCCAATGATACCTTCACAAAACTAATACCGGAGGGGAGACAAAATGGAGGGAACGAATCATATGTGCGTCACACAATCATGTTGTGAAGAGAATAGTAGGTGTTTTATTGGTGCAAGTGCTGTCAGCGAAGTAATGATATTTGCAATTTTATGGTGCTAACTGGCAATGGTCTCTTCCCTGATGCGATCGGTAACGGAGAGGCGGAGAGTTTCCCAGATCTATTGCTCAAATTGGAACTGATACTAGTACTGTGCTGTCTGATCCTGATTTTGATAAGTGAATTGCAGTCATAATTTTAATTCTGCAAATTTCAAATTCAACGGATCCTTAATTAGTTGAAGTCCTTTATAATGAATCATTAATGTCATTATTACATTTTCATTCACCTCAGTTGCATTTAAAATGAAATTATAATATTATACGTGAGTGTATAAATTCATCAGCACAAACAGAATAGCCGAAAGTATTTCACATACTCTTCAGTTTCTTAAAAAAATTGGTGACATTACTTCCATTATTCATAAAGAATTTGACGACATATTCCACCGCTCATGACGCCACAAAAGTGCCATTAGCAGGTGTGCGATTTTCCTGACAACAATAAAAAACGAAGTAAGGTATACACTATGATACTAATAATCACATTGTTTAATCCCCAAAGAGTGTAGGAGTAGCTGTATGTAACATGCATAAGAAAACCGTTAGCTGACTTCCTCAAGCAATTACGAGCAACTGAATGGTGGCATGCAAGATCTTTGGGATGAGCGGCGATTTACCTTTGTCTTCCACGCAAGAAACATAGGGTGAAAACGCCCATATCTCACGCTGTCACACAACCCTTTCTTCCGTAGAGGGGGGGTTGCACAGAAGTGAACATCCCCCACGCCTTAATGTTTGGCTAAAGCAATTAAGGTCATCTAAGTTATGAACAGAACTGAATAAATATTTAAGAATGACTCTCAGAGCTCAAGTAAATCTGCAGAGGTTAAAATTCTATCATCGTATGTCACACAACACAGTTTTCAACTGTTTTGACGTTACGAAATTAAAAAACAGTATATTTGAATAAATAAATAATTAAATAAATAGATAATATTTTTGTCCAAAGTAAGAAATTTCGCATCGATTGGTTTGCAAAATAAAATATTCAATTGATAATTTTGGTAGAAGCAGTTAAAATGAGAATACATGAATATATATCTTCGGCCAGGAGAGACGGCTCAAGGCATCAACTGATGTTACTGCAGTCTCTCTGACCGGGAGGTCCTATGTTCGAGTCCTGGCGTCGGTCCTAGTTCGACGGTGGCAGGATTTTCGACACTAACTTGTCAGCTAGGTGGAATTCAGTCAGTGACAGGAGGAGAATTCTAGCGACCGGCTTCTCTGATCGGTAGTTTTTTGTGGTTTATTCGATCACCAGTCGGAGCAGTAACTTAGCAAATGGGTCACGGACCGCGCGCGATCTTTCTTTCCTCTTCCTTGTCCTACCCTCACCCCTTACACACACACTTAATCTAATGTGGACTACACTACCACATATGTAAGTCTCGTGTGGCCTACTACTCCACACTGATCACTTCGTCAGGGGGACAAGTCCCCAGAGTGGGCACCTGTGCCTTTTCGGCTTTTATCCTCACCCCCCGCCGACGCGTGACGCCGACAGGCTGACGTCCGGATACAGCCGGAACCCAGTTGACCTTCGCGGTAACCTCCCCATTCAAAGCCTGGGTAGGGGCCGCCCTGCCAGCTCAGAGCTACTAGCTATCCGGGCTGGTACCCGGATAAATTCCCTCCTCTGCCCAGAGTATCGGGCCACTGCCACGACGAATCCGAGAGCCCAACTGGGGGCCACCCAGACTAAAGCCCGGGCGGCTCGAGCCCCCTCCCGTCTCCCCCTTGCATACCGCCAGCTCACGATGTGGGTCACACCGGTACCGAAGCAACCTGGCGGGTGGTGGCTGATTTCCCGACAGACTTTCAAGTGAGATCAAAATACTCCGAAGAGGATTATTCACCAAGTTCTGCTCCAAGGCCGACGCGCGCCATAGGCCCAACTGGTGGGTGGTCGGTTGCCCGGCCACCAGGAGTTTAGCTTGCGCCTACTTACTGCCAACACCTTCCAGCTATTGACGTAAGTGACGCCGCGCCGCGAGATCCAGGACCGTGTGGTCGTCTACGACACTCCACCGAGACCGCAATAACTTCCGTCACCGCGATCCCCCTTGCGGGGTCACTACCACTTATGCCGGGAGACCGTTCGGGAATTTAGAGCTTGTCCCTGCTGGGGCTGTGCCCCGCTAGTGGGAGATACCTGGCTGAGGAAAACTCCGCCAGTCGACGGTAGGTCGGCGCCCAGCGGGGGAAGGACACCGCCACCTCCTAAGGAAAAAGCATGCCCTACCCTTACGGGACTAATGACCCTAGTAGTTGACGCGTCGAGAACCCCAACCATTCAATCTCCGACATATATGATAATCTATCTCCGACCTATCGTTTTATGCAACTCAAAATTAAAAACGAAAGTAATTAAACGGTTGTTGTAAGTTCACATTTCGGAAAGAATGACCAACTTAGGTGGCTCAGAGTCTGATGCCACTGCAGTGTTTCTGATCGTGAGGTCCTTGGTTTCGAGCCCCCACGGTGGGAGGTCTTTTGACACTAGCTACATAGTTATGTCCTAGTCAGCCGCTGTGTGGAGGAGAATTCTCGCGGCCGGCTGCTCTGATTGATAGTGGTCTGTAGTTTCTCCGACAACACCAGGCGAATGTTGGTGCAGGATCCTAACAAACGGGCCATGGGTCACTTTGCTTCCTCTTCCTTGTCCTAACCTCTCCCCTTACTTACACTTAGACGTGTCGGGAGATCGGTGTGGACCTTCGAACTTGTCCCGGCCAAGGCGGTGCCTCACTCGTGGTTGGGGAAGCCCCGCAAGCCGACGGGGAGGTCGGCGCCGGATCTTACCACCCAGCGGGCGAAGATCACCGACACCTCCCACAGTAAAAGCATTCACTACACTTACGGAACTAATGACTTTAGTATTGACGCGCACGGTATCACCAATCAATCAATCTAGAAAAAAATGGAATTGAATCAACGAAACTTAAAGAAATGAACACATCATTAAAGAGTATCAGCATAAAGAATACAATCAAGAAATCACACATTGGTAATTCGAGAGTTCTTGCACAAAGTGAAGCGTGGTTGTTCATTCTTTCCACTCTCAAATTTGAAAATCGATGTGCATCCTATAACATGTAGTATGCGCTTCTTTCACAGAAGGCGCATTTTTTCGGTGGACATACATCATAGACCACAGGTCTAAAATGAGGTGTTAATGTACGCAAGAGTTTAGGTTAACTGTAATTGAGTGATACAACCTAATCACAAATGAGTGACATGAACTAATTTAAGTTATATAACCAATATAAAAAACAAGAATAGTCTTTAAAATAAATAAATAGGTAACATTGACAAAATAAATTAATTTCGCTATCTATCTTTTAAAGAAAATAATTAAATCGAACCGGGAGCGGCAGCTCAGTGCATCAACTGATTCACTGAAGCGCCTCTGACCGGGAGGTCCTGGGTTCGTGTCCTGACGGCGGCAGGATTTTCGACACTAGCTTTTCAGCTAGGTCGAATTCAGTCGCTGTCTGGAGGAGAATTCTAGCGGCCGGCTGCTCTGATCGGTAGTTTTCCGTGGTTTCTCCGATCAACACCAGGCGAATGCCGGAGCAGTACCCTACCAAACGGGCCACGGACCGCGCGCGATCTGTCCTTCCTCTTCCTTGTCCTATCCTCTCCCCTTATACACACACTTACACTAACATGCACTACACTACCACATATTCCGGGAGACCGGTCGGGAGCTTAGAGCTTGTCCCGGCTGGGGTGGTGCCCCGTTGGTGGGAGAGTCCTGGTTAGGGGGAAACCCCACTAGCTCACGGTAGGTCGGCGCCGGATCTCGCTATCCAGCGGGGAAAGATCACCGCCATCTCCCGAGAAAAACGTCCACTACACTAACGGGACTAATGACCAAAGCAGTTGACGTGTCCGGAAACACGAAAAAATCAATCAATTAAATCGATAATTTTGACAGAATGGATTGACATTTTAGTAATTACTTTTATTTAACCAATGATTAAAATAATAATAATAATAATAATAATAACAAAAATAATAATTTCCGCATTTTGTTTAGTTGGTAATTTAATTTTTGATATAACTTTTCATGTTTCTTTAAAATTTTGAAAAACATTCTTTAATATTTGGGAGTACTTTTCAGGAAGCCTACCTAATCTCAGTCGCCCGGGTCGGCAAGAGCAAACTCGTATGTTTCCCATAGTAGAACTAAAGTGATTTCCAAGATGGAACTGCTAATTTCGCTGCTCACCGGCCGCAGCTGTGCAGTAGCTGTCACCCGTTTTCACGCTCGGACGCGCTCCCATAATTAGTTTTGAGTTATTAAATTCGTCGCGTTCTTTTACGTGGCGTTCACGTGCACACCTGATTAAATTCCTTCTGCACCTTCCTGGCCTTTGCGATACGTTGGTCAATGCGCGGCAAAAGAACACCTGCAGCACGCTGAATATATAGGTGAGAAGTATGCATGAACTCTCCCTTTCTCTCTCTCTCTCTCTCTCTCTCTCTCTCTCTCTCTCTCTATATATATATATATATATA